>OZ012740.1:6273134-6672143 GCA_963859935.3 Lathyrus sativus
GTGATTTCTATGTGATTAAATGAATGTATGATGAATTACTATGAGTATAGTTGTGATTCCTATGTGATTAATACATGATTGTATAATGAATTCCCATGAGTAATTGTGATGATTTATGATGCTGATTCCATGATTTGATTATATGATGACATGATTATTATGATGACTTTGATGAATGATAACACACCTAATGAGTTTATTATGAGGATGATATTGACATATGCATCATGCATTCATATGCATCTGGACTTCGGTTCAGGACCTTTATTTCTTTGGCTTCAGTCCCATTGTGCGGATGTGAGGTATTTTGATGTGCTCTGGTTCTTGCATAGAATCGATCCTATTGATTGGGATCTATGGAGGATTGATGGCCCAATGTCCATCGATATATGATGATTGGTACCACATGCATGACTTTTGTTGCATTTGCATTTATGTGACAATTTAGTATAATTTATAATGTTGTGACCTTTGATGTTCCTTGATGATTATGATGATGTTGAATATGAAAATGACACTGTTTTATATATTGATTCCTATATTGATTATTATGAATCATTTTACTCACCCTGTCTGTTTGAATGTTGCCTCCACATGGGTAACGTGCAGATGACCAAGTTTAGTCGTGGATGCCATCGAGGATTTTTGAAGTTTTGGCTCGTTTGCCATCGTGGTGACTTAGAGAGTCCTGCTCTAATAGTGTAACATCGGGTTAGGGTCTTTGAGTCAAACTATTTTATTGAGTTTTTGTTATGTTGATTTCCTTGCGGTAAAAGGAAAACTTTGGATTTTTGCCTTTTTGAGTTCCGCTGTCAATTGAGCAATTTTGAGTAATTTTGAGAAAAACCTGTTGCTTACGGAGAATTGACCTTGATTTGAATTTATTGAGAAATGTACGCCCTTTGAGGTGTTTTTTATGATGTTTAAAATTTTACTCTGATAAATGTGAATATTTTGCCATAATATTTGTGAGGTAGAAAAGGGTGTTACATTAGTAGTATCAGAGCGGGTCGGTCCGTTCGGCCAAGTTGTCTAATGTTGTTTGTTCCCTAGTATGTGACATGTGTGTGAAAACACCGTCGGTACACGTTTGTTTTCTAACCTTTGTCTGCATAAGTGGGAATGAAACAAATGGGGGAGAAACTTGTGCTTCTCTGGGATGCTACAAGTGTGGAGTGGTGGCTCACTATATCGACGAACGCTCTTATAGTTTGGTAAAGATGGTTTATGCCCCATCATGATTTTCGGATGTCTATTGACAAATTGAGGAACCGATCACCCTTAATCTCTTGTTGATAGTAGACATAGTCATGTTGGATGGGATAGACGTGTCTTGTAAGCTTAGATGGCGTGTGTAGTGAATTGTTTTGAGTTAAGCTAAGTGCTTACAGATTATTTTGGTGAGTTGGTGCATGATGGTGCTGAGACGTTTATTTTCATGGAAACTTTGAGTATTAATAAAGTGGGGAAGTTGGCGGTGTGCCAATTATTTGTGATTGTCCGGAAGTTTTTCCTAATGAGATAAGTGATTTACTGTCAGAACGTGAAATAAAGTTTGCGATCGACTTAGTTCCTGGAACTAGTCCGATATAGATGGCTCCATATCATATGTCTGCATTAGGATTGAAAGAGTTGGAGAGTCAACTTGAATATTTGCTTGAGAAGAGATTCATTCGTTCGAGTGTGTCACCGTAGGGTGCACTAGTTTTGTTGATTAAGAAGAAAGAAGGTTATGTGAGGCTTTGTGTGGATTATAGACAATTGAACAAGGTGACTATCAAGAATATGTGTCCACTTTCAAGGATTGATATTTGATGGATCAGTTGGTTGTTGCAAGTGTGTTCAGTAAGATAGATTTGAGATCTGGGTATCATCAGATTCGTGTGAAGCCTGATGATAATCCGAAGACAACTTTTAAAACAAGGTATGGACATTATGAGTATTTCGTGATGCCATTTGGTGTGACTAATACACCATGTGTATTAATGGAGTACACAAACAAGATTTTCCATCCTTATTTGGATAAGTTTTTGGTTGTGTTCATTGATAATATTTTAATATATTCGAAGAGTAAAGAGGATCATGTTGAGCATCTGAAAAATTGTGTTATCAACGTTGAAAGAGAAGCAGTTGTATGCAAAATTGTCAAAGTGTGAGTTTTGGTTGAAGGAAGTGAGTTTCCTTGGTCATGTGATCTCGAGTAGAGTTATTGCGGTTGATATGTCGAAGGTTGAAGTTGTATCGCAATGGGAAGCTCCAAAACCTATTTTTGAGATTAGAAGTATTCTTGGGCTGGCATATTATTATCAAAAATCCATTGAAGGGTTTTTCCAAGTTATCTTTGCCACTGACGCAGCGTGACTAGGAAGGTTCAAGCTTTTGTTTTGGATGCAAAGTGTGAAGAAAGTTTCAAGAGCTTTTGAGGAGGCTGACAACAGCTCATGTTTTGATTTTACCGAATCCAACAGAATAATTGTTGTATATTGTGATGCTTCGTTGATGGGATTTAGAGGTGTGTTAATGCAACATTAACAAATTTTAGCTTATGCTTCGTTGATGGGATTGGGAGGTGTGTTAATGCAACATTAACAATATCTGATGCATGATTTAGAGTTGGTTGTTGTTGTGTTTGTGTCGAAGCTTTGGTGGTATTATTTGTTTGGTTCGAGATATGAGGTGTTTAGTGATCATAAGAGTTTAAAGTATTTCTTTGATCAGAAAGAATTGAATGCGAGGCAGAAGAGATGATTGGAACTTCTGAAGGATTATGGTTTTGGTTTGAATTACCATTCGGGTAAAGCAAACGTGGTAGCTGATGCATTGATTTGAAAATCTTTGCATATACCAATGATGATGGTAAGAGAGTTAGAACTGATTGAGCAATTTTGTGATATGAGTTTGGTTTGTGAAAAATCCTCATATGGAGTTAAGCTTGGTATGTTGTGAAGGTGAGAAAATACTTAGAAGGGAGGTTGAATAAGTATGAAGATAAAAACTTAGAAATAAAAACTCAAGTATTTTTATCCTGGTTCGTTGAACTTAACTACTCCAGCCCACTCTTCCTAGAGTGATTTGCCTTTCTCAAACAAGGACTTAATCCACTATTTAATCAACTGATTACAATAGTAAGCACTAAGAACAACTGTTCAAAGTCTTCTCAAGAACTACTGATCCTAACTGGATCTTCTTAAGGTTTTCTTACAATCAAATGTAATAACAAATACAAGTGTTTAAAATGCTTCTAATAAAGCTTTATCACAACTGTGATTTTTCACTTAATATTAAGAACAAAGAAATTAATTCTAGAAAGAATGTGAATTGTATGAGAGCTTTGAATATTGAATTCTTTTTAGGTAAAACGTCAACTGAAGAAGATGAATGGAGACTTGCTTTAATAGGCACAGTGGTCCAAGAGCTTTTCACGTTGAGAAGTGTGTACCAAAAGGTCCGAGCCTTTTTTTGTATTCACATTAAGTGACCTTTCCTAGAAGAAGAAAGCACAGAAAAATCTTGTTTGTTTGTGTTCTTGTGTCTAGCATAAATAAGAAAAGAGTCGTTTGGATATTCCAACGGACATAATCTTTGAATTCTTCTTCATCAATTTTCAGCAAGAATCATCAGAGTCTAAATTGATTAGAGCCTTCTGATGTTGATCAGAGTTTTGCTGAATCAGAGTCTTTGCAGCAAGTGTGCTTTTAGCGTGTATAAGTTCAGAGCATATTTGAGTCAGATCCTCAGTACTGGCAGCTTTAGTACTCTCAAAATCTTCTGTAGTAACTATGCTTGAAAACTCTTCATACATAATTCTTCTTTGGTTCAGATGCTTCTGACTTGCTTCAGATTCTTCTGGAGCTTCTGCTTCAGATCCTTCTGGAGGCTACGCTCAGGATCTTCTGATGGCAGCGTTCAGAATCTTCTAATGAGTGCATCTGACGCTTCAGAGCTTTGCATATTTCTTATGTTCAGATCTGATTTGCTTCTGGAGTGATATTTAATTTAATATCTGCAGCAAACATTCTTAAGCAAATTTTAGAGTATATAATTCTTAATTACAAAATTTCATAATAATTATCATCAAAACATAAAGATATTATTAAGAACCAATCTGTGTTCTAACAATCTCCCCCTTTTTGATGATGACAAAAACATCAGAAATTTTGTTTAATTGAAAATAGAATAATTATAACTCCCCCTGAGATGATGAATCTCCCCCTGAATTAAATATAAATAAGGAATAGAAACTTCCCTTTTGTCTTGAGTGTTTTTCAGAGTTAGAGCTTGATTGTTCTTTAACATTTGAGAGTCAGTGTCTTGCATATTTCAGAGTCAGAGTCTGATAATTGTCAAATGATCTGAGAGTCTCAGAGTTTCTTTTACAGAGTGTACTTATCAAATGTTCTGAAATACTCAGATTTTATGTTAGATAAAATTGATATGTCTGAAGTTTCATTCTGGTAAAGTTTAATTAAACAGTTCAGATCTATTTTCTCCCCCTTTTTTGTCATAAGCAAAAAGTAAAAACTTTGAAAAGAAAAAGAAAAAGAAAAAATAAATGAGATAAATCATGTGGAGAAAACTTTGAAACATTCATTCATTCAGAGCAAAAGTACACACATCAGAAAATATTCAAGTACATATGCAAACATTAGATGCAAACATCAGAAGAAAAAAAAATAAACTAAGATTGTTTTGACAAAAGCATCTTCAACAGATCCGTGATCTCAGAAGAAGACTGTTCTTGTTTTGACACCCACTTAGCCATGGTTTCATTCTCTTGATCCTGTTTGGACATCCACTGAGCCATGTCTTCAGACTTCTTATCTTGTTTAGCCATCCATGACTTGATTTCTGATTGACTAGCTTCCAGAACTGCAATCTTATCTTCAAGATCTGGATATTCTTTCTTGATCTCAGATGAAGAAGGTGGAATAGTTTCTGAAGCTTGAACATAGTCAATTTCCATAGGGGCTTTAGAGTTAGGAGCAATAGAGCCAGAAGGATGTTCTATCAGAGTCATAGCCAGAGGGTTTTCTTCAGATGCATATTCAGTATTCTCTTCTGATGATGAAGGAGTATCAGTAAGAAGTAATGGTCCAGATCTCTTAACAGTCCAGAACAAACTTCTAGCAGCTTCAGCAAATCTGAGCTTCGCATCATCAGAACATACGTTCTTCAGATTTGATGCTACAGTGTTGAATCTGTTTATGAAGCCATTCCAAATGGTATCAGATTCCTTTGCATCCATTGTTTATGATTATTTTCTCTGTACAGAACCTAAATACATCTGTATTTCTTGCAAAAAACTTGTAAATAAATGATCAACATTCAGTCTAGGTCTTGGATGTAACAGAGTTTCTAAGGTTATTGGCTTGGGTTGGGGAGTAGGTGGAAAGATGGATTTTTGAATGGTGATCAGAGGAGGAGGGTAGTAGGGTATGAATGGAATTTCAGATGATTTGTCAGGTTTGGATCTGGTTAAAGCATTCAACAGATTTGGTTTTGCTTTCGTTGAATAGGAAACCACATCAAATGGTTTATCAGAGTAAGGTTTGAAAGCAGATTTAGCAGGTTTATCAGATTTAGCAGATATAGTAGAGTATGGTTTTGGATCTGATGAAGGTACTGCTGACATAGTTTTAATATATGTTTGAAGCACAGATGGTAGAATGATGGTAAGTTTGGGTTTGAGAGGAGTGATAGTGTCAGAGGGTTCAATTCTGGTGTAGAAATTTTTCAAGGTGAAACCAGAGGGAAGTTTGTTAGAAGAATGTAGTTTGCACGAATCAGATGGTACATTCTCAGATGTTCTTGGCTTGGGTGTAGGGGTAGGATTGGGAATGATGATTTCAGAAGATACAGGTGGTTCTGGTTGGGTTACTTCAGAATTTCTGTGAGAGGGAGATATCAGAAAATCTGGGTGTATATCAGATTCTGATGAATTTGAGGATGTGGTTGGAGTGCAAGACGTGGAGGACACTTCAAACAGAGTTTTGAGAGGTGTAATGTTTAGAACCTCTGTCTCAGGTATATGGGTTTCAAATGGGTTGGTTGATTCTGATGGATTTTCAGAGGGTTTTGATGGGGGTTCAGATGTAGGTGGATCAGATGTAACTTTTGCAGATCCAATAGGTTCAGATGTGTTTGATGGTGGTTTTTCTGGTTATGGTTGTTTTTCTTGTTGTTGGGGTTGTTGTTCAGATTGTTTTTGTTGTTGATGTTCAGATTGTTTTTCTGGTAGTTGTTGTTGTTGTTCAGATTGTTCTATAGGTTTTTCTGTTTGAGGTTGTTTTTCTAATTGTTGTTGTTGTGATACAGATTGTTTTGTTGGTTTTGTTATAGGTGGTGGAGTCTGATTTGGTGGTTTTGTTGTTGTTGGTGTTGGTGCAGATGATTGAGTAGTAGAAGGTTTTACAGGTGAGATGGAAACATGATTAGATGATTTTTGTGAGGATGGAACAGATATATGAGATGGAGCAGGAACAGATTGTTTCTGAGTAGAAGGTGGTTTTGGAATAGACTTAAATGTTGAATCATTTAAAACAGTGTTATTAAAAGAAGATATAGAAGATTTGGTACCTTTAATCTTGATACGTTTTGTAGAAACAGAAGGAGCGTCTCCAGATGCTTTCCTCTTGATCAGCTTCTGAGGCTTGTCAGCAATTTTGGGCTTCTTCTGAACAGTCACATCTTCTGCTTCTGATTGACCTCTTTTCCTTGTGATCTCTTCTCCTCCATCAGGTATTGGTTCCCTTGCTCTTTTCAGAATATCTGCAGGGATTGGGATTCCATCTGCCTTGCAAGAATCCATAAATCTCACAATGATTTCCCTTGGTTCTTCAGCACAGAACAGAGGGTAGTCTTCTACTGGGATTCTCTTCTGAATTAGTTCAGAAATATTCAGCTTCTTGGGTGCTGATGTGAGTTCTTCTACAATTTTAAGTCTCTGAATACTTTTGGAATTTAGAGGCTTCCCAACAATAGACTCAAGTTCCTCCTTGACTCCAGCAGCATACAGAGCAGTTACCAATCCATTTTCTGTCAGAATATCTGAAATTAATCTTCCAAAAGGAATTCATGTTCTGATCTTCTGACCCTTGTCTTTCACAGATTCTCTGGAGGCATTTATATGATTCCATAAGTGCATGAACATAATGTAGGGAATATCTACCTTAGTGCTCTTACTTAAGCAGTACATAAAGTAAAGTTGTTCATTATTCACGTAATCTGGAGAGTTTGTAGATTTTCTGTGATGAGTGCATCCCATGAAAATCTTTGCCCAGATCTTGTAGTCAGACTTCAGATCTTTAAACTTATTAGAGGCTTGTCCAGCAGTCATGACTTCCTCATACACTTCTTCCATATCTACACGCCCAGCTGGCAGATGAGATACTCCATCAGTCTCCTCATATCCAATGAGTTTCCTGATTAGATCTTCTGTAATGATTATCTCTTTACCTAGAACAGAAGACAAGATAAACTTAGGGTATACAGCAGCATGTATCCAGAACTCTTTCACCAGATGGGGGTAAACTGGTCCAAAAAGTCTGTCAAAGTATTTTACCCATCCTTGAGCATCAATTATTGAACGAAACTCAAATCCATTTTCAGCCAGTGAATCAAATTCCATCATTGATTCACAGAGAACTTCCAGTTTGTCAACAGGTGTTAACAAAGTCCTTTTTGGTGTCGTATATGGAGTCACACCCATATTTGCAGAAGTAACTGCAGCCATGGTTGATTGAAGCTGTGCAGCAGTGGAGGATGAAGTTGCCATTAAAGATGAGTTTGTCAAAGGTTTAGGGTTTTTGTGAAGAGAGAAAAGAAGACAGAAATGCATAAAAGTTCTTGAGATGTGAAAAGTGTGAAAGTGGTAAGAGATGTGATATTTATAGTAAACACTTAGGCAAACAAACAGACAGATAATGGCACGTTCGCACATAGCAATTAATGAAAAAGAATAAAAATCATTTCAAGCATTAATTGATTCTGACAAATTGGGGGGAAAATCAAGATTTTCACTATTCAAACTTCACCTCAAACGTCTCTTCAGTAATGTACACGCCACCTTTGCAGATTTAGAGTGACACGTGTTTGCTTGCATGTGCCTCTGAATTCTCTTGAGAAATGAAACGTTAACCAACGTTCAGATCCTCTGAGTATTGTTAGTTCAGATTTTCACAAATAAAGTAATTTAAGGAAATGAATAAATGATCAGATGAAATACTTTAGAGCATTAAGCATTTTTGCATTTGTAAAATTTTCTTCTGACAAATATTATTCTAGACACAAATCCATACCAATATTTTTCAGAATAAATTTGAATCTATCTTCAACAAGGGGTTTTGTGAAAATATCTGCCCATTGATGATCTGTATCAACAAAGGCTAAATTTATAATTCCCTTCTGAACATAGTCTCTGATGAAATGATGCTTAATTTCTATATGTTTTGCCTTAGAGTGTAAAATGGGGTTTTTAGACAAACATATAGCAGAAGTATTATCACAGAATATAGAAATGTTACTTTCAAATATCTGATAGTCTTCTAGCTGACTTTTCATCCAGAGCATCTGCGTGCTACATCCAGCAGCAGCAATATATTCTGCCTTTGTATTTGATAGTGCAATTGTGGGTTGCTTCTTACTGTACCAAGAGATTAGATTTCTTCCTAGAAATTGACAACTTCCAGAAGTACGTTTTCTTTCCACTCTGTCTCCAGCGTAGTCAGCATCACAGAATCCAACTAATTTGAAATCATCAGATCTTCTGTAACACAAACCCACATTAGAAGTACCTTTCAGATACCTTAGAATCCTCTTAACAGCTGTTAAGTGTGATTCTCTAGGATCTGATTGGAATCTAGCACATAAGCATACACTGAACAAAATGTTA
Organism: Lathyrus sativus; assembly: GCA_963859935.3. Taxonomy (NCBI): domain Eukaryota; kingdom Viridiplantae; phylum Streptophyta; class Magnoliopsida; order Fabales; family Fabaceae; genus Lathyrus; species Lathyrus sativus. The sequence continues at coordinate 6,282,025 of OZ012740.1, forward strand.
GGTCTATAAGAAGTTAAGTAAAGAAGAGATCATATCATACCTCTGTAGAGTTTCTGATCTACTTTCTTACTTACCTCTTCATTGCCTAGTGAACTAGTTGGATGCATGGTAGTCTTTGCCAGCTTACTATCAGTCATGTTAAATTTCTTCAGAAGTTCTTTAACATATTTGGTCTGATGTATGTAAGTGCACTCTGGAGTTTGGTTGACTTGAATTCCCAGAAAGAATCTCAATTCTCCCATCATGCTCATTTTAAATTCTGCCTGCATACATTGAGCAAACTCCTTTCCCAGCATAGTATTGGTAGATCCAAATATGATATCATCCACATATATTTGACAAATTAGAAGATCTTTCTTAAAAGATTTACAAAAGAGTGTTGTGTCCACTTTGCCTCTGATGAAATTTTTCTCCAGAAGAAAATTGCTTAATCTCTCATACCTAGCTCTGGGAGCTTGTTTTAAACCATACAGAGATTTCTTTAGTTTGAAAACATGATCTGGAAATTTTTCACTCTCAAAACCAGGAGGCTGGTGGACATAAACTTCTTCTTCTATAATACCATTTAGAAAGGCACTTTTAACATCCATCTGATATAGAGTGATGTTATTTTGTGTAGCAAATGAAATAAGAAGGCGTATAGATTCTAACCTTGCCACTGGAGCATAAGTTTCAGTATAATCAATACCTTCTTGTTGACTGTACCCTTGAGCAACAAGCCTTGCCTTATTTATTTCAACTTCTCCTTTCTCATTAAGCTTATTTCTGAAGACCCATTTAGTTCCAATTATATTGAATCCTTTTGGTCTTTGAACTAAATCCCACACATCATTTCTGGTGAATTGATTTAGCTCTTCTTGCATGGCAATAATCCAATCATTGTCTTGTAGAGCTTTATCTACAGAAGTTGGTTCAATTACTGACAACAGTCCAAATAATGATGCTTCAGATGATCTGAGAAAGGATCTTGTTCTGATAGGGTCATCCTTCTTTCCAATAATAACATTCTCTGGATGAGAAGCTTTGATTCTAGAAGATGATCCTCTAACAGTTGATTCTTCAGAAATGTTTAAATTGTTCATCTGAGAAGTTAAAGGAATTGCATCTCGCGTTGCTTCTGGTTCCTTCACTTGAGCTTTGTCTGCCTCTGAGCTTTCAGAGTCTGTGAAGACTACTTCTCTATCTGCAGAGTTTTCAGACTGCTTTGGCTTTTTAATGCCAAGCTTCATCAAATCTAACATGAATAGATTCTTCCACAATATGTGTCTCAGTGTTGTATACTCTGTAGCCTTTAGAGCGTTCAGAATATCCAAGCATGAAACACTTCTGTGCTTTGGAATCAAACTTGTTCAGATTTTCTTTAGTATTTAACATATAGCAAATACATCCAAAAGGATGAAAATATGAAATGTTGGGCTTTCTGTTCTTCCACAGTTCATATGGAGTCTTCTCCAGAAGAGGTTTTACAGACACTCTGTTTTGAATGTAACAGGCTGTGTTGATTGCTTCTGCCCAAAAGTGTTTTGCCAGATTAGTCTCATTGATCATGGTTATGGCCATTTCTTGCAGAGTTCTATTTTTCCTCTCTACAACTCCATTTTGTTGTGGAGTTCTAGGACAGGAAAAATCATGAGCAATGTCATTTTCATTAAAATATTTTTCAAAATATTTATTTTCAAATTCACCACCATGATCACTTCTGACTTTTATAATTTTGAAATCTTTTTCATTCTGGACCTGGTTACAAAAGTCAAAGAACACAGAATGTGACTCATCCTTGTGTTTTAAGAACTTTACCCATGTCCATCTACTATAGTCATCAACAATGACTAATCCATACTTCTTGCCTCTGATGGATGCAGTTTTCACTGGTCCAAACAGATCAATATGAAGTAATTCTAGTGGTCTGGAAGTAGAAACAACATTTTTTGATTTAAAAGATGATTTTGAAAACTTCCCTTTTTGACATGCTTCACAAAGAGCATCTGAGGTGAACTTCAGATTAGGAAGTCCTCTGACAAGATTAAGTTTATTAATCTGAGATATACGTCTCATATTAATATGCCCCAATCTTCTGTGCCAGACCTATTGCTCCTCATTAACAGACAAGAGACATTTAACATTCTGAACCTTAAGTTCTGAAAGATTTATTTTATAAATGTTGTTTTTCCTCTTTCCACTAAATAGGATTGAGCCGTCCTTTTGACTAATAGCTTTACAACATTTTTAATTAAAGGTTATACCATAACCATTGTCACTTAATTGACTTATGGACAATAAGTTATGCTTTAATCCTTCTACAAGTAAAACATTAGTAATAGAGGGAAGTTTACCATTTTCAATAGTGCCAGATCCAATGATCTTGCCCTTCTGATTCCCTCCAAATTTCACATCACCTCCAGATCTAAGCTCCAGACTTTGGAACATAGACATTTCTCCTGTCATGTGTCGCGAGCATCCAGAGTCCAGGTACCATGATTGGCGTCCTGACCTTGCTGCTAAGAACATCTGCAACAGGAATTATTTTACTTTTAGGTACCCAGATCTTCTTGGGTCCTTTTGGGTTAGTTGTTCTTAAGGTTTGTCTAAACTTCTGTTTTTCAACATAAGGTTTATTCTGACTAGCCTTAGATTTAAACACATGAATATTCTTTTCAGAACTTGTTTGTTCAATATCATTCAAGTGACCAAATTTAAAGTGGAAATATAAAGGAGTTTTCTTGATGATAATTTTATCAACAGGTTTTGGATTTAAATCCTTTCCATAGGAAGATTTATATCCAATTCCTTTTCTGTTATTTCTGCTAACTCCATAGATCATAAAAGCCATTTTGCTTCTGTCTATGTTTTTAGCAAGGGACTTCTGAAAGCTGTAATCATATTTTTCTAAAATATTTTTGCATTCAGATTCAGTTTCAGAATCAGAGTTTTGTTGAGCTAATTCAAAATCATTTTTCAATTTTAAGTTCTTTTCATTTAGCTCAGCTACTTCTGATTTGAGAATATTATTCTCAGATACAAGATTGCTTTGACGCTTCTTGTATTTGAGCTTAATATTGTTATAGCTCTTCAGAACTTCTGATAACACTTTGATAAGTTCTTCTTTAGTGAGTTTAGCCATTACCTCTTCAGCGTCAGAGTCAGATTCATAGTCAGATTCAGATCCTGAAGTTCCTTCCTCCTGATCTTCTATGTCTGCCATCAATGCTACATTGGCACATTCCTTTTCTGACTCAGATTCAGATTCAGATGTATCTGAATCATCCCAAGTGGCCATTAGAACTTTCTTCTTATTATCAGATTTTCTTTTAGACTTTTCTTTCAACACCTTTGGACATTCATTTTTGTAATGTCCAGGTTCTTTACATTCATAACAGACAACCTCCTTTTTGCCAGATCTTCTGTGTCCAGAAGATTCTTTTCTTTGGTCAGGCTTCCTGAAGTTTCTGAACTTCTTTCCTTTATGCTTCCAGAGTTTGTTTATTCTTCTAGACAGCATGGATAGTTCATCTTCATCTTCAGATGAGGATTCTTCAGAGCTTTCCTCTATCACCTGCAATGCTTTAGCAGATTTATTAGATTTTAAAGCAATTGATTTACCTTTCTTTTGAGGTTCATCTTCCTCAAGTTCAATTTCATGACTCCTTAGTGAACTGATTAGTTCCTCCAAGGAGATCTTGTTCAGATCTTTAGCCATTTTCAGCGCAGTCACCATAGGTCTCCATCTGGTAGGTAAGCTTCTGATGATCTTTTTCACATAATCATCAGTAGAGTATCCTTTATCCAGAACCTTTAGTTCAGCTGTAAGTATTTGAAATCTGGAGAACATAGCTTCAACAGATTCAGAGTCTTCCATCTTGAAGGCTTCATACTTCTGGATTAGAGCCAGAGCCTTTGTTTCCTTTACTTGAGAGTTTCCCTCATGAGTCATCTTTAAGGACTCAAACATGTCAAATGCAGTTTCTCTATTTGTGATCTTTTCATACTCAGTGTGAGATATTGCATTTAACAATATTGTTCTGGTCTTGTGGTGATTTCTAAATTCCTTCTTTTGGGCTTCTGTCATAGATTTTCTATCTACTTTCTTGCCATTCCCATCAATGGGATGAACATATCCATCTATGACCAAATCCCATAAATCAGCATCATAACCAAGGAAAAAACTTCCAATCCTGTCTTTCCAATAATCAAATTTCTCCCCATCAAACATAGGGGGTTTTGTGCTGATTCTGTCCCTTTCTTCATATTTATTGTTAATGTTAGACATTGAGTTATCAGCCATAGTAACAACCAAATATATATATCAAAGTTTTTCTCACTGGATCTTTACTGTCACTGTGAAGCGGTAGCACACACAGAACCGGAACTCTGATGCCAACTGAAGGTGAGAAAATACTTAGAAGGGGGGTTGAATAAGTATGAAGATAAAAACTTAGAAATAAAAACTCAAGTATTTTTATCCTGGTTCGTTGAACTCAACTACTCCAGTCCACCCTTCCTAGAGTGATTTTCCTTTCTCAAACAAGGACTTAATCCACTATTTAATCAACTGATTACAATAGTAAGCACTAAGAACAATTTTTCAAAGTCTTCTCAAGAACTACTGATCATAACTGGATCTTCTTAAGGTTTTCTTACAATCAAATGTAATAACAAATACAAGTGTTTAAAATGCTTCTAATAAAGCTTTATCACAACTGTGATTTTTCACTTAATATTAAGAACAAAGAAATTAATTATAGAAAGAATGTGAATTGTATGAGAGCTTTGAATATTGAATTCTTTTCAGGTAAAATGTCAACTGAAGAAGATGAGTGGAGACTTGCTTTTATAGGCACAGTGGTCCAAGAGCTTTTCACGTTGAGAAGTGTGTACCAAAAGGTCTGAGCCTTTTTTTGTCTTCACATCAAGTGACCTTTCCTAGAAGAAGAAAGCACAGAAAAATCCTTTTTGTCCGTGTTCTTGTGTCTAGCATAAATAAGGAAAGAATCGTTTGGATATTCCAACGGACATAATCTTTGAATTCTTCTTCATCAATTTTCAGCAAGAATCATCAGAGTCTAAATTGATTAGAGCCTTCTGATGTTGATCAGAGTTTTGCTGAATCAGAGTCTTTGCAGCAAGTGTGTTTTTAGCGTGTATAAGTTCAGAGCATATTTGAGTCAGATCCTCAGTACTGGCAGCTTTAGTACTCTCAGAATCTTCTGTAGTAACTATGCTTGAAAACTCTTCATACATAATTCTTCTTTGGTTCAGATGCTTCTGACTTGCTTCAGATTCTTCTGGAGCTTCTGCTTCAGATCCTTCTGGAGGCTACGCTCAGGATCTTCTGATGGCAGCGTTTAGAATCTTCTAATGAGTGCATCTGACGCTTCATAGCTTTGCATATTTCTTATGTTCAGATTTGATTTGCTTCTGGAGTGATATTTAATTTAATATCTGCAGCAAACATTCTTAAGCAAATTTTAGAGTATATAATTCTTAATTACAAAATTTCATAATAGTTATCATCAAAACATAGAGATATTATTAAGAACCAATATGTGTTCTAACATGTTGAAGCTTACTAGTGGTATTCTTGATGAGATTCGAGGAGGTCAGAAATCTGATTTGAGTTGGTAGATCGGTTGAATTTGATGGATCAAAGCCGAAGAGCTGATTTTCGGATTAATGAAATTGGTATCATGAGATGTCGTGATAGAGTTTGTGTTCCAGATATTCTTGAGTTGAAAAAGAGTATTCTTGAGGAATGACATTGAAGTAGATTGAGTATCCATACCGATGCTACAAAGAGGTACCATGATTTGAGGAAATTGTTTTGGTGGCCAGGGATGAAGAAAGAAGTGGCTGAGTTTGTGTATGCTGGTTAGACTTGTCAAAAGTTGAAGATTGAACATCAAGACTGTTGGGTTTGATGCAACCATTGAATATTCCAGAGTGGAAATGGGATAGAATTTCTATGGATTTTGTGATAGGTCTACCGAAGACGTTGAAGGGATATTATTCAATTTGGGTGATTGTCGATAGATTGACCAAATCGGCTCATTTCATACCGATAAGGATTAATTATTCGCTGCAGAAGATGGTCAAATTGTATATTAATGAGATTGTGAAAATGCATGATATTCCTTCATGTATTGTGTCTGATAGAGATTCGAGATTTACATCGAGGTTCTGGGAGAGTTTGGATACAACTTTGGGTACTAAGTTGAGGTTGAGTTCTGCCTATCATCCGCAGACGGATGGACAGACAGAGTGAACTATCCAGTCTTTAGAGGATTTGTTGAGAGCTTGTGTATTGGATCAAGGTGGATCATGAGATAGTCATTTTTCGTTGATTGAGTTTACCTACAATAACAGTTATCATTCTAGTATCAGAATGACACCATATGAGGCATTATATGGTAGAAGATGTATGACTCCTTTATGTTGGTATGAATCAGGCAAGAGTGTTATACTCGGACCTGAGATTGTGCAAGAGGCGACTCAAAAGATCAAGATGATCCAAGAAAAGATGAAAGCATCACAAATTCGTCAGAAGAGTTACCATGATAAGAGAAGGAAAGCACTTGAGTTCCATGAAGGAGATCACGTGTTTTTGGGAGTTACGCTGGTAACTGGTGTTGGCCGAGCTTTGAAGTCTAAAAATCACACACCGTGTTTTGTTGGTCTGTATCAGAGTGGCGCATCGGAAGCGTGGGAGAAGTAGCATGTTGGACTGCTTTATCGCCGCCGCTTGCGAATTTACATGATGTATTTCATGTGTCTCAGTTGAGGAAGTACATTCCAGATCCATCACATGTGATTCAGATGGATGATGTACAAGTGAGAGATAGTTTGACTATTGAGGCATTGCCAGTACGGATTGATAAACGAGAAGTGAAGCAACTGCAAGATAAAGAGACTTCCTTGGTAAAGGTAGTTTTGGGAGGACCAGTTGGAGAGAGTTGGACTTGGGAGTGTCAAGATCAGATGAGGGAGTCGTATCCGACTCTGCTTTCTTGAGGTAATTTTCGAGGGCGAAAATTCTTTTAAGTAGGGGAGAGTTGTAACACCCCAAACTTATTGGAATATTTGTTTAATTTATTTAAATATGAATATTCGTATTTTTGGCGATTTTCGGTGGTTGGTATGAAATATTGAGAATTATGAAGTTTTGGGTTATTTATTTAAATAATAGTATATAATATGAATATATTGGTATTATTATTAATTTAAATAAATATAAGTGAATTAAGGGCAAAATGGACATTTAAGGAGGAGTTAGTGAGGGTGAAGTTGGAAAGTCCAATTTTAAGACCCAAAGTTAGGTTTAACAAAAAGGAATTTTGAGGGAATTAGGATTCATTCCTGTTAGACCTTTACGAAATAGAAGTAGAGCTTTGAGAAAGAGGATTGAGGCAAAAGCTTCGCAAGGTTTCCAAGAATCGAAGAGAAAGGCTTAGAGTCGGCAATTAAGGTATGAGGAGTATTGCCTTCATTTTTTTCAATATGTGATTTAATGTATTTAAAGTTGATTTAAGGGTTTAAAGGGTTTGAGGCTAATTTGAGATAAAAGAAATTAGGCCTTCATGGCCAAAATATATTATTGAGGTTTTAACCGTATAGGGGTTTGAACTGATGGTCTGATAGGTTTGAGGTTGATTTGGGTTTGAGGGAAAGTAGGCCTTCATGGCCAAAATCTATTATTGAGGTTTTAACCGTATAGGAATTTGAACTGATGGTCTAATAGGTTTGAGGTTGATTTGGGTTTGAGGGAAAGTAGGCCTTCATGGCCATGGCCAAAATCTATTATTGAGGTTTTAACCGTATATGGATTTGAACTGATGGTATGATAGGTTTGAGGTAGATTTTAGAGTAAAGGAAATTAGGCCTTCGTGGCCAAAATTTGTTGTTGAGATTGTTTAATCCTCTAGGATAAGTGATTTGTGATAACTCTAATGACTGTGTGGTATTTGTAAGAAATTATGGGAATTAGAGGCGTAAATATTATACGGGATTGAACCTATATCCCTTAATTTTAAAGGTTTTAGGCATAATCTTAAAACAATGATTATATGGTTTAATTGTGTTAAAATTGTAAATTTATTTGAGATGATTACAGTGTTGAATGATTTGTAATTTTCTGAGAGTTTGGGTTTTTACGGAATCGAAATCGGAGGGCTGGAAGGCCTCTAACGGTGAAAAATACAGAAAATTGCATGTTGTCCGTCACGACTGTTCATGTTTTCAATCGAAATCGTTTTGGACGTAAATTTTGATCCGTAAGCCCGTTTTGGCCCCCGTTCAAAGTGTTGAAAAGCTAATGAACAGGGCTATAACATAGTATAGATAAGAGAATTGGTTTCCCAATATTTGTATATCTAATTATGTTTGAGAAGTCAATTGTGTATATGTTCTATTAATGAATCATGTTCTGGTTCAGTGATGTCTTGATGTTTTGATGCTGCGATTTTCCTGATGAATTATCATGATGGTAATTGTGATTTATATGTGATTAAATGAATGTATGATGAATTACTATGAGTATAGTTGTGATTCCTATGTGATTAATACATGATTGTATAATGAATTCCCATGAGTAATTGTTATGATTTATGATGTTGATTCCATGAGTTTTTGATGATTATATGATGACATGATTATTATGATGACTTTGATGAATGATGATGCACCTAATGAGTTTATTATGAGGATGATATTGACGTGTGCCTCATGCATTCATATGCATCCAGACTGAGATTTAGGATCTTGATTTCTTTGGCTTCAGTCCCATTGTGCGGATGTGAGGTATTTTGATGTGCTCCGGTTCTTGTATAGAATCGATCCTATTGATGGAGATCTATGGAGGATTGATGGCTCAGTGTCCATCGAGTTGTGATGATTGCTACCACATGCATGAGTCTTGTTGCATTTGCATTTATGTGACAATTTGGTGTAATTTATAATGTTGTGACCTTTGATGTTCCTTGATGATTATGATGATGTTGAATATGAAAATGCTCTTGTTTTATATATTGATTCATATATTGATTATTATGAATCGTTTTACTCACCCTTTCTGTTTGAATGTTGCCTCCACGTGGGTAACGTGCAGATGAGCAGGTTTAGCCGTGGATGCCATCGAGGATTTTTGAAGTTTGGGGTCGTTGGCCATCGTGGTTGACTTAGAGGGTCTTTCTCTAATAGTGTAACATCGGGTTGGAGTCTTTGAGTCAAACTATTTTATTGAATTCTTGTTATTTTGATTTCCTTGCGGTAAAAGGAAAACTTAGGATTTTTGCATTTTTGAGTTCCGCTGCCAATTGAGCACTTTTAAGTAATTTTGAGAAAAACCCGGAGCATTGACCTTGATTTAAATTTATTGATAAATGTACGCCCTTTGAGGTGATTTTTATGGTGTTTAAAATTTTACTCTGATAAATGTGAATATTTTGTCATAATATTTGTGGGGTAGAAAATGGTGTTACATTTAGGGTGCAAGCTAACCTAAATCTATAAATAGGGAGACACTCTTATTTTGTAAAAAATAAATCATAGCATTGTATTCATAGTTTGTAGTTGCAAGTGAATAAGAAAGTTCCACAGTTTGTGGGCAGAGAGAAACTTTGCGGATATTCATCCGTCTTCTTCTCCAACGTTATTTTTTTTCTTTCTTTCTCAATCTTTTTCATTGTTATTGCGTGATTGATAACAATCTTGAGATCAAAATTGAGTGAAATTCTCCATAGATTGTGGTTGAATCCCAATGTTTTATAGATCATTTTCCTCTGTAATCATTTGTTTAGTTCTTATATAATAGACTCATTCTATACTCAAGATTCATCAAAGACCATTTAAGGTGAACGTTCCTGGTTAGTGTGATCTTGTAATAGTAACTGACAATCGTACTTGATTTAGATATCCTATATCCTAATGCTCTCAATTAGCCATAAAAGTGTTATCCCTCGTTTCTTAATTCAAATATTCCATCTATATTAGTTTTTTTGGTTGACATGATCTACTTGAGTTACTTCAACCTAATCATATTCTATTGGACGAAGTACAATTTAAGAACAAACTTTATTGAATACATGCTACAACATGTCCTATTCTTGATGACTTAGACCAATAAATCGAACGTGTACATGACCCCTTAAACACGAGCCGTATAAGAGCAAAATATATTTCAATTTTTATCAAGTTCAACTTACTAATATAGTTTTTAGCTTAAATTTAACACGTTTAATACTTAAATCAAATCTAACAACTTATTGATGGGACTGAATGTCAAACTATATTTTTAAGTTGGTTGAACTTAAATGCTTTTAATGAGGTTATAGAGGTAACGAGTATTTGCTTTTGAACCATCCTATTGGAAACTTTTGTCCTATTTTTTAAAGATGTCCAATAGCAATCATTGATAGTAACCTGTGTCGACAAATTATTCTTAACGCCATGGGAAACATCATAACTACAACAACAATGAGATAAGATACTAGTGTCCCATTAATTTACAAATTATATTCCATGGCTGCTGGGAAGCTACCTCGAATGATTCTCTAACACTCCAACAAAGAACATTCCATCCACAGTTCCACACCCAAAAGCAATGTGGTAGGTCTGGTGGTGGGTCATATTACTATCATCCTATAAATTGTCAAACATTTTGTGCTACACACCTCCCACATTAATTAAACAATCATTTTATATTTCACCCAAAAATTATTTGTATTAAATATTTTAACTCATAAACGCAATTAATTATTCCATATTATTAAATTAAATGTCAATAATAAATAAATAAATAAATAAAAGTCCCTCGTTGTAGACAGTATCCTAGTACTATAGGATACTTTAGTTGAAAGTTTTAATAACAAAAAAAGAAAAAACATGTTGGACCACAAAAGTACAAACAAACCAGAGAAAGGAATCAAGATCCCAAGTTGACCAAGAAACACAATGAATAGTAGTAGTACTGTACATCTCATTGAGGTTCGCCGTTGGTGATTACAATCCCAAATTCTGATTCCGACGTAACCGAACCAAACTCCTGTTTCATTCATTTCATTACTCTCAATTTTTATATTTTTCTTTCTCTCTTTCAATCCATTCAAATTAACAAATATATATATATACACGTACAACCACCACAAAATAACACAGAAACATAAAACAAACAAGAAAATAAATAATTTCTCTCAAGGTGAGTCAATCCTAATTTCTCATCAAATACTATATATTCATCATTTTATTTACATTCAATTATTCATTCATATATAATATTTATTTTATTTTTATTTATTTCTACTCGTTAATTACTCGATCTAACTCGCTATTTTATTTTTATTTTTCAACTCTCCGGTTTAATTTTTCATGCGTTAATTCAATTTCGTTTTTATATTTTTGTTTTGCGATTTTAGAGTGTAATACTAATTCAATTCAACATTCAGATTCAAATTTTCTGAATTGCCGAATAACAATTTCAGGTATTTTGATTTTTGATTTTTGATTTTGTGATTTACTATACCAAGCTTCTTAAACAAGATTTCAGATTCTAAACGTGATTATTCACTGATAATAACTGCTTTTTTTCTTAATAGATTGGAATTTAGGGTTTGATTTTTCTAATCCACGTGATAGAATTTTGGGACTAACAATTACGTGCATTTTGTTTTTTTAGCTGAAATCGTGAAGGTTTTGAGAATCCTCTGTTAGCATTTTTATTTTTTAGCTGAATTTCTTTTTCTGATTTTTTTTGTGTGGCCATTTTCTGCTTATGAAGTTCTTGCTGCTACTCATTTAATTTAATTAATTACGTATTTATGCTTAATTGGAACATTAGGATTTCTTGCACTTGTGGATCTTGCTGCTACTGCATTTAACCAAAGTTTTAAATGATGGTCAAAGTCGCGTTGCAGTTGTGTAAATGCTTTAGCGATTTCCGTCTATACAAGTGTTGTGAGACTGATTGCGGTCGTCACAGTGTGATTTAACTACAATAACGTTCTTTTATAAAAACACAAGTACAAGTGTTGTGACACGGATTGCGGTAGTCACAGTATGAGTTAACCACAATAACGTTCTTTCATAAAAACACAATGTTCTTTCATATAAACACGTGAATAATAGTATCGATATTGACACCTACTGATACCGTTTTGTCGCGTCCGTTTTTGCGGTAACAGACTGTTGTTAAAAACCTTGCATTTAACTTATATAGCAATGCATTAAGAACCAGGGAAACTTATTATATTAGATACCTCACTTCCCAATTCCCATTTAGCTTATTGTAAATAAGTGAGGATTTATGCTATTGCTGTTATACTTGTCCAGAATATTGAGAATTACCTTAACATTGAAGTACCTTATTGCAGAAGGGAGGTTTTTCATCGGTTCGTTAAAGAAGATGGAAGTTTGCGCGCCTCTCAAATCCGATAGTAGATTAAAGCACCGTCGTTTGACTGTTCTTAGGTTTATAAGGGGTGTGATATGTTTGGTGGTGTTTCTTTCAACAGCTTTCATATGTTTAGTATATCTTTCGCCGCTTGCAGTCGTAGGATTGCGGCTTTTCAGTGTTCGTTATAGTAGGAAGGCGGTGTCATTCTTCTTTGGACTTTGGTTATCTATGTGGCCGTTTCTTTTTGAAAAGATAAACAAAACTAAAGTTGTGTTTTCTGGCGATAGTATTCCGATGAGGGAACGTGTGTTACTTATTGCCAATCACAGAACTGAGGTTGATTGGATGTACTTGTGGGATCTTGCGCTTCGTAAGGGAAGACTAGGGTTTATAAAATATATCCTTAAGAGTAGCTTAATGAAATTGCCGATTTTCGGTTGGGGATTTCAGATTCTGGAATTCATTGCAGTGGAGAGGAAGTGGGAGATAGATGAGAAAATATTGCAACAAAATCTTTCAACTTTTCAGGATCCCAAAGATCCTTTATGGCTATCGATTTTTCCTGAAGGAACCGATTATACGTACTACCTCAAATCCCTCTCACCTCGGATATCGTCTTTTCATTTCCAATTGTGATCATTATCATTGATAACATGATAAATTCATTTCCATACCATAAATCGTTTCATTTGACATATGATTTGCTTTTTGTCTTGTGTAGTGAAAAGAAGTGTAAAAGTAGTCAAAAGTTTGCTGCTGAAGTTGGGCTTCCTGTGCTGACGAATGTATTACTTCCAAAAACAAAGGGGTTTCACACTTGCTTGGAAGCTCTTCGAGGCTCATTGGACGCAGGTTTTTCTTACGAATCCTGTTCCTTTTATTTTCTATGTTACTCGTTCAATTCAGTGATAAGCTTACAAAAATGATAAGAGACGTCATTTTGCTATTTGTCTCAAAAAATAAAAGATCCAATTATTCAGCCAAGAGCAGGTGTCGGCTCGGTTTCTTATCTATTAAACATTTGTTAAACTTTTAAGAATGTTAAATTAAACTTTGTTTCTCGACCACATGCAGTATACGATGTGACAATTGCATACAAGAATCAGTGTCCTTCCTTTCTGGACAACGTTTTTGGTCTTGATCCTTCAGAAGTACACATGCATATTCGTCGTATTCCTGTAGATGAGATTCCAGTTTCAGAAACAAAAGCAGCATCTTGGCTAATGAATACATTCCAAATCAAGGACCAATTGCTCTCTGATTTCAAGATTCAAGGCCATTTCCCCAACCAACTTAATGAAGAGGGAATCTCTACATTCAAGTGCCTTCTCACTCTGACCTTGATAGTTTCTTTTACTGCCTTGTTTACATATTTTACGTTTTTTTCTCATATCGGCTTCAAGTTGTATGTAGGTCTATCTTGTGCATATCTTTCTATTGCAACGCGCTTCAAAATTCAATTGATGCCTTTAACAGATTATGTTCATGCATTCTATAACAACAAGAAACAAAAGAATGGATAGATAGATAGTGCTTTCAATTTAAAGGTCAAATGTACAATTTTGGCTTGAACTTGATATTGAAGTGTACATTATTTGCTTAGATTGATTCTTTTCATAGTGTTGTTTAGACAGTATCAGGAAATCAAATGTACAATATTACAAACTGGTATTCTGTTGGAAATTGGTTTTTGATAGAATTATGAGTGATGTTTTTTAGTAAAGAATGATTTGTGATACAAAGCACATGAATAATTATGTGTAAATTTATTAAAGGGTGGAACAACAATAAAATTTGCATCTGGCAGAAAATACATTGTTGATGAAAAAAAAGAAGACAAACAGGATTTGTTGAAATTGTGTTTTAGTAAAGACAAGCATTTCCGTTTCTTACTTCATGTTCATTGTAAATTGGAATTAGCAACTTTGGTTAGACTTAATTATGAGGATTCCCTTCTCGGTGTAAAGCTTGATCAAAAGATTGGTGAGACTAAAAATCTATGAAATGTTCTTGTTGATTTCACTATTTCCAACCTAGACCGGCCTAACGCCAAAAAAGGTTCGAGATCAACCTCACAAAATTGGTGGGTATGCGATCCCTTGTCAAAAAGCCACACACCAGGTCCGAACCACTTAATCACCACCAAACGTTGGATTTAATTCAACGATCTCCTGCACTCCACGTTTGGTCAATTGAGAGTGAATTTAATCGTCAATCACATATAAATTCGCCTACACACTGCAACAAGTACAATTTTATTTATTTTTGCAAAACATAACATATTTGACCTCATTGACTAAGACATTAGAGTGTTAACCTTGCAAGCACATCCTCACTCTATCATATCAGAGATCATGACAGTCGTATCAAAAAGCTTTGCATCAACATATCATCAACATTCTTTTTCACACTAGAATAATCCACTCTAGAATAGTGACACCGTATATGAAAATCATCATCTGATTCTCATGAATTTACATGTTAAATTCATTAGATCTTATATGTTGCATTGTCACAACCGCCCTATCAATCAATTAGATTGCCTATAATTTCCTCAACTAAGAATGGTAACATCCAAATTAACATGGATGACCTCTAGTCATAACGACAGTCTTGCGATTGGAGTTGAATTTTCACCGTGTTGCCATCTCTTATCGTCTCCTTGCTTACTAGAGGATTATCTTGTTTGAAAAAACGGATCAAGAGATATGCAAAGAGAATTTCCTCAGGATTGAAGACGAGTAATGAAAATGAGGAATAGAAAGACGAAAGATCAATCTTACGGTTTTGAGACAAAGAAAAGATGGACGGTGTCTCCACCAAAGCGCTTTCGTTGGTGATAACGACCAAAGTGGGAAATCATGTAGTACCAAAAATTTTGATTGATGGGAAAAGTTCATGCCATCATGTAAGCCGGTCTCTTTGAGGAACTCGAATTAGAAAAAAAAAGATTATCACCCTCCAAAGGCATAAATTTTTGAGGAAGAATATGGACTCGAATGGTCTAGAAGGGAGAGGGGTTTGAATAGACATTTTCCAAAAAGATCAAATTAACAATGTTTTCTTTTGAAATTAGTGTTCGAAAAAAAGCGCTTGGCATAGCAAAATTTTTGTATAAAATATAAGCTTTTAAATTAATCGTAATATAATCTTAACCAAAAACAAAATGAGCGATAATGAAAAGACTAAATTATTCAACGTTTCAAGTGATCAAAATTTGGTTTACACGAGATGTGTAAATCAAAACTCTTCAGTTGAACAAGAAATCTAATATTATAGTTTTCAGATTTAATCAAAAGTAAGAATGTTTAGGATCTCAATCTAATACATACCTAAATCTTATATACGAAATCACTCTAATGCGGTAAAGCCTAATATCATGTGATTAGAATAAACCACACACACACACACGCACGCACGCACGCACGCACGCACACACACACACACACACACACACACACACACACACACACACACAGAGAGAGAGAGAGAGAGAGAGAGAGAGAGAGAGAGAGAGAGAGAGAGAGAGAGAGAGAGAGAGAGAGAGAGAGAGAGAGAGAGAGATGTATCTCAAATACATTTTCTTGTGTGTTAGAAATGAGATAGGAGTCCTTTATTTATGAGACAAAGGGAGGCTAAAATATAGAAACAATCCATGGACGTTTCAATGCTTATAATCGATTATCGCAAGTGCATAATTGATTATGGCACTCCAAAATAGAAGGTTTTGATTTCTAGTTGTTGCCAACCAATAATGGACTTTTCTAATCGATTTTAGGATTAATAAAGTGATATAATTGACTATCTTTTAGGTATAATCGATTATCCCTTTGTAAAGCATACTAATTGATTAGATAGTTCCCTAACTAATTTGCTAGACTTTTAAAACATTTTAAAGTAGTTTTCATAAAAGAAGAGAGGATTTTAAAATGGTTAAAAGTGTGAGTGTGATTTGTGTTAGTAAAGTCGAGAGTTATTCTTATATTACAGACATTGATCGCTCAACACAGACAAATCAGCTTTCACACTTCTTCTCTTTTAAAAATTTCAAACTTTTAGCTCCTTGCCACATTATCTTTGACTTTTGTACCTAAATCGAACCTTGAATCTTATTCTTATGAGGCTTGAGATGACTCTTCAGGATAACCTTCATCATCATACAAACCACTTGATATGAGATTGCCTCTTAACATAAGGTGTTTCCTCCATAGACGGGCGCAAATAACTTGATATCCAAGCACAACAATCTTTATCATCACAACTTAATCAATCATAATTACTTGATCACCGTATTAGATGTTCTTCAGGCTTCATTTTGTTTAACACGTCTTAATCTTTAATCAACGTATCAAACACCATCACTCGATCCACATAACAAGCCTCGTTACTTAATCATCATATCGAACATCATCACTTGATCCACATATCAAGCACCATCACTTGACCAACATGTCAGACACCATCACTTGATCAACATATTAGATGATATCATTTAAACCAACAAACCTTGAACAATAAGACTAATAAAGACTTCTCGTAAGAGCGTTATCAACATTAAAACAAAATCATAGAGTTGATAAAGACTTCATACATGCAAACTTATAGATATACACTATCAAGAGATAATCTTGCCACATTTAGATTGTATGAGACCACACACATGTTGCGAGAGTAGAACACGAGAGTATATGTCTTATTTAAAAATGCAAGCACAAGAACATTAGGTGTCAATCACTTCTTCATATAAGAGAAGTTAGTAAATCCAAACATTGAAATTCTAGGGGTTATGGTGATCGTGGAAGACGTCACCGCCTTCTCCTCATGGGTAACATTTTGAAACATATACCGAGTCTGGAATCCTACCAATCGATCTCGTCGAGGCCAATCTCATATAAGTCATATCATGCTCGCATTTAATAATAGGAGGAACAATTTATAAGAGATACATCTATCCTTTTGTTGAAATCCCTCGGATAAGAGGAAGCCTCGTATGTGTTTATCGAGGTTTACAAGGGTATATCCAGACAACACCTATGAGGAATAAACCTCACTAAGAAAATTCTCAGGTTTGGATACTAATCACCATTAATGATTCTCGGGGTCGGGTACTAGTGGCCATCAAGATTTTCAAGGAGTATATTATTGAACCATGCAACCCATTTGGTGGTCGTCTCTAAGAAGGTTAGGAAGTACAACATGTGTTAAAATCCCGAAAAGTGCATGCATGGTGTTATGATTGAAAAGTTTTTGGGATACTATCTCATTGAGATGAGAATATAATTTAATCTAGACAAATGTCAAGCCATGATCAACATGGAAATCCCAAAGACCAAAAAGGGGATTCAACGACTAAACATATGTTAATTACTTTGTTGAGATTCATCTCCCAAAGCTTCCATTATGGCTCGTCGTTTCAAATTATTTCATCATGAAAACTATACTCAAAGAGTCAGACATACCCCATGATAAACATTATTTAAAGATGGATTATATAATGTCAAGGGAAGTGGATTCGATCTTCTTTTGGAGATATGCATTGATATGACTTTGGAGATTACAATAAGGTTTGAGTTCACAATATCCAACAATCAGGCGCAGTACAAGACATACTTAGCTAGACTACACATCTCCCTCGATATATTGTAAGTGATAGGGGAATATCAAGTCAAAGATAGACTTATGCGACAAATATCTGGAAAGCATAAACGCCATCATGGCTAAATTCAACAAGGAAGAAACTTTGTACATACCAAAGGAGCATATTTCAAAAGAGAACCTCCTGTCCAAATTAGTCGATTTCAAGGAAAGAGAATACAATAAAATTGTGATATATGGAAAACTTTCAACCCCATTATTAGTTGCAAAATGAATATTGTTAGGATAATTGATGAGGAAGCATGACCCAACAATTGGATAACGCTCATTACTAACTACATCACAACAGGAGAACTACTAGGTGATAAAAATGAGGCATCAAGAATTTAAAGAAGTGTGTGTTCATATTCAAAGTTTGAAGGTCATCTCTCCATACCGAGGCGTGTCAATCCTTTATTGAAATGTTTGACAAAGAAAGATGTGAAAGTTGTTTTTTGAAGAAAATCGACAAAGAGTGTTCAAGACAACATTTAAAAGACGGACCAGAGTCTTAACCTTGTATCCTCTACTATCTTTGTCTCACTCTATTTTTTGCGAGACAGACAAAATTTTATGTGATACCCTCTGCAACGATTGTCCAGTCCCCTTTTTTTTTCAAAATTTTTAAAAGTTGTTTTAAACCTAGCTTGACATATTCATTTGCCATTCCTCATCTTTGTCCTAGTATAAATATAAATTACACATTTTTTTAATATATTGAATATTTTAAAACAACACGTTTAATAATTAAAGTATCATTAAAACTACTTTCAAGGATATCAAATCAAATCATTATAAATCAGGTACAGCTCCGTACAAGGCAAGTTAAAAAACAAGTCCAAACAAGGCATGAAAGCTCGCAAGAAACAAAACAAGGCATGCAATCGTTGTGAATAAAAGACCCATCCCATCAAAAGATGACCCACATTTTTAAATTTCTCACACAAAGATAGTCTCTACATTTATTTAACCAATTTACTTAACCAAAGTTACTACTATAAATCAGTTCCATATTGCCCCACACTTTCAAGATTCAACCCCTCACTCTCATCTTTCTTTCACCCTAACTTCTCAACCGTCCTTCTTTCCTTTCAAATCATGGCTCTAAATTCAAACTCAAAACCCTTTCTTCTCTTCAACATGCTCTTCCTATTAGGTAAACAACATTATAACTTTCTTATTTTATAAATTATTTAACTTTTATTTTGTGTTTACATACTTTAAATAATTTATTTATGCAAGAGTACATATATTTCTTGCAGGTAATTTAGCATCTGCTGCTGTGTTTACCATACAAAACCAATGCAGTTACACAATTTGGCCGGGAACACTTTCCGGCAACGGCGCGGCCGTTCTCGGTAGAGGTGGTTTTTTGTTAGCCCCCGGTGCATCTGTTAACCTAACTGCACCGTCGGGCTGGTCCGGACGTTTTTGGGCTCGGACTGGTTGTAAATTTGACGGTGCAGGCAATGGACAATGTATCACTGGAAATTGCCCCGGTGGACTAAATTGCATAGGAGGAGGTACTCCACCAGTGACATTGGCGGAATTCACTATCGGATCAGCCGGCAACGGCGGTAAGGATTTCTACGACGTGAGTTTGGTGGACGGTTACAATGTGGGAATGGGCATATGGGCTAACGGAGGAACCGGTGACTGCCAATACGCGGGGTGTGTTACCGATTTGAATAGTAATTGTCCGACGGAACTTAGGGTGGGTGGCGGTGGTGGCTCCGGTTCGGTTGTGGCGTGTAAGAGCGCGTGTTTGGCATTTAATACGGAGGAATTCTGTTGCACCGGGGAACATTCGACGCCGGAGACATGTTCGCCGACACGTTATTCGGAGATATTTAAGAAAGCGTGTCCAACTGCTTACAGTTATGCTTATGATGATGCATCAAGCACTTGCACATGTTCTGGTTCTAGTTACCTTATCACGTTTTGCCCTAGAGGATCATCGTGATCAATAGTCTTGTTAGTGTGATAAATCTTTTTCTTTTCTTATGAAAAGTGTCACAAGTTTTTTACTATGAGTATGATTTCTTTGTATTTGATTGCTTGAATAATAGATTTTTCAAAAATGTTTAATGACAGTGTAAAAAAAAGTATTTTACATTAAGAAAATAATTGTTATAGATTGTTACTATAAAATATTTTACATATTTTATACCGTTAGTGTATCACCCTTATGATTTACAGTACAAAATTCTTTACAGTATTTTAATTTAATTCTTTATATTATTATTTAATAAAAATTTATCATTTTGTCATATTTATATAAATAATTAAAAAATTTCAATTTAAATTAACATTACGATAACAATTTTGTCTTATTTTTTTAATAAAAGCAAAATGAGATTTATTTATTGATATTAATAAAATAAAACAGAAAAAATAAGAGAATATTGATAAACCCAAAACTCTTTCAAAAATAATTTAAAGAGCTGCATAGCAAAGATTGAGCTTAAATCCAAAATGTCTAATTAGTCTTTTATCATTTCATTTAATTTATTATATCTACACATTTGACTCCTTTCAATTGAAGTACACATCCAAGCCCTCCTCTTTACTTTAGCATTCTTGTTTTATTTTAACTTTTATTGAGTAGTTGTAATTCAAAAATTTACAAAGTTTTCTATTGAGGAAGTTTAGTTATTAGTAAATCAACCAAGATAATCCACCTTTTGAAATAACATGGCTCAGTATTTACATTTGTAGCTCGTTGTTTTATTTTTTATTTATAAAAAAAAGAAGTTAAGATGAAGATATGGTGTACTCAATCAAAAATATTGAATAGGGTTCATTTAAACATATTTATATCTTTTAAAAGCACCGGCAAGAATTGAATCCAAAACTTTTGAATTAAATGAGCATCGACTTTGTTAATATAGTTTGTGAATGTATTAAAGGAATTTTCTACTTTGTTAATATAGTTTGTGAATGTATTAAAGAAATTTTCTATTTCATCTTATGTGGAAAAATATCCTATAAAAAATGAAAATATTTATTAAACTTTAGAGATGCATCTTTGAATGTATCATTATGACAAATTAAATAAGTGTCAATCTAAATTAAAACAAGAAATTATTTTGGAGATGCATCTCCGAATATTTTTAACAAATATATTAATATTTGAGCAGTCTAGAGGATATTTCGAAAATGCATCCACAAGGGTTTGTGGCGAGATTTTAAAATTTTTGTTATTTATGCATGTCAGATATTTCTGGAGATGCATTTCTAGAATAAATTGATAAAACACTCACCTGCATAATCAGACTCATACTTGTTTTCCACTCCAAACTCCTTTCAAAAACTCTTCCATTCTCAATCAATATTTTCACTCCAAATCTTCATTCTTGTGTTTCATCACGTCCATCATTTATATCAAATCTCATTGTTCACATTAAGCTTGTTTTTAGTTAGAAAAAAGTGTGTTTTATCGAGAGATACATCTTTGAATTCTATATGAACTTGTTTAAAGATGCATCTATGTAGGCTGTATGTTATCATTTTTTCAGCTTTGTTTATAGTATTAGCAGTTTTTGAGTGTTTTATAGTAATTGTTTTCATTAGATATGGTGCACCCCGATGTTTTTCCCAAACATGTTGTGTCTCAGGATGCTATGGGTGTTGTTGTGAAGGCGGTAAATATTGACAACCAATTTAAAAATGAGCAAGATTTTGAATTTTGTCATCACATGCTTCAATAGATTCGCATGGAGGCCTCCAAATTGAGATATGAAGTGGTAATCAAAAAGTATGATAATGGTTCTAACAGAAAAGATGCATTTATGACAATGACACGCGAAAAAGTGGAAAATATAAACCTTATCTACGAAATTTTAAAATAGATGACACCAGTTTAAGAAAATGTGAGTGTCCTTTTAAGTTGTGTGGTTATATGTTGGCAAATAAGAAATGGAGATTTAACGTCATATATGGTTTACATAACCATGACTTGTGTGAAAAGTTAGTCGGTCATCCAATTGAGTGCCGCCTCATGCGAGAAGATAAGGAATGTGTTTCAGACATGACATTGAATTTGGTTCAACCAAAAAACATACTTTCAATTTTGAAACTTAAAAAACCCGAAAATATCTCAAATATCAAGCAAGTGTACAATATTCAATACCAAAATAACAAGGCTCTAAAGGGGAATAGAAGTGAAATGCAACAACTATAGTAAAAGCGATTTGTGTAGAGATTAAGACTCTGTGAACCAAATGATACAAAACCAGCATAATGAGACACAAACATCATTTGGTCGAAGCATTACAGTTTTGGAATACAGATTTAAAGACAACAATCTTTATTCTCAGTTAGTCGACAACATATCTCGAACAGGTTTGAATTATATTTTTCACAATGCTGAATGAGCTGGTAATGTAGGTTCTGATAGCGCAAAGTGTGGTTGCACAATTGTGAAAACTTATGGTCTCCCATGTGCTTGTCTTATAGCAAAGAATGTGAAACTTGGTAGACAATTAAGAATGAATGAAGTTTGCAATCATTGGAAAAGGCATAGGTTTGATGATGATGGTGTCATGAAAGAGGTTAAATCGAATATCTCTATCTTGACCGAATGAGAAGTGATACAATAGCGATTTTTGAAAGTTGGTGATAATATGAAACTCCACACAAAAGAACAACTGAGGAAGATTGCTTATTTGAAACCATTGAATTGAAACCAACCTCTTATCCAGCATAAACAAAAGGTGCTCCAAAAAAGGTCAAGCCTACATCGAGTGGGAATTCAACGGTGTGATCTCCTTCTTATTTTGAACATGTTGACAAAGTTTTTTCGGACTCACCAACTCCATAATCTCAAAAAAATGTTTTTAAAGGAGCTCGCATTAGCAAACCAACTCCTTCACCACTTCCATCGAAAATTTCATTCATCGACAAGATGTCAGTTTTTATGCACAAATACATCGAACAGATCGTCAATATTGAGGGTGATGGTAATTGCGATTATTGTGCTATTTCGGCTTTACTCGATAAAGGAAAAGATAATCACACACTTGTTTGTCATTAACTTATTCATGAGTTGAGGACCTATTTAGAATCATATATACGACTTTACAGAAAGAAAGAAAAATTTGATGCAATTTATGAGTCTCGTGTTCCTTGCATTAGTGAACTGACACCAGAGAAAAAAATGGATGTGCATCTCTGAAAAGGGTCATCTCATAGCAAATATGTATGATCGAGTGTGTATTGATCTTACAAGATACAGTTTTTTGAAAACCTTTTCCCATTGTGCACTGCCCCACCTCAAAATCCAAATGATCGTATTATACGTATTTGATGGCTTTAAATATCACGACACTTTGTTTAAGTTTATTTGAAATCGAGATGTCATATATCCCTTAGATAAGTGGAGTGAACAATTCGTTCAACAACAAAAGTCGAGACTTGGCGGGACAAATTTGTAGAAATGATGCAAGAGTTTCGTCAAATTAAGCAACATTGAAAGAGAATCAAATGCACAAAAGTCAAAAGGGATACCACTCATACTTATAAATTTAGCTGGCGACAAATCTTTCGATTCATTTTAGTTTTTCGTCATCAATTAAATGTATGTAATTATGTTTTAATATTAATGTAGTGTAATATATACAATTTCAAATATTTAATACATTTTGATGTTTGTCAAAAAATTTGTTCATTTGCCAAATAAAACACACAGGTTCTGTTTTCTGCCTAGTTCAGGAGAGATTTTGGAGATGTATCTCCAGAATCATATGATAGGGTGGTATTAGAAATGTATCTCCAAAATCAACACTGATACATGATAGAATTTTTTAGCTTCACATTTATCTACAACTTCTATAAATTTAAGCTCTTATTTTTTATTTCATACAAACAGGAACTATCACAAATAGACATCATTTTGTATGTCGCAAATGTCTCCTTCTCCAACGAGACACCTGTACAAAAATTTAAGATCAATAAGTACACCTCTTTTGCATATCTGCAATACGAAGTGCATAACTTTTTACGTTATAGAGATAATCGAAAAATTGTGAAGTTTGAGTACCATGTACCATCAATTAACAACGAATGCAAGATTGAGTTCAACAACTATGAGCTCAAAACGGATGCAGATGTAAGAGCTATGTGGAATACATTTTCCTGTTTCAAAAGAAAATATTTGATCGAGTTGGACAATTTCAAGACCAGTCGAAGATATTATGAAGATGTTAAAGTGTTCATCTGGATAATGAAATGTAATGTTTGATTTTATATTAACATCATCTATATAATGCTAACTTTAAGTTATGTACGATAATTTTATTTTGTCAAAATAAAATTTTATGATTTTCTTTTTATGTTTTTATTTCACAATGTTACTAAGATGTATCTACATGGAGATTCTGGAGATGCGTCTTCGATTTAAAAAAATGCACACTCTTAAGATCATTCAAAATTGACTTAGGTTTTTATTTCTATTTCACAATGTTACTGAGATGCATCTATATACAGATTTCAAATTACAAATTCTGAAAATGCATCTTTGATTAAAAAAAAGACACTCCTAAAATCACTCAAAATTGACTTAGACTGTGTGTTTAGAAAGTGTCCAAAAACTATCTCCAAAATCTAATAACATTTTAATATTTTCACATGATACTCTAATAATACTAATAATATATAAAGTTCATTAAAAAAATCTCATTTGTAATAAATATATCCGTATCTCATTTTTTATTGTAATAAATATATCCACGGCCGCATTCCATTAAGACAGGAACCACTAACCATAACATAATTGTCTTTGCATGCTCATTTTTTAAAGAGAGAAAAAATCACATTACAAAAGACACAAACCGTGGTTTGTGTGGTTTGATTTGTTTCTTTCTCGTCTCTTGATAATGTTCCTTCCTTCTCTCTATAAGTGTTTACTCTTAAGAAAATTGTTAACAAATAGTTTTGTTGTAGTTGGTTGTGTGTGAATTCTGAATACTACTGAAAAGAAAAATACACATCTCATTATTTTTGTAACCTCTTTCTCCTAATTCACACATATCTAGTAAAATAAGTGTAAGATTTTAATTTCAATTCTTGTTAAACAGCACAGTAACATTCTCTTTTTTGAGAGTCTTTATAACTTTATAAAGCAACAGTTCATCACAAATTCAATAGTAAGAAAAAGCCCTTTGTACCCAACAGAAGACCAGATCAAAACATAAACCAAATGAAAATAAAATAAACATGGAACAAAAGGAAAATAAGAAAAATGTCAATATATACAGTTAAAGGATTGAAGCATAGAAATATTTCTTTCCTCTTTTCTTTTCTTTTCTTTTTTTTTCCTTCCCTTAATTTACCACCAACTTCCAAATACTCCTACTTTTCTCTACAAAAGGCTCTCTTTGAAAGCCCAATAAGTAACCTCCTCATCCCAATTTTTGGTTGAGTGAGCAATCCCTAAATCTAAGATTGATGTATGCCACCAAATTCCCCCTATAATTACTCTGAAAACTACAACCCAACCCTCCTTGCTAAAAAAGAGAGAGAGAAAAATTGAAGCTAAAGCTGCCTGTTTCTTACAAATATTTCATTTGAGGAACTATTTCTCAAAGAAAAACTGCTTCTCAATCGATTAAACCATGACAATTTCATCTCACCAGAACCGGTACACTGACCCTCCCCCTCCTCCTTGCTGAAAAGAGTTTGGTCCCTGCAGTCCAGTGAAACTCCACACGCTAAATTATACGATTGACATGCAGAATGACATACTCGTAGCCTGTTGTCTCCGTCACACTTCTGGATTGAGATCTGAAAGTTAAGTACCAAGCTTTTCAGACATATAAGCAACATTATCCACTTATGCTCCAATTTCTAGATGTTACCAAGCATGCACTCAACTCTGAGGTTTTCGTAAACAATCAGTACACATCCCCTCTATTTTGTAAAAGACATCAGGCCTCTTCTTAATTATACAAAATGGAGGAAGGTCATTAACAAAAAACTGATGACAGGTGTGCACAATTTCAACAAATTACGGGCAAGTGTTCTTTGGTGTATGCTAAGTGAAAAATACGATAAATATACTAAAAAGAAATATCAAAAAGATAAATTTGACATGGAAAGATAAGATTTACCCAGCAAGCAAGCCGTTTAGCTGCCTCATCACAGTAGGAGCTGCCAAATATATTAAATAATTTTCTAGCACCACCAGGGAACAATCGGTGGTAGTTGGGCATGACAACCACTTCTTCCAGCTGCTGCAGTATGCTAGGTTCTCTGGGTGCACAATGCTGCCCAGAAATGTCATTTCCTAGCACATTTTTGCAAACTGAGAGAGTTGAGAGGAGCGTGGAGCTGTTCTGGCAGGTGTATTTCCCATAGTCAGAACAGCGGAATTCGCAAGTTCCATTATCACAAACCCCGCCATGAAGACTGCATTGCTCATCACAAACAGCTGCGTGTGGCAACAGAATTCAGAACAAACCAATAGATTATGATCAGAACTAGTGTTATTTATAACTACCGTATATTTTATAAGTATAACGCAAAGGTAAGAAACTAAACTCCCTCCTAGCAGGAACCCACAAAGAAAGTAAAAACACAAATTAATGGGGGAAGATCAGGACCAATAAATGGACCCATAAATGTATAATTTATATAAATAGTATTTCAAGGAACACACAGTTTAGAATAAAACTTTACCGGTGGAACAGTCAATGCCAGTATAACCAGGTTTACATTCACATATTCCATTGTTGAGACACAATCCATTGCCTGTGCAATTACTGGGGCAGGAACCTGGAATAAGTTATGAGAACACAACAATTAAAGGAAGGCTGAAAACCAGAAAAACTGAAGCAAAATGAACTCTGAAGTTAAAATATAGTGTGGAATAACAGAACTCACGTCTACTGCAATCGTGGCCATGAAATCCAAGAAAGCAGTGGCAACTTCCATCAACGCAATCTCCATTAAAATTACATGCATTGGGACATTTTCTCGAGTCAACCACTGTGTCTGTGTTACAGAGCTCATGATATGCAGGACAGATCAATGCACCTATTGAAAACATTAAAAACGAGTAAGCTTTCCATTAATAGGAAATTTAACTTCAATGTGAAAATAAACAAAATAACATATACTGACCATTAAAGCCAGCAAACTGAATGGATCCGCCAGCCTGAGGACACACTCTCCACATACCATCCACAGCGACCTGTATGTAGCACAGAGCTTCATTCAGCCATTTTTATGATAGACGAAAAACAAGAGGTGTAATAAACAATTCAAATCTAGACTAAAGAAACCTACCAATTCAAAGTTGTATCATACACACATTTATTTAACTCGTGTAGGACATGGTTGTTTAAGCTCTAAAAGGAGGTAATCTTAAGGTTGTGTAACGAAACATTTTTCAGAAATTTTATGTAAGGCAGTTGTTTTTGTTTGCTTACAGTTAAAAAATGGATTTTCGTTTTACAGAGTAGAGAAAATTTTACAGCTTTTTGAAAAGGAAAAACAAAATAGCTTTTCAAAATAATTAAAATTTTATCTTTTACAGATTGTGATTATTTTTCAAAAACATATACATACACGCTAGAAATGTTCAAAAGTGATTGAAAACAAAGCTTGAAAAAATGCTTTATATATAAACTTGTTTCCTGCTTAGTTTCAATTAAGTTCAATTTTAATTCATCAGTGTCAAATTGCAATTACTGTTCCATGAGACTGTCATTCAATCACAAACTATGAGAAAGAATTGTGTCATGCTCCATGCCAGCCGAAAAAAAGCAGTTCCCGTCAAAAGCGACTTTGGTAAAAAGAGGACCAAAAGTTTTATCAAGCATATATACAGTCTATTGTATGTACATTTACTATTAAAGAAATAAGTGAAGGTCACTCTAGATATTCTAATCATCAAATAAAAAAAAGGCAACCTGTGAATTACAGGAATAAAATAATATAAAGCATCTTGGAAATAGAAAGATTTCACTTATATTGACAATCTAAATCTAAACTATACCTCTAAAGTGTTGTTGATACACCTGTGCTGATAACAACCATTTCCTTGGGTCATAGAACCTCGTACAAATCCCGTGCGCACTAATGATGAGGCCATACACCTGCAGTGAATGGGAATAGTAAGCAATTCTACACCTTCATGTTTTATGTAAAACATAAAACACAGAATAGATTATAAGTAGGAAGTCACACTGTCACAAACTGACCTAGAGTTGCTTCCTCGGACTTCACCTAGCATTCTATCAGGTGCCCGTGCACTGTTAGTGTCTGTACATGATCCATCAGAGTATGCAACAAAATAAGTGCAATAATCAGCCAATGAAGACTGTCCACCTGAAAAAACCAGGGAAAGGTGAAATTTCAATACGAACCCATCATATAGCATTAAGAATCATTAACAAAAACATCGACAAGAAAAATCA
Source organism: Lathyrus sativus (assembly GCA_963859935.3). Lineage (NCBI taxonomy): Eukaryota > Viridiplantae > Streptophyta > Magnoliopsida > Fabales > Fabaceae > Lathyrus > Lathyrus sativus. Next base: position 6,310,456 of record OZ012740.1, read on the forward strand.
ACTGTCTGTGGTTATCCAATACTATAAGCAGCTACAAACCAACCAGAGCGCAAAAGCATAGAAACCGCAAATACTTGACAGTCAAACATCATTATAACAAAGAATCTGGTCGAAGCAATATTAGCATTGCCTTAAATTTGGGAAACGAAGGCATGAAATGAAACACACACCTTTATTAGCTTGTTGAAAATACTGAGCCCACTGAGGAAGGTCTCCGCTATAAGTTAGAATGGGACAGTAACCCTCTGCCTCTCTGTTATACGTACAACCTGAAATCCGTGTTGAGTTGCAATGATAGGCTCCCTTCCAGAGATTGCAAGGGGAGGTAACAAACTCAGTACCTTGGTTGCGACCCCAATCAAGACGGTCTGCCATGCTATAATTAGCTTTGTACCATCCGCTGTCTTCTAAGAGAGCTAGTGTCATTTTTGAAACAACGGATCTTGTATCCACAGAACCAGTCATGATCTCATTCATCAGAAGCCTTTTTTCCCAATGAGACCCTATAAGCCAAGTAACAAACTCAGTTTGTTCATTAAGCTGGTTGGTAGCAAAAGTACATGATTTCCATTTTGCTTAATGCTTATAAATTTAAACAATCGAACTTATATAATGCATACTTTATAAACATGATAATGCAACAGTGGATTCACTGGTCTTACTACAAGTACTGGTTGGACCTGAGCACTACAACATTATCATTACAATTTACAAATAAATATAAAAAGTTGGATAGAGGGATTTTGGGTTGCATGTAGTGTCAACGATGGCGGAAAGCATAAAATTCTTCATATGGCACTGCCATATCTGCCATAAAACGTCATGGCACCGCCATCCTTCACAAATTGACCATGGTGATTGTCAAAAAAACAACCACTGCCATGGCTGATATTTGACAACACAGGTTGCATGCTAAAGTAAGATTTGTGAAGTAAAGGAACTGCAAATACTGTTTACCAATGTAATAGAGTCTAATAGCAAGGGACATAAAAAAAAAACAGAGAGGAAGAAATTTTAAATAAGAGAGAAAAAATTATGAAATTAAAAACCTGATGTTCCACGTCCTCCACCATCTTCCAGCTCTAAACCAGTAAAATTTTCTGAGAACGCCTGCCAATTAATCGTTCATCAATCATTTGTTGAAGCTTCTGACAAAGGACGTGGTCAATATGAAAATGAAAAAATATGACACTGAAATTATACAGTAAATGTTCCAAAAGAAATACCGCATAATGATGTCGTGAATGCATGACAACACGTGGAAGCACCACACGCGTTACTATTCGTCCAATCTTTTCATCCATCACTTGTTCAGTAACCTGCAAAGATGTGAAATGATGAGCTACCAAAATGTGAGGACATAGATGCCCGAAAGAGAGATTAAAACGAAAAGTTTTCAATAATACATACTGTGAAGGTAACCTGCAAAGATGTGAAATGATGAGCTACCAAAATGTGAGGACATAGATGCCCGAAAGAGAGATTAAAACGAAAAGTTTTCAATAATACATACTGTGAAGGTAAACACAGAATAGTTTTTTTAAAAATAGGACAAGATATAATATAAATGTGCCACTCAGTTAAATGCTTGGAAATTTTGCAATGTTTTCCTAAATGTCCTGCATTTTTATATTCCTTAAACACAAGTCTAAGTAATTCTATACAAACACCATTCACCAGAATCATCAATGTTAGCCTCCATAAATACAAACAGGAATTGTTTTAAACTTTCTTGTATTTCAAACTTCTCCAATAAAGTGACCTATAATGAGAACAACAAGAACAACAAGCTCTTATATCTGAATAAGAGACAAGTAGTCATGAAAGAAAGAATGCTTAAAAGCAAAAGGCTTAAGCTTATGACTTAATGTCACAAGAATATCTGACCATCCATTGTAAGAAAAAGGAATCTTACAACAAGAAAGACATCCCTTACCTTATTACGACGTCTTCTCCTTTCATCTCTAAAATGAGTGAAGGCATGAGGATCGAAACCAAGAACATGTATAACCTGAAAAGGATTACATATGATGAAACATAGCCGCCCATGTTTCCAGTCTCAATTCCTTTATACACAAACAAAACTAACCTCATGTATCAAAGTAGCTGATAGCAAAGTCTCTGCCTCAGCTGTCAAATGACGAGGAGCAACATTAACATGTCCTGCACACACATAAATAAATGAATTAATGAAGTATTCCAAATGCTAGATAAAGAAAAATATTTTAAGCAACACATTTACAGAATAACCCACCAGCTATAGCACGACCCCATTGATCTCGTTCACATGCTACTGCCCAAGCAAGTGTATTCCCAGTAGTAGGTCTTGTAGTCACCAAAAGAACTAAGTCGGCATCAGAGACTCCCTCTGACAAAGTGGTCAATAAAGCAGTTACAGCTCTGGCCATATATTTTGTTAAGAACAACATATTCCACAAAAGGTATGTAACAAATGAATGATACCTTCAAGATATCCACGAGGAAGCTGCACACCTCCGTCTTGTCCACAGGCAGAATATCCACTCAATCGCAAGTTCCCCTTGACAGGCTCAACAGCCAATGCTCGCCTAAACCAGTCAGCTGTCTGACCTAAAGCCTACATTAAGTTTTTATCAACGGTAAATATCTCTATGCCCCCTTTAGGAAAATAGTAATATTGTAATTACAATTATAGTAACAAACACCAAGTCATGAGAGAAATATAAAGCTGGCACAAATCATACACTATTACATAAAAGTAAAATTATTAGCCTAATCAAGTGGAGCCTTGATGCGCAATAATTGGAAATGTCTCCACGGACTCAAAATTTATAGGTTTGTGCCATGGAACCAAACCTATTGCAAGTATAAGGTAAACTACCTACCTACAATAGACCCGCATTACATATGAAGTCTAAATGGATTCAACACATAGCTTGATCTTTATAGTACCATGTAGCCTTGTTTACATGATTGACCTAATGAAACAAATCAAAATGAGAGGGAGGGCTAAAACTAATTAACCTTGCGAAGGCGGTGCTTTTTATCCTCTCCTGATATATCTTCAGAAGTGCAGTTATACCAACAATCACCGAAGATTGGAGGATTAGAAAGAGGATTGCAAGAGGGCAAGCCATGAATAGCATTAATCGGAGGCTCCCCGAGCTGTTCAGATAAGATTGATGATTAATTATATTACGTAGATGTGAATAAGAAAAACAATGTTGGTAAGACATAAAACCTCCAGATTCTTTTTCCATTTATACTAAACACTCACCTTAACAATGTCCCCAACTTTTTGACAATCCCTGTCAGGGGAGTGGCCAACAGCGTCATAATTTAGATATATCCTAATAGGTTGCTTTTCATCCTTTTGGGGCTTTGATGATGTTGATAATACACCAAGTAACGCCCTGCCTCTATGCTGAAGGGATTTCAATTGACCAGGTTCATAAACTTGTGGGGTAACTGAATACACCTTGTGACCAGGTCGCTTTCTCTGTTCAAGTATCTGGTCATGTATGCAAGAGTGTGAAGCAATTTTCTCAACCCTCTCTTCCACTCCTCCCCATTGAAATTGTCGCTCTTGGGTCTTTGCATCATTAATTTCCAACCACGCCAGTATCAATACAATCTGAAGCAATATTTAACAATAAATATCAAACTTAATTAGCAAAACTATCTATTTATACTATTATATGCAATGCACTATCATACAAAATGCAAAATTAACATACAAAGCTTCTCAAATTACGCTTTCAATAATGAAAGGATTTCTAAACAGAAACTTCTTAGTTTGAATCCCATACACTCAACCAAACTTGCGAAAGAAGCTGTGAAATCCATAATCGTTATAATTAATATTTTCCTTTTTCTAGTTACAGTAAAATCTTAAGGATTAAGGATTTTACAATCATCAATCATCAGCTACACATAAAAAAGAAAGAAAAAAAAGTATACACTCAAAAATAGAATGTTCAAGCATTTGAAGCTCTTTTCAAAACTGGTTTTACAATCATCAGCTACAAATTAGAATCTAAACAAGCATTCATTAATCAGATTATTCAGTAAAAAAATAAAATCCGAATCCCTAAAAGCTAGAACAACGTTGAACTAGCAAAATAACAAACTAAATAAATAAATAAACTAAACAGAAAGTGTTGAAGTAGCAATTTTATACCTCAAAAACGACTATGGCGAATCGAAGCTTAAAAAGAAATCTGAAGAGCGTCGGCATGCATGAACTAAAGCGAACAACGAACTCCATGAAACGACGAAGGCTGAGAAACTAACGGCGGTGATTCCATCAAACCGCCGGCGAGTTTCCGATCGGTTTCGGAATCCGATGCATTACGGTTACAACGTCGTAACGGAAAACAGTTAAGTTTGAAATTTGAAAGAATGAAGAATGTTTCAAAGATAGAAGAAGTGAAGAAGAAGAAGAGAATTAAGAAACTTAAAGATTAGTTAATTAAGTGATTAACGAAGGATTATAATAAAGTAAGAAGTTGAAATAGTTGAAGCTTGGTTGTTAATCTTACTAATCTCTTTTTTTGTGTTGTTAAACTAAAATGGGGAAAAATAAGATAGCGACGGAAAGAGAAGGAAGAAAGAGAGGAAGGTGAGTGAGAACTATATAATAATTGGGTACAGAGTGGTTGGATTTTATGTTTTCTATCACTATATATGCTTCTTTTTCTGGTTACAGAATTTCTAGATTAAATGTGTTTTTATTTTTTGGAATATAAAGCTTCAGGCTTTATATATTTGGTAACAATTAATACCTCACTTTTTTATTTTGACGAAATGCACAATTTCAGATTTTAATACATATATATTTTATTAATTAATATATGGGTAATGCTAACTTATACTTTAAAAATATAAATTATGAAATAAATATAATAAATATTTATTAAAAATTGTGTATTAAAATTAATATAAAATTATATTAATAAATTTATTATTTCTTTTATACAAATTTTTTATTTATAGATTTTTTAACATGTATCCTTGAAACATAAATTAGCATTACTCTTAATATATTTATATATTATATAATATTTCTTTTATTCTTGTATTTTAATTTCAATATTTATTTTAGTCTCTTAATTTAAAAAAATATTGATCTTATATATATATATATATATATATATATATATATATATATATATATATATATATATATATATATATATATATATATATATATATATATATATATATATATATATATATATATATATATATATATATATATATTATACAGTCATTAAAAATTAGAATTGTTTATTTTAGACAAGTCTTCTCCATTAAGATTTTTTTACATGCCTCATATATATATATATATATATATATATATATATATATATATATATATATATATATATATATATATATATATATATATATATATATACTCTTAATTTAATATTTTTAATTTATAATAAAAATATTATTCTCCTCTTCTACTTCTATATTTATCATTCTCTTTATAAATTGAGTCGATATATATTTTGAGACATACCGTAAGAATAAGAAATGCTATAACTATATACATAATCTTTAAAATAAAATAAAAACATTCAAAAATACGTAGAACAGTGTGTTATTAAAGGCATTAATAAACTTGTAATTTTTGTAGATCTATTTAAATGTGGACGACCCTAAAATATAATAAAAGATTAAAGTCCTTCTATTTTTGAAATGAACTAAAAGTGAAAACTCAAAAGTGACATTCCTCCTTATTCCATTATTCTTTTCTTTTTCTTCCTTTATTTTTTTTTTCTTCAACTCTTAATAAAGTGACTTTTCTTCTATCCCACATACCAGTACTTCTCCATAGGATGGAGTAACGTAAACTAGGGTTCTTAACTTATTGTTCTTTCTTGCCTTGGTGGGAAGATAGGATAAGACAAAGTAAATAAAGGATGACCCATTTACCAAAACCTAACCACCACCTCTCCAAATTTAATTTTCACTCATGGCCAACAATATTTTCTTTTTAAGAAAAATGCAGATGATTTAGATTTTGAGATTCATAAAATTTAGCATGAGTCAATTCTTTATTAATCGAGTCAACTTTCACATATAATTTAAATTTTCGATTTTGAATTCAATATCAGAGTTCAACTTAATAATATATACTTACAAGTTAAGTTAAGATTTTCAAACTATTTCTATTTGAAACATAAACATAAATTTAAAAAAAAAATACTAAACTTGGAAAGGAAATCAAATAGTAGTAAAAATGGATGCTAACTTAATTAGGATACATGTATAATGTAAACAATGCTAATTTGAATCCTACAAACTAGGCAAGTTATTTAAATTCAATTACAAGCAAAACACCAAAATCATAGGCATTCTTGATGAGGACCACTTCAACAAAAATGGGTTAATTAGGTTTTGTATTTAGGTAACTTACAACACAAGCTTTCTATTTTTTTTTTAATTTGACCACCCAACCTACTTGTGTTAACTGTTAACCACTAAACTAGATATAATTATATAACTAATATAATTAATTATGTTTAATATGTTTTGTGGCCGTATTAGTTATGTTCACGGATTTATATTAGGTCAACAACGTTAATTAATGATTAGGAATTTGGTTACAGCTCATCCACCTAGCTACTACTTGTTTATCACCAACTAGCACAAATATTTTAATCATAGACATGAACTAATTAGGATTAATGAACCGTTTTTAGAGTCATGTTAGCATAATTTTGCGTAGATTTGTCCACAACCACTTTTAGTTTTATGGTCCACTTAGCTACCTATAATTTACTTATTGCATTTTTATTTCGATTTTTTTATGTTATTTTGCATTACTCCTTAACTAGAGTTTGAATTTTCTATTATAAAAACAATTGGGTCATCAAGCTACTTAACTCTAAAATTTAATCTCTTTGAATGTTGGTTAATATCTCTAAAAAATTTAATCTCTTTGAATGTTGGTTACTCTCTCTCAAATTAATTTACAATAAATTACTTATTTGTGTAATTTAAGAAATTGTATCCCATATCCTATCATTTATTCTACTACCTCTACATTATTTATTTTTTTACTAAAATATCTTCTTATAAATAATTTACTAAAAATTTATTACCGGAACTATTTTGCAAAATTTTCCAATATATAAAAATTAACTACCAAACTCATTTGTAAAGTCTTCTAGTACACAAAAATTGAGTATCAGAACTTTTTTACAAAAGTTTATAAAGTACACAAAATCTTTTGATACACAATTTTTTTAAAAAAAGTTTTAAAAAAATGACTACCGAAACTCTTTTGCAAAGTTTTCCGATACACAAAAATTGATTACCGGAACTCTTTTGCAAAATCTTCCGGTACACACAAAAAAGATTTTAAAATACTTGAAAAATGACTACCGAAACTCTTTTGTAAAGTCTTTTGGTACCTAAAATAAAATTTTAAAAAAAATATAATAAATTTAAATAATAAATTAGTTAAAAATATACAAGGGCAATTTAAAATACTTGAAAAATGACTACCGAAACTCTTTTGTAAAGTCTTCTGGTACCTAAAATAAAATTTTTAAAAAAATATAATAAATTTAAATAATAAATTAGTTAAAAATATACAAGGGCAAAATTGGTATTTTTTTATAAGGTGTAGGGATATAGGAATAAAGGTAAGAGTATGAGGTAAAATTTTCTGATAAATATACAGTTAAATTTAGGGTGATAAAATAGGTTAGACTTGTCGGATCAGCCTGTTTAATCCATCATTTATGACGACCAGACAATGTTTTAGGCTAGGTGTCTTAAGTTGACTCTTCTTGCCTAATCCGTTTTTAAAACGGATCGAGGATGGGGCGGTGTCATACCCCAAAATTTTCCCTATCTTATCATTTTTTTTTCATATGACCTTTTGACCATAAGTTCATTTGCATATTCATACCACATGCATTCATTTACAATTGTGTTTTCCAATAAACATCATTGGTTTAAGGATTTTGCTAATAATGATAAAAATGTGATGTTGGCACAAGAGTGATGGTTGGTTCATTCCTTATGAATCAAATTTGTGGAACTCTAATATTTGGTATATGCTTGTTTGCGGTTATGCTGACTACATTTTGGCATTATATTTTAAGGTTAATTGGGGATTATCTTGGCCTTTGATTTTTTTATCCACGGCACAACACTTCATTCAGAGTCAATTCAAAGAAATCAAGATTCATTCCTTTAAATTCAAGATTCATTCAAGTACAAGTTCAAATATTCAAACCAAGCTTTGGAAGAAAACTATTTTTCTCAAAAGACATGACATCATTTATTTCATAGGGCCATGTCAGTACAAAAACATCCAACATAAAAAGTCCAAAACCAAAAATTGCACAAAATTACATCATTTATGCCAAGAGTTGACTTTGGTCAACTGTTGACTTTTTGGTCAAACAATTGACCAAAGTCAACCACTACTCCTAAACACTAATCTCAGTTTTCTTCATTTACAAGTCATCTCATATCGTTGTGTTTCTCCAAAGCTTGAAAGTGTCCAAATTGTTCCATGAAGGAACTTTGAGTCATGGATATTGAGTTTCATACCCCCTTGACAAATGTCAAGTCTTTGCCACACTAATCCTGCAAATCACATACACAATGAGAAAAAGCAAAATCCTTATGCTTCATACACATGCCACTGTATCAAATCTTATGTCCCGATTTATTTAATTAATTTTTTGTAATTAAATTGTGTGATAGTATGTGTTGATTGGTATTTTAATGTGTTAGAGGAACCCTTGAGTGTATGGTAGTAGCCTAGGATAGTAGACTTTAAGGTGTTATGGGTATATGTGAGTAAAAGTGTAGAGACATGGGGGTGGTGGGAGACTGTCATTGATACTATTATTTAATTAGAACTATTTGAAGAAAATAAAAGAAATAATAATAATTAAATAATTATTTTAAGTATTATTGTTATAATAATATGATAAAATAAATGTTTATTTTATTTAACTTGGAACAAGGTGTAATTAGAGCACAATAATATATTAGAAAAAGAAAAGAAAGGAAATAGGAAGAACTGTCATATGCGTGAAATTGAGAAAATGTTGAGAAAGAGGAGAAAGAGGTTAGGGCTTTAAGGTAAGGGTGATATGTTCTTTCGCATAGGGTTTTACATGATAACATGTGGGTGTGTCTAATCTTTCCTAATTGAATTATTTATCTATATGCTTGAACATGGTAGCTTATATGAGTATGCTATTGTAGTGTATGTTCCTCCTTGATTGAATTTTTTCTTCCATATCATGAATTATGCAATTGTGTGATCATGTTATTTTGATGTATGTGGATGAATTGTGAGATGGATGGATTGTTGTGTTGTTGGGAATCAGATTCAGAATCTGAGTTATAAGTTGGTGTGAAAAATTGGGATTTTGAGACTGTTTGAAAAGTGATTTTTGTACTACTTTATAGCATAAAACTAATTATGTAGCAGTTGTAACTGGTTACCACTTTTGGTGTAACCGGTTACACCTGGGACAACTTTCCTAAAAAGTGTTTTTTTAAGGTGTAATTGGTTACATGTTTTGGTGTAGTGGTAACCGGTTAGCCGATTTAGGGTAATCGATTACATTTGTTGTGTCAACTTTGAAAATTCATAACATTAGTTTCTGGTGTCCGTTTGAGGTGTCATTCGAAAAGTCAGGAAGTTCACGCAATGAACTTTATTTAAAACTAGTTTCAGTAGCAGAAAATGATTTTAAATGATAAAGAATGGTGTCAGATAGTATTCGGTGTGGCATGGTGTGCGAATGGTGTGTTATTACTTGCTATGCTACTACAATGCTATCGTTCAATGCTTGCAGTATATGTTTTGTGTTTGATGGCCAGTTTTGGTGTGGTACAATGATTAAGATGAATATCATTGTATGTTGCATTGTTGTTGTTATTGCATGATTTTTATGAATCATGCATCATGGTATTTGGACGGTGGTCCGTTTTTGGTGAGCCTCAATCCTATGGTGGAGATTGTGTGTGAGTAGCCAGTTCCAGGTAGGAATTAGTGAAGCATTACCTATGGTGATGGTAACGATTTTTAGTTAGCTTTGGTCATATGGTGGGGATCGGAGTGAGTGAACCTGAGAGTTCACATCGGGTACCATGTGCATTGAGTCTGGAGTCGAGTCTCTTTGCATTTGGATACATGTTGCATTATGGTGTGTGGATTGTGTGAAGTGTAGATTTTTGGATTGGGTGTCTGTGCATATGTTGATAGTGTGCATACATATTATGATGCATTTCTTTATATGATTGTGATTTCTCACCCCTTATGTTTGAATGTTGCCTTTACATGGGCATCGTGCAAATAATCCGTAGTAGAGGCATGGATGTGAGTGGAAGAGAATACTCTTCTATATGATTTTGTTGAGTCGGCGTCTGCTCTGATATGTAACACTAGGGAGGATGGAACGTTGTTTCTTTATTTTATGTTAATGGAGATTGTTATGAGCATTTTCCATGTTTGACATTTTTTATAATGACGTTATGCCATAGTCGTGTGTTAAATTAATAAATTGATCAGTCGTTTGATGTTTGCGTTGCTAAAATAATATTGAAGTTCGGATATGTTTGTTATTATTATTAGTTTTAAATTCGGCACGTGTTACATATCCTATTGCATGAGCTAGTTGATGTAGAAAGTAGCGTCCTAACTATTTGGTGATTTTTAAATTACTCTGATTTTATTTATAAATTATGTGGGAAAAATTAGGGTGTTACATAGTGGTATCAGAATAGGTCGGTTTGTCCGGCCAAGTTGTTGAGTCGGTGTGGTGTGACTGTTGAATATTGTCAATGTAGTCTTCTAACCATTGTTGTTGTTATTATTATTGTGGGACAGAAAATGGCTGGAAGAAACGATGTTGCAGTTGCTGCTGCTTTGCAGGTTATGGTTCAGGCAATGCAAAATCAGCCTAATGCTAGGGGGAACTATGAGTTCTGTTATCTGGGGAAGTTTTAGAGGAATAAATTTCCTGCTTTTAAAGGTAGGTATGATCCTGATGGAGCGTTGGCTTGACTTAAAGAGATTGAAAGGATCTTCCATGTGATGGATTATTCTGAAGCACATAAGGTATGCTTTGGCACACATATGCTGACTAAGAAGGCTAATGATTAGTGGACCAACACTCGTCAAGTGTTGGAAACTGCAGGTGAAGTTGTACTTGGGATGTATTCTGCAGAGAGTTTTTGAGGAAGTATTTTCCCAAAGATGTTCGCGGGAAGAAGGATATTGAGTTCTTGGAGCTGAAATAGGGGAGTTTGTCTATTACTAAGTACGCTGCCAAGTTCGTGGAACTTGCGAAGTTCAATCCTCATTATAGTGAGGTAACTATTGGGTTTTCAAAGTGTGTTAAGTTTAAGAATGGTTTGCGACCTGAAATTAAGCAGGAGATTGGGTATCAATAGATACGAAGGATTCTAGAGTTGGTGAAAAATCGCAGGATTTATGAGGACGACAATAAGGCTCTGCCAACTCACTATAAAATTCTGAGTGAGAAAAAGGGGAAGCAACATTTGAACCGTGTGAGGCCTTACAATTCTCCAGCTGAGAAGGGTAAATAGAAGGTTACTAATGGTAAGAGGCCAAGTGAGGAAGGTGTTCACGCTCCTTTTAAATGCTTTAGGAGTGGTGAATCGGATCGCCGTGTCAGTGAATGCAAGAGTGGTGTGAAGAAGTGTTTCCGGTGTGGGAAGACAGAACACTTGGTTGCTGATTGTAAGGATAATATGGTGACTTGCTGCATCTGTGGTTAACCAGGAAATATCAGTATACATTGCCAAAACCAAAACCCCTTTGTTACTATAAGTTAAGAACTTAACAACTGTCGAACGCCGGCAATATCACAAATTCCCTGTGAAGACGATAACAAATCTCGATACTTTACCACTGTTCTAACAACCAACATAGAGTTTTATTACTCAACATTCAACAATAATCCACATCATCAATTTACTCCTTTCTACCAATTTTAGTGTCAATTTGGGCTTTGAGACCAATAGTTTTGTTTTGCATAATTATTAAAAGATAAAGGTTGCTTTCATGCCACCTATTCATTGGTTTTGTGTATCTTCAAATGCAATCTAACTCCTTTGAGGAGGTTGCATGCAAAGTTAGGTGGCTCAAAACGTCATTGCCATGACTTGTAATCGTGTGACCTGAAATTTTGTTGTCCAAAAATAATTGTATAACCTAAAATTATTATTTTATTCTAACTATTTCATTTATCTATTTGTATATATTATTTAGTAAAACTGTTTGAGATTCAGAAAAAAAAAAAAAAAACTACTTGTATGTTTTGACTCAGGCGTTTCAATTGCCATTAGTACATTCCACTGCACTTTCTAACGTGATTTCAAGAAGTTTCAAGTCTTAACTTCTGTGTTAATGTTGTTTTTTAGTGTAATTTGATTGAATTTGAGTCAATACCAAACACATATTAAATAGAAATTAAATATAAAAAAATACTATCTATATTGTTAAACAGCAAATATTTGTTGGGTTTAATTGTTATTTATAATATTTTACACTGTCAATCAATACGAATATATTATTCTATCATTTTATATAATAATTTTAAAATTTTCAATATAATTTAGCGGAATGTATGATTGTCATTGATTAACAGTGTAAATATTTTTTTTCATATTTGTTTTTTCTAATAACAATGTTATTTATAATTTTATCACACTGATTGTGTATGGAATTTTTCTCATTTATTATGATTTTTTTTTCTGATTTGTTTGTTTTTTATTCTTTTTCAATAAACTTTCATGCATATAAATGATAATTTTCTAAATATTTTATTAAAATATTGAAAAAGATTAAAAAAACTTTGCAAATTTATTTTTGTAACTATTTTCTTAATATATATTAACTTTGATAAAAGGGCCTTAATAATTTAAAATTCAGTTAAAAATAAATAAAAATTGGTCAATAATTATTTTATCAATGGTTTGAAATCAATTTTTTTCAAAAAATTTATCATTAAGTGGAATTAATTACCGATAATTATTTTATCAAATCCTAATTTCTCTTATGCTTCATCCACTAAAGACGGGTGGTTTTAAGATCCATTTTTAATCTAAAATCAGCTCTTGATTTTTTTCATTTTCTTTTTATTTAAATAAATGATTTTACATATATTTTTAATTTTTCCATTATGATTGTGTCGTCTTAGTGCGACGTTGTGTTAGTCGTCGTTTTATTGCAGAGTTATTTTGTTTTTTCGTATTTGTGTGGTGTTTATTTGATAGATTAATTTCGATTTAGTGCATATTCAATTAGTGATTTTGACGTCTTCAACGCTGCATATTTAGAGACATGAGTATTCTAAATATTTCAATCTCGTCATATTCATAAATCTATCATATTTATAGGCATTTCACTATTATATACTATTAACGCGAGTGATATAAAATTGTTCGCAAATTCATTATTTTCAATTGATAACTATTTTAATTTGTATTATTAGATAGATTTATCAATGGAATGAATTAATGTTGTTTTTAATTATAAAAGAAAACACCACTCGTTAGAATAGATGATTGATGCATTTGTTGTATACACCCCAAGCTAGATAGAGCTTCTAAGTCAAAGAAATAGAAAATGTGTCGCCACATTAATTATTACTCTCACTGGTCTCTATCATAAGAGACTTTTTTTATTTATTAAATAATTAATGTAGCTGAAGTATATATTATTTATTAAATAAAATTTAAAAATTAAATTTTCTGTGATATGAAATAGAGAGATTACCTATTTTCAATGTTTATTTGAAATTGATCTAGATAGGTAGACATGGAAGTTTTTCTGCTGGATGTGAGTGTTAATTATGAATGTCCCTACATTTGAAAGAAAGAAAAAATGGAAAAAGAGAATGGTAGGAGTAGCATGAGCCAATGTAAGGACAAATCCAACAACTTATCACATGGAAAGGGACCTAATTCGACCTGCTATGTTTCTACATAATAATGCATTGCATTATGAGAACACAACTTTTCTAAAATTCTTTAGATTTGTTAATGTAAAAGATTATTGTTTGTTTTTTATTCTTGAAATAAAAATGGCAGTGAAAGAGGAATATGAGAGATGAATTTGAGTTTTTAAGAATGGTGAAAATGATGATGATGAGTGAATATGAGTTTTAAATGACGATAGAAGATGATGATGACGATGAATTAGGGTTCTTCGAAATGATGTATGTACATGATTTTTATGGATGATAAAAGATGAAGATGATGATTGAAAAATATTAATGTTTTAAATAACCAAAACCAAAGAGTTACTAGTAGATTGTTGATAATTATGATTGCTTTCTTTGTGTACAAATGTTAAAACTCCATAACTCACTACTCAAACAATATATTCTTTTATCAAATGGACAATTTCACTTTCTTCTTATTTTGTTTATACATACCACATCATTCAAAGCCCAACACAATATATTTCCCTATAATTTTCCATCATGATAAGATTATATAATGAACATACTAAATTCTAACTTTTCCACTTCACCACTAACACACGTCAAGAACACATCTCCTTTTTGTCATGAACTATAGGCGACAATCCGTATAATATGCAACAAGAGGTATAATGTCAGCTTTTGCGATGAGACAATTATGAGGAACATCCTTATCTAATATGGTGCAAACCAATTTAAGAACATAACTGCTTCAATAAACTTATTTTGGATTATACCACTCATACTGTATTAGTATATGTTGTTTAACGTGATTGGAATGAAAATTGTATTTTTTAAAAGTACAATACATTTCAACCCTTAGTTATGAAAAGCAGTAAGATGTTATAAGGTGTGTTGTTGAGTTTAGAGTTAGCTCATATAAGGAGTGAGAAACTCCGTATATCTGATTTCTGTGTGAGAATGAGATTGTCTCTTCTCAACTTCAGAGTTGAGATATTTATAATTGCATTGATTTTGGATCTTAAGTCCCTTGAAAATAGCAACCAAAACTGAGAAAAGGTGAAAAATGATAGATATTCCCCTATTATTCAACAGAGCATGGCTAACATCTCTAGAAATCCTTCCACATTGAAGTGGATCATAGACACGTCACTTCACACCGTCTTCCATTTTAGGCAAACTATTTCCAAGACGAATTACATAATTAATAAAGAGTTGTCTCATCTAATAAACAAGCCGTTGAACTTGTACATGGACGATCATGAGGGCTCTAAGGTGAAACGATGACTCACACGCCTCCTTTGTCGTCTTTCAAGGACCCCTTACAAATATACAACTACATACAAAAATGCAAAATAAAATGAGAAAGATTTTAAAGTCACATTACAATTGCATTATGATGGAAGTGGTGTGTGTGAAAACAATTGATGATTTGATAGTTGTTTGAAACCAAGACTTCGCGTATATTAAGTGTTTTTCATAAGTTTAAAATGGAAAAAGAGAAAATATGATGAGTACGAATGTCTAATTTTAAACATAGTATATATATTGGTAGAGTTTAAATTCTAGCCTCCAAAAACTTAAAAATTACCCTATAAATTCTAAATATATATATATATATATATATATATATATATATATATATATATATATATATATATATATATATATATATATATATATATATATATATATATATATATATATATATATATATATATATATATTAGTTTTCAGGAAACTTTATAGATAGGGGGAGTGGTTTCACAATTAAGTGAATGTATTTTTTTTTTCACATGACCCTTTCTATCATAAGTTCACAATTTTATGGAGAGTGTTCAACGGCGGATTTAGAAATATCAGACAATAAGAACAAAAAATAGTTTATAATATATTTATTTAAAAAATATACTTTAAATTTTATAAAATTACTACGAAGCATAAATTTTGACACGACAGGACACAAACACTCTAACATCAACAATGTAAAAAATATAAAAAATTTACGCCTCTATATACAAGATAGTATTTGACCTTCATTTAATGATGTATTATTAAGAATTAAAAATATTTTAATAAAAATTATTGTCTTTAGTTCTTTATTGATAGTATTGCCCCAATACATGTTTAACCTTTTGAAATATGTGTGATATTTATTGATAATTATGTTGATGCATTTTTATCTTTGTATTCACCGCAATGACCTCCTAAGACATTTTTGATTTTTCTTTCTTTACTCTTTCGACATTTTCATGGAAGTATCTGAGAACAAGACTTTTATATTTCAAAGCAAAAGCCTTCACTTTTCTAGAGTGGCCGTAAAAAATGTAAATAAATATGAAGCACCACCAAATACTTCTTTTTATAACGTAATTATCAATATAAACTAAATTTAGAATATTTGGTCATCTATGACTATGAGGATCATAATTATGAAAGAAAACTTGTTTTCCCTTTAATAAGATCATACAATCTTTCATGGGAAATTTTCAAAGTGTATACTCAGTAGAATATAACTTAATTATATATTTCTATTTTTTTTCTTCACTTAATATAAATATATCAATCCAATCAGACAGTGATACCACTTTTTAGAATAAAAAACTAGAAAAATAATCTATTTTTGAATAAATATATTTTTGTGTCGATTTAGCTAAATAATAAACAAAAAAATCCAATTTTATAACACAATATGTTAGAATCAAGTTGTTTTAAAGTACAATGACCTCTAATTTTTTTTTGTGTGATAACAAACATGTAAGAGAACAAATATATTCTATGATATGTAAACAATAATTTTGTGAAAGAAATCAAAGTCGTTAAAGAGGCATGAAAGAACAAACTCGACTTTGTTCAATACCAATTCCTCTAATAAAAGGAACTAAACCAACTTTGTTTGGCACTAGTTCCTCTAACTGAAGAGAAAAACTCATTTTGGTCTGATATCAATTCCTTTGACTGAAATAAAAATGACTATTTCTTTTGGCCTTAGTTCCTCTAACAAAAGAAACAATTCCCTTTTTATTTGAAACTCTCTTCCTCAAGGAAAATGAATCACTTCCTCATATGATTATTTTTTCTCTAATGAATAATAACTTTGAAATATCTAAGCAAAGCTACAATACACAAATTATATGGTGGACTACTTGAAGTTGACATCATGTGATTGACACCCCTTTAAATAATAAATTTAACACCATATGACATATTTTAAGATTTCCTCTCAAATATTATAATCAAATCTTTTTAGTTAACAATAGTATAATAGTATACATTATAATCAAATCTTTTTAGTTAACAATAGTATAATAGTATAATAGTAATCAGCATTCAAATTCCTAATATCGAATATAATTCTCTACAACATGTCTTATCTCAAGCAATATACCTACCTAGTTAGATATGATTCTTTTATTATTGTATTCAGCTAAACACCTAAAGAAAATATATATATTTTTTAATTCACGAGTTATTATTTTTAAAGTTTGATAAAAAAAATTTAAAGAGAGTTATTATTTTTTAATTCACGAGTTATTATTTTTAAAGTATGATATCTTAATACTTAGTTTGATTACATTGTTGTAGCGATTGAACATTCTAATGATCTTAACACCATGAGAGTTGAAGAGTTGCAAATCAGTCTAGAGGCACAATAATTACGTCTGACTGAGAGAAACTTCAAAATGGAGGTAGAGGAACATGCCCTGAAAGTAGATTTTGGTAATAAATATCATAAGCAGTCATGATCAAAAGCCAGGAAGAAATATGATGGTGTTTAGAAGTCAGAAACATAAACTTTTGAAAGGCAGAAGAGTTCCCAGAAGCGGAAGAAAAAATATGACAAGAGGAAGGTTAAGTGCTACTGCTTTAAAAAGTTTGTCCACTTTACATTTGAATATTTGTTAAACAAAGAAAGGAAATCAGAAGAAGCAAACATAGTCAGAGAAGATTCTGCTGATGATGAACCTGTGTTATTGATGGCTTTTGAGTCTGATAGTGCGTATTTGGTAAACTGGTGGTACATGGACACCGGTTGCTCAAATTACTTAAATGGAAACAAACAATGGCTGGTTGATTTTGACTCTTGAAAGAGGACAAAGATTTGATGTGATGATGATAAATACCTCAATGCTGAAGGTATGGGAAATATCAAAGTCAAGGTGAAGAATGGTAAAATTGTTCTGATCAAGGATGTTTGGTATGCTCATGGAATGAAGAGCAATCTGATGAGTGTAAGTCATCTCATTGAGAAAGTTTTCTCAGTTACCATGAATAACAATCTCTTGAAGTTCTATGGTTCTAATTAGAAGCTGATTATGCAATTTGAGCAGGGAAGCAACATAACATTCAAGGTGAATGCGGAGGCAGCTGAAATTAAATGCCTTAATGCAGAAGGTGCTGAAAGTGACAGTGAGTTGTGGGACAAGATATTGGAGCATTTTAATTTCAGAATCTTAAGGTATCTGAATTCTGAGAAGCTGGTAAATGACATTCCCAATATTATGAAGCTTGAGAAGTCATGTGAGATATACATGAAAAATAAGCAACCTAGATTGCCATTTGCATCAGAAGTAACACCAAGAGCAAAGCATGCTTTGGGAGTAGTACATTCTAATGTTTGTGGACCATTTGAAGTACCTCCACTCAGAGGAAACAAATAGAGTTTTCCTTACTGAGGATTATCCATTTCCATTTGCTA
Source organism: Lathyrus sativus (assembly GCA_963859935.3). Taxonomy (NCBI): domain Eukaryota; kingdom Viridiplantae; phylum Streptophyta; class Magnoliopsida; order Fabales; family Fabaceae; genus Lathyrus; species Lathyrus sativus. The sequence continues at coordinate 6,329,098 of OZ012740.1, forward strand.
AAGAGGGATAAATTAAACATTTCACCGTGTTATTCTTCTTCATGCACACCTTAGACCAACTCACCCAATTAATCCTTCTCTTATCTTCAAGCCCTCCCAATAAAAATGCTCTTTTCAATTTGATAATCTCTTGAACCAACACTTTTGGCACATAAAGAAGAAGTAGATATGCTGACTCTTCAAGATTGAATTAATTAGCAAAACCATCCCACTAATATACAACTTCATACTCTTCCAAAGTGATAATGTCCCCTCAAGCTTTGTCCGAATAGAGAGCAAGTTGATTTACTTCTATGGTTTACTTCCACGGGGACTGGGCTGGCCCAGGGTAAGGCGACCTAAGCAAGGGCTTTAGGCTTCAAAATTTTGGGCTATAAAAATGCCTCAGAATTTTTTAATTTAGTCATAAATATTTTAAATGACATATTTCTTACATAAAATCTCATTATTGAATTGGTAGAAGAGAGACCCCATATCTTTTAAGTCTTTGATTCAACTCTTGTCAAATACAAAATTTTATTTTATTTATTTATTTTGAAGGCCTCATTTTAAAAATTTCGTTATGCCTTTAAGCGGGTTGGACCGGCCCTGCACGGGGATATCTAAGAAAGTAAATGAAGTAGTACCAATACCATAATATAGGAGTATTGATGTTACCTCATGTAAGAGTCCCTCAAATTTAATCTATAAAGTTTACTCTTGTGGAAGTTGACACCTAAATCGGACACAAGTTCAAAGCTCTTTATAATCTCTTTGATACTCTACAAATTTGACCAAGTCCCCTTACAAATAATCATTGTATCATCTACAAATTGCAAGATTTTAAAATGGATCTCTTCTTTAATTTCAAAAGGTTAGATTTCTCCCGATTGGATTGCTTTATAGACCATCCCTGTCAAACTTTCAATAACCAATAAGAAGAGGAATTGAGACGATGAGTCTCCTTGTCTCAGGCCTCTACAGTCTGGAAAGGATGCAATTAGACTTCCGTTGACTAGAATTGAGAAGCTATTCGAAAAAACACGAGCTTCCATCCATCTTAATCTTCTTGGACCAAATCCCATTCTCCTCATAATATTCCTAAGGCACTCCCAAGAGATAGTATCAAAGGCTTTTTCAAAATAAATTTTTAGAAGCATATAATCTCTCCTTTCATTTTTTTGACAAAAACACTGGTTCATTAAGGACAAAAACACCATCCAGTATATGTCTATTATGCACAAAAGCAGGCTGATAACTTGAGATCAAACTAGGCATAATTTTTACTAATCTAACTGTCAAAAATCATACTAATAATTCAATACAAACTGTTAATCAAATAAATTGGCCAAAACTCACCAATCTCCAGTTGATTCTTTGACTTAGGAATAACTGCAAGGAAGCTAGTAGTGATTTCCTTGGGAAGTATAAAACTTTCATGAAATTGATTCACAAAAGAGACTAGACTGACTTTCTCAAATACTTCCTTATTCTAAATCCTTAACCTCTCTTGCTTCTCATTCAATATAAAAGCATGCTTACCTTAGACCTTGCTTGTGCTCCACACTTCCTCAACAAATGGAACCATATAGTTGAAAAACTTAAATGGCTTTGGGTCCCTGTTGAGATTGTTGGATGGTTTGAGACACCGCTCTTTCCTACACTTTGGATTCTCCACCACACCCTCCAGCCTGCCCATGACACTCCCATCTAGATTAAACCATGTGAATTTGCTGCCAAGAGCTGGAACAACAACCAACTCAAGCCTATCACTAAATCTCCAATAATGCACCACTCTCTTACTGAATTTTTTATCCCAATCTCTTCCAATTCCTTCCACAATTTCCACTTATTGGACAAGTAACAGAAGAATATACATTGATCATGAAATAATTTATTCCCTGCAAATCCACATTTATATCTATGAAACTAAAATTCAATACAAACAAACATAGTTTCTACAAGATTAACACTTTACCTTTACTCTGAGATGAGAGAGTCTGTAAATACATACCTCATTTTGGGAAAGTCACCTATGGAATAATTCATGGAAGTCAGAGCATCACATCCAATGACACAAAGGCTAGATCACTTGTCCAAGAGATCTAGCTCATAAGTTCACATAAAAACTTAGAAATTTCGTTTGACTCAATAATATTCAACGTGTCCACCTAATTATTATCATGCTTGCAATGCTGCAACTTTTACTGTCACCAATTCTTTTAAGTTATTTAATTGCAATCCAGGTACTTGTTCTCAACATTCCTCTCAAATGGCATAAGTTATGCTAGATTATGACATGCCTGTAATAGTGTTGTATTTACACTTTTGAACAAATTTAAAATTTCTCATGAATGCGTTAACATTTCTTCTGCTTGCAAAGCCGGTTATTTAGGAAAATCTCATAGGCTTCCTTTCTCTAACTCTACAATTATATACTTCTTTGTAATTGATATTTTTTGAAATTTTGGAGAGATGAAATAAAAGTCCTACCTCGGAAAATATATAGTCTGAAAATTATTCTTAAATGTGTGGAGGCAATTCTCATCCTACAAAACCGTCTTCTAAGGCGAAGGGTAATTTTACTTATAAAAACGCTTTGTATAACCAATATGAGACTTGTGTAATCTTTCTAATACACACCTTCAACCCAACACTTTTTAAAGACTCTATGTCTAACCAATATGAAATTTGAAATCTTTTCGGTATAGTAAGAGTCTAACATCGGATTATATCGGAGGGTAATTCTCATTTTACAAGTTAGTTTTGTAGAGATGAGTTAGGTTTAACCACATTGATCGAATTATGGGCCGCTCACCGTTTATATCCATGCACCAAGTCCAAAAAATGTGTTGGACGTGAGAGGTGTATTGAAAAGATTTCAAGTCTTGCGTTGATTAGACAAGTATCTAAAGAGTTTGTATAAAATAAAACTTCATGCTTTATAAGCCGATTTTGTAAGGATAAATGAGTTCAAACTCTAATATTATCTCTGCAAATAGAAGCAAATAATTACTCAAAATTTACTTGAATGTGCCTCTTGACAAAATCTCAAACTTTTTCATGCTTTATTCACTTTTAAAATATGATAGAAAATCAATTGTGACTCAAAATGTGTAATCATTACTAATAATTCTAAAGAAGACATTCAGTCTCTCCTAAACTCCTTTCACTCTTAAATAACTAGGCGACCTCACTCTCAAATAACTAGGCAACCTTCATTATTTTCTTGGTATTCAAGTTTGCAGAACATCATATGTGAAAACTCATATGGTGTCTACTGTTACTACTCCTTCCACTTGTTAAAGTGTAATTCAAATTCACATTTAAGTTAGATTTCATTTGATTTTACATTTGAATTTCATTTAAATTAGACTTGTGTATAAAAATCAAAGTTGTAACAAATTCATATAAGAATTGTAGTGTAATCAATTTCTCTTTGAGAGATTAGTTACAGATTCAGTTTTTCTCTCCATCTTCATCTTCAACCTTGTACACCGACGATTGATATCTAAAGCTCTGGTTTAGATTCAGGAACGGGTATGGAAAACACTAGTGTACGTCGTGCGTGATTGATTTCGGTTCTAAAATTCACAGTGAATTAAAGTTCAAAATCAAAAGATGAATTTGCGTGAGATCTTAGTGAATTTGCACAAGATCGAAGATGAACAACGAAAATGGTAGATTGAACACAAAACTTATAGTCTTGGATGGAAAGAATTGGAATTGGTGGATAATTCAGATATGTGTGTTATTTGACGCTTAAGATGTTATTGATCTCGTCAATGACAGTTAGGTAGCGGTTGCAGCAGATGCAAATGAAGCACAGAGAAACGAACAAAGAAAAACGAGGAAGAAGGATCAGAAGACGTTGTTCTACATCCATCAGTGGGTGGATACGAATGTGTTTGAGAAGATTGTTGATTCAACGACGGTGAAGGTTGCGTGTGACACACTGGTACGATGCTACGACGATGATGTATTAGTGATGAAAGTGAAGTTTCCGTGTCTACGTAAGCAGTATGATAATATCAACATGAAGAACAATGAGAAGGTACCTGATTACATCTTCAGAGTGATTCTGATAAAAAATAAGATGAAATCTCGTGTGTCATACCCTAATTTTTTACCCCTAAGATCCCATCTTCATTTGCATCATTTGAATAACATCAAACATTTCTTGTGTGTATCTTTTATGCATTACTAACTCATGAAAATACAAAAAAAATGCCTTGCTTTTTATATGTAGGTTAGGATTTTGCATCAAGGAGTTCAAGTGTTTGATCAATCAAGGATCAATGTGATTCTCAATGTCTCAAGTATTCTCACTCATTCATGATGGTCAAGTTTTCCTCTTCTTCAATAATCAAATGCAAGTTTACATCAATTCAAGTTCAACAAGATCCAATTCATCTGGCACTCCAAATTAGGGTTTTTGATCACAGATAGCCTGTGTTGACTTTTTCACCTAAGCATGATCTTATGCCTTCGAACATGATCCAAAGATAGCATGGTATTTGAAGAATTCTAATTCAACTGATAAAAGTCAACAAATGATCAAAGTCAAAGTTTGACTTTTGACATTTTTGGTCAACCATAGACATCTCAAGTCAATAATCAAATAAATGTGTAAGATGTTTGAAGTTAATCAATTTGAATCAAGAAAATCACAAAAAGGATCAATGTTGTCAAATTTGAAGTACTTATAATTTTTCTAAGTATAAAAATTCATGATCAAGTGACCAACTTTTCAAGGCCATAGTTTCTAATTCAAGCATCTATTTGAAACACTCGAGGGCTTCACTTAAATATGACATTTGATACTATAAGTTGATAAAAGTTACAAGCCAAAAGCTTTCTTGAAGTGGAAGTTATTGATGATCAAAGTTAGGGTTTCAAGTTGTTGAAAAATTCAAACACATGACTTTGTAGATTCTTTGTGAACAATTCAAGCTATCACTTTTGATGCTCGAGGGCTGCACTTAAAGGTCACATTTCATACTTCATCTTAGTGGAAAATTTGGTCCAAAAAGCTTTTACCAATTGAGAGATATTGATAATCAAAGTTGTAGTTTCATTCATGGTGACCAATTACAAATGAACCATAATTCTTCTATGTTATGACTCTGTTTGGTTCACACGAATTTGGATTTACTTTTGGGCACTTTTCAAGCACCTTTTCAGATTGTGATCAACATGAAACTTATTCCTTTCCATGAGATCTTCAGATTAGTACCAAATCCATGGGAGGTTGATCTCCATAAGAAGGATAAAAACTTGATCCGATGTGCCACCTTGAAGTACTTTGTGCATAATGTAAACAATTGCTTTTTACCAAAGAGTCTTCCACAAGTTAATGGATTGTTCTAAGCATAAGAGGAAACTTGTGAAATCTAAAAAGCATGCCAAGAGAAAGTCAACTAGAAGCTACACTAAAGCAAAAAGCAAGTTGTATATTTCATCACCTTTTTGGACAAGATCAAAGATCCATTGAATAATGCTAACAACCATTGATCTTAATCTGAAACAATTCACTATAAAAGGAGGCCTTAGTTCATTGTTTCTCATCAACAAAAACCAGCAAGAGCTATCAGAAACAAAGAGAGCATTTTTAAAAACTTCATTGTTGTCCATTAAGTCAAAACTTCAAATCTCATCACTCTTCCATTTTTCCACCATGAATATGTTCCATACACAACACATAAACTTCTGTATGCATTAAACATGATCTAAAACACCTCAAACTACATAACCACATTTCACTTTCTTCACATGCAAGTGGATTCAGGCAGAACAATTTGAAAGGTTTCAAGGTAAAGTAAAGGTATCATTACACTCCTATAGGTGCAAGGAAACTAAAGGCATCAATATTTCACATCTAAAAGTGCTTTAGAAGGTGCATTAGACACACTCCAATAGATAAACTTTATTAATTTTGAACTCTCTCTTTAAGGCATCATTTTTATCCATTCAAGTTACCATTTTGCTTGCCTTGACATGTTGAGTGAGAGCCCCATGAAAATGTGCATTGGTGGATCATGTATATCATTTAATTTTTGTTTAAAGATTTAGAGTTCATCTAATTTTGTCCAAAATTCGCGAGTTTGAGAAAAAATAAGCAAAAACTAATGTTATATTTGAATTTCTCATAAAATTCTGATCAAGATGCTATATCCACATTTTTTGTATGGTTTAAAAATGGAAAAATTGTATTTTTTTGAGAAAAAAAATATATTTAGAGTAACATACACGAGGAAGAAGACGGAGTTTTTATTTTTTTAAATTTCAGTTTTCTATTTATTTTATTTGGCGTGTATTCTTAACAGAAGGTACGTGTTGGCCCAGTGGGTGTTGTGTTTCTCTCTTTTTCCTTTATTTCCTTCCTTTCCTTCTTTCTCTTGTATTTTTATTTTGTTTCTTTTATTTTTTTCTTTTATTGTTTTTTTTTCATATTTTTCTTTTAATTATTTATTTTTTCATTTTCTTTTTAATTATTTATTTCTTTAACTTTTAAATTTAAATAATAATTTATTTATTGTTTATTTTATAATTTTTAACTAAAAAAAATTAAAAATGTTTAATCCTTTCACTTAATTATTTATCTTATTATTTCATATTAAAAAACTCTAAAAAAAATGATTTATTTATTCTTAGGGTTTTCTATTTATTTATTTAAGCATGTAGTTTGATATTTTCTAAATATTTTGATTAATTTATACATTGTTGTTGATCTTATTCTTAATCTAACTTTGGATAAAAGTTCATGTTTGTTTCAAATGTTTCATGCTTGATTTTTGAATGAATCCATGTCTCCTACTTCTTTTGATTTTATTAATGATAGTCGGTTGTGTAATACTTTGTCTTAAATTCACTTTGCCATGAGTATGTTTGTTTGAAACATGTGTTTGATGACTTCTCTTGATGAATGTTTTTACCATGATACTTGATGCTTCCTTTGGTTAATCTTTGCTGCTTTTCCTTTGATTAATTCTTGATGACCATGATGCTTTGTCATGTGTTGTTGATTTCATTTGTTGTTGATGCTTAATTATTACATGATGTTTTACCACGTGCTTATTGATTTCATTTAACTTGACTACATGATGTTTTGCCATGTGTCTTTTGATTTCATTCTTGTTTACACTTGTGATCTCAATCCAAGGGAAAGGAATCATGTATATTGACTCTCTATCACATGCTTGTTTGGTATGAATCCCATTATCCTTTCTATTCCATCTTACAATTCCACTTACAACTAATCAAACCTTTTCTCCTGTCCCCGTGCGATCGAGACCTTTTTCCTACTCGTAATTCTCTAAATTACGATTGCTTTGACTTCCTATTAAGGATACGTAGGCATAGTATTGCGAGATCCTAGCGAGCTACCTTTTTCTTTTTTCCCTTTTCAATAAGAAAAATAAAATATTTTCCATACTTTCCCAATGAAATAGCAAACACTTTCAACCTAACACAAATAAAACAAGAGGTTCCTATATGATACTATATATACTTAGGGTGCTAGTACCTTCCCTTAGTATAACCAACCCCCGTACCTTTAATCTCTTATTTGCTTAGCCTTTAGTATTACCTTTAGCTTTACATATTTACTAAGTATTTTTCCTCGAACTTTTCTCCCTTCCTCTAAAATAAAAGTTTGGTGGTGATATCTTATCTTTTGCGAGTCAAGCTAATCTAATAGCTTGGTCTCCAATTCTCACCACGACATCGTGGAGAGACTCTCTCTGAAAAAGTAATCATTGAAAAGGTACTGAGACCGCTTACTCCTCAGTTTGATTACATTGTTGTAGAAATTTAACATTCTAAGGACCTTGGCACCGTGAGAATTGAAGAGTTGCAGAGCAGTCTAGAGGCACAAGAGTTACATCTAACTGGGAGAACCTCTGAAAGAGACGCAGAGTAAGCTCATAAGACTTTTTCTGGTAAGAAGAATCATAAGCAGTCTTGATCAGAGGACAAGAAGAGACATGGTGGTGGTTATCAAAAGTCAAAACCCTCCAACTCTGGTGAGAAGAAACATCAAAAGGGAAAGGAGAAGTTTGACAAGAAGAGGGTTTAGTGCTACTGTTGGTCACTTTGCTGCTTACTGTTGGTCAAACAAGGAAAGGAAATCAGGAGAAGCAAACTTAGCCAGAGGAGAGTCTGATGATGAACTTGTGTTATTGATGGCTTATGAATCTGATGGTGGATATTTGGTAGACTGATGTATATGGACATTGTCTGCTCAAATCACCTAATTGGAAATAAATAATGGATGCATGATTTTAACTCTAGAAAGAGGACAAAGATCAGATGTGATGATAATAAGTATCTTAATGCTGAATGAATGGGAAATGCCAAGGCCAGAGTGAGTTGTTCTGATCAAGGATGTTTGGTATGTTCCTAGCATGAAGAACAATCTGATGAGTGTAGGTCAGCTAATAGAGAAAGGTTACTTAGTTAGTATGAAGGACAATCTTTTGAAGTTGTATGATTTTGTTAGAAGCTAATTATGCAGTTTGAACAGGGAAGCAACAAAATATTCAAGGTGAATGTGGAAACAACTGAAAGTAAATGCCTTAGTGCAGAAGGTGAAAGTGAGGTGTGGCACAAGAGATTGGGGCATATGAACTTTAGAAGCTTAGGGCACCTGAGTTCTAAGAAGTTAGTACATGGCATTCCTAATATTGTGAAGACTGAGAAGTCATGTGAAATATGCATGAAAGGCAAGAAACATAGATTTCCATATGCATCAGGAGTGGCCCTAAAAGCAAACCATGTGTTATGAGTAGTGGATTCTAATGAATGTGGACCATTTGAACTACCTTCACTTGGAGAAAACAAGTACTTTGTGTCATTTGTGGAAGAGTTTACCATAATGACATGGGTAACACTCATCAATTTTAAGCATGAGGTGTTTGCTGAGTTTCAGAAGTTCAAGGTGAAGGCTAAAAAGTAAAATGGTCAAAAGCTAAAACTTCTCAGAACTGATGTTGGAGGTGAGTATAATTTTACAAAGTTCAGGAGGTTTTGTGAGGATAATGGAATTAAGCATGTGGTTACTGCTTCATATACTCCTCAACACAATGATCTTGCTGAAAGAAGAAACAAAACTTTATTTGATATTACAAGGAGCATGCTGAAGAAGAAGCTTCATCACACCTTATGGGGAGAAGTTGTTGCCACTACAACATATGTGCTCAACAGATGTCCAACTAAGAAGTTGAAGGGAGTAGTTCCTATTCAGAAGTGGACCGGAGACAAGTAAAGTGTATGCCATCTGAAGGTGTTTGGTTATGTTTGTTATAAACATGTCCTAGATGCTAAGAGAAGGAAGTTGGATGACAGAAACAGAATCATGTTGCTTGTAAGGTAACACAGTACAGGTGCTTATAAGCTCTATTGTCTTATCACTAATAAATTTGAATTCAACAGAGATGTTATTGTGAAGAAAATAGAAGCATGAGACTGGAACAAGTTTTAATATAACTTTGGTGCAGTGTTAACACCTGATTAACTTATGAAGATATTTCAGATTCTGAAGGAGAATCTGCCTCTGAAGAAGATTCTGCCACTAAATATATGTCAAAGTATGAAGGTGACTCTTATGCTAAAGTTGAGTTTGAAGGCGAATATGACTCTGTAGATGAACCTAATTCTGATACATATTCTGATGATGATCCAAACTTTGGTGCTAATCATGCCTCTGAAGGTAGTCCAATATATGATATTGTTCCAACATCAGAAGAAGATTATGAGAAAGTTCAGAAGCCACAAAGAATCAGATAAATACTAAGAAGATTTGTATTGTTTGACATGTTAAAAGATACTAAGGTAGTCTTTGAAAGGGAAGTCATTTAGTGTACCATGTTGGTAAACTCTAAACTAGTAAGTACTAAAGGAGCTCTCAAGAAGAAAATGTGGCTGAAGGCCATGAAAGAAGAACTTGAGGCTAAAGAAAGAAACAGGACATGGGAGTTGACTGAGCTTTCAAAGAGCAAGAAAGTTGTCAGTGTAAGATGGATTTATAAGTTGAAATAGAAGCTAGATGGATCAATTGTCAAACACAAAACAAGGTTAGTAGCTAGAGAGTGTTTACATAAATCTGGATTAGATTACTTTTAAGTGTTTGCTCTTGTAGATAGGAATGAAACAATCAGATCGGTGATTACTATAGCTGGTAATAGAAACTGGCCTTTGATACATTTAAATGTGAAATCTGCATTTTTGAATGGTCATTTACAAGAGAAAGTTTATGTGTCACAACCTCCTGAATTTGTAAAAAATAATTTAAAAAATTATGTGTTACAACTTCTTGAATTTGTAAAAAAAAATCATTTAAATGTAAAATCTTCATTTTTGAATGATCCTTTAATAAGGGGTGATTAAAGATCAAGTCAAAGTAAATAACAATAACTTGGTCAAAGTTGTTAGTTAGTCATTCGTACTTGTGTAGATCAATTAGTTAGTTATCATTAGTTAATTAATGTTAAAAGGCAAGAAAAGCAATTTTCCTTCCAGTTTTGTGTTTCTCTTTCGACAAGAGAAGAAAATTAAAAAGAGTAGACTGCTTAAAAATCTAAACATAGGTTATTTACACCAGTTCACGAACCATCATGTTAAGATAAAAGGGTTGCATTCGGCTCATCGAAAATCTAAAAAAAAACTATCAAAACATTACTACAAGTCAAGACACCATTCTTCAATGATACAAGGCTCTTAGAACTGTCTCTCCAGCAGCGTTGTTGATAGGTGGAGAAAAGCTTTCAGCTTTTGCACCACCATGATTACTTGGATAACAAGCTTTGCAGAGCTCGCTATATCTATGAGCATTAAAGTTATATTTCTTCATCAGACGTTCTTGTTTGACAGTAAATCTCCGATGGAAATATCCTTGAAATGTTGGCTCAGTTGAAGTCCTGATAAAGAACATGTATGCCATAGCAAAGTGAAGGGAAGTAACAAAGAAACATATGGGTTCCATAACATCCCAACTTAGCTCCCAAAATGTGAGTCTCATGAATCCAAGAGTTTGGATTGCTAAAAAGCCTAGTCCACAATAAAGCTCAGTTTGGACTTGGGCTTTTGCCTTATCATCAATGATTGCTTTTTGCTTCTCCATATTCTCTAGCTCCTTTCTTCTTGGATCATTTGGGCTGGCTATTGATTGATGCAATAGGCTCTCAATTGATTTTGCAACCTATAATCATAAAAAATAAATATATTAAAAAAATAATTTTGTGGCTCTTTGATGGTCCAAAACTAGTTTATGGGGACAGAGTGAGGCAAAAAGTTATAGGCAGTTACTTGCAAGCAATGCAGAGGTGGAAGGGGTGGGTAGGTAAGGCAGGTGTCACACACACTTTTTGGTGTAATGAGAAAGGATAACACAAAAAATCATATACAAAATCAATTAGATAACTCCCTCTCCAGAGAAGAGCTAAAACTAAAATTAGGACTTATTCATTTCAATTTCCTTAAAACTTGTGTTGCCGATTACTTTCTCCCATGAAATAAGGATTACACTTTACACATATTATGTGTAAATCTTAATTTGATGATTCTTCCCAAATACTATAAATATTTTCTTTTCAAAGAAAAACGTTTTCTATATAATGACATCACATGTTTTGTCCTTTTGAACATTCGTTTTTGAGTGGTACTTTCTTCTATGAAATAAGGGTTACACTTTACACATATTATGTGTAAATCTTTATTTGATGATTCTTCCTAAATACTATAAATATTTTCTTTTCAAAGAAAAACGTTTTCTATATAATGACATCACATGTTTTGTTCTTTTGAACATTCGTTTTTCGGTGGTACTATAGTTTGGGATTAAATACACTAGCAATAAGGCTTTAACATGACAAATCTTTAGTAATTAATATCATTGGTTTACTGTTTTCCCTTAAACTTACCAATTTATCATTCAATTTTTTATATATTAACTTATAAATTTAATGAAATTATGATTAGTAAACTACTTAACATTAAAAACAAAAAAAATCATAAATATTTATTCCTTAAAATTGTTATTATAAAAAAAATTAGGAAATAGTCATTAAATTTTATAAATTAAGAAAAAAAATACTTTTTGAATGAAATTATAATTATATATATATGCCACAAATTCGAATGCTCAGCAGAGTGTTTTTATTGTAGGGATCAATTAATTTTACTTGAAAAAAAATAAAATTATTATTTTTTACAAATTTTAATATTATAAAAAAACAAAAATAAATTAAAATTTATTAAAGATACAATTTTAAAACTAATAATTTTATCAAATAATTGTGTCCCAAATTAAGTATTTTTGTTTTTATATTTTTCTATGCATTACATAATTGTGCCCAAAAGTATATTAACAAGCTGATTTTTTAATCTCTATGCAAAATCTTTACAGTACCGTACTAATTTTAATGCAGCTAAAATAGTATATTAGTATAAACAAAAAGTAATGATGAAAATATCAAATATTAACATATAAAATATTTTTTAATATTTTTAATATTGCTTATAAAAAAATTTGTTTTTAATATTGCTTATAAAAAAAATTTGTTTTTTAATATATTTTTAATATTGCTTATAAAAAAAGTATATTTAATTACAAATCAAAAGTATCTTTGTTTGAACCGATATATACGCTAACAACCAGTAAAATCTAAATATGAACAATTACCATGATTTTAATTTTGATTAATAAAATTATACGTACTTCATAAGATTAAAAAAAAAAGCATATTTAGTTAACCACAGTTATGAAAATACGAATATTCAGTTAAAGAAAGAAAAAAAATAATACCTGTTCTGGCCTGAGAAAAACAATGTTCCCTAAAACGATGACGTTTCCAGATTCATCCAAAATCTTTGCAAACTCAGTACCTTGATCATGATTTTGAGATGACTCAAAGCAAATCCGCAAGAACTCCGAGTAACAAATCGTATTTTCCGGAATGTCTCTCAGTTTCGCCTTCACCTTCTCCATTTGCGAAGCTCTCAGAATTTTTTTTGCATCCTCAACCGTTATTTCACTTCCGGTGACAGTCTCCTTTGCCGTGAACTTCGGGAAACTGAGATCACCGAGATTGAGACGATCTCCGGTACCGGTAATGTTGTTGATACCGTTGAGTTTCTCCCTGAGTTTTTCTCCCACCGGTAGTGACAGATACTCCGGAAGTTTCGCTGTGTCGGAGTGGTGCACGGATCTCCGGGGAAGAAACCGCCGGAAAACGCCTCGGTTGATGGAGTCCGGAGAAGAGAGATACTCGCGGTGGAAGTTAGTTTTGGAAGTGTTTGGAGAAACTATGGTTTGTTGAAGCGACGGCGTCGTTTTGGCACCTTCTAAAAGACGCTTTGTAAAGAGTTTTCTAAGAGCCATGGATGAAGATGGATGCAAGAGTAAAGTATATACTATTGAAGAGATTTTAAAGACTCTTGAGATTTTCAGGAAGCTTTCGTCCCTTTATATATATGCGTCCAATGTATGAGGAAGATATTGATTTTTTTCATTCTTTATTTAAAAAAGTAATTGATTCTATAAACTATGTGACGTTGAAAAATAAAATAAGAGCTTCTAATTTTATGGAAAATAAAATAGAAGATTTTATTTGGGCAGGACCATGAGGAGAAATAGATGCCATGAGAATCGTATCGACTACCGCTTTTAACTTTTGGGTTAGCACAAGTATTGTGCCAACAAAGTGGCAATTACAATATTTTTATATATAAATTTGCATTCTACATTTAACAAATGAAATATAAAAAAATAGTAAATGAAGATTGTATATGTTAATAAATAAACGAATAAGAGTTTAATTGTTATACCTTTATCAATATAAAAACTTTTACATTTATCATAATATATATTATTTTAAAACAAGTAAAATAAAAATCTATTTTTAAACAAGTAAGTTATTGTAATTATGACAATTTAAAATATTTTTATAATTTAATGAATAATAATTATGTTCAAGATTAAAATTCAATAATACCAATTTTATCTTTAGATTGATGAAGAATTTAACTTTGATCGTCTTGATTAGTATATCTGCAAATTATTTTTGAGTGTTGACATGAACAACCTAAAATACTCCACATAAAATTTAATTACGCAAAAAATTACTTTATATTAATGCGTTTGCTTCTTCCTTGCATCATTAGATTCTTGGCAAGACTTATGACTGACTTGTTATCTATCATCAACCTGGCCGCTTTGCTCACCTTGAACTTTAGTTCTTGCACCAAGTTCATCAGCCAAACAGTTTGACAAGCTGACAAAACACCATCTATGTAGTCAATTTTACAGGTTGACGATGCAACTGATGGTTGCTTCTTGGAACATCAATGAATGGAAGTTGTTAAATAAATAAATATGTATGACGTAATATTTCTTTTGTCTACTCCGCCCCCATACCAGTCAAAGTCTTAGTAGTATACTAGCTCAGCATGATCTGTCACTTCAGATGGAAACAAATTTCCATGTCTCAGAGTTCCTTTTACATACCTCAGAATCCTGACTGCAACTTGGTAATGTGACCACTTTGGTTTACTTATTAACTTACTTACCATTCCAACTGCATAACATATGACAGACTTGATGTTACACATATATCTCAGACAACCAACCAATTATTTGAAGGTTGTAGCATGTACATCATCACCATCAGTATCAGAATCCAGCTTATGATTTATCTCGACAGGTGTGACTGTTGACTTACAATTCATCAGCTCAAGTTCATATTTCTGTTGGTGCACCATGATTCCCTTTTATGAGGATAAAATCTCCACCCCTAGAAAATACTCCATATTTCCAAGGTCAGTCATATCAAATGCATTCATCATCACCTTTATGAACTTGCTTATCTTAGAAGTACAACTCCATGTCAGAAGTAAGTCATCTACACAAAGACATACTAGAATCGCATTAACATTAGAAGTATCTTGCACACACACCATACTTTATCTCACATTTTTTAAATCCAAATGCTTAAAAAATGAATCAATCTTCAGATTCCAAGCTCTTGGAGCTTGTTTTATCCCGTACGAGGCTTTATGCAGCTTGTACACCATCCTTTCTTTGTTCTCTTTAACAAATCCAAGAGGTTGTAACACGTAAACTTCTTCTTGCAATAGACCATTTAGAAAAACTGAATTTACATCTAAATTTATCATAGGCCAATTCCCATGTTTCATGTCTAGCTACAGGTGCAAACACTTCAAAGTAGTATAAACCAAACTTTTGTAGGAATCCTCTAGCTATTAACCTTGCTTTATGCTTGGAAACATAACTATATGGCTTCATCTTTATCTTGAAAATCCATCTCATATTGATGACTTCTTGTTCTGAGGCAGAACAATCAATTCCCAAGTCTTTTTTCTTTCAATGGCTTCAAGCTCTTCCTTTATGGCATTCACCCACACTTTCTTCTTGAAAGCCTGATTGATGTTGATAGGTTCAGAGTCCACCATCATGGCACTCTGTATGACTTCCTTTTCAGAATCAATCTCAGTATCTTGTAGCAGCTTAAAGTCTACAAGTCTCCTTGGCATCTGTCTAACTCTTTGTGGCCTATGGAACCATGCAAGTTCACCTTCAGAAGCTCCACATTAAGAAGTTTTACCTTCATAGGCAGTACCACCTTCATAGGCTCCATCTTCAAAAGTTCCACCTTTAAAGGCAAAACCACCTTCAGAGGTTGGGTTACATTCAAAGTCAGATCCACCATTAAAGTCAGAGTCATCCTCGGAGTCAGGATCACCTTCAGAGTTAGACTCGTCTTTAGAGTCAGAGCCATCATCAAATTTAGACTCACCTTCAGAGTTAGAATCTCGTTCAAGGACAAAATCTCCTTCAAAGGCAGAATATCCTTTAGAGGCAGAATCAGACTCTAGTGCTGACAATGCATTAGAGTTGAATTAATACTTGCTCTAATTCCATGTTTATGATTCTTTCACTATGACATCTCTGTTAACTTCAACTTTGTTAGTGATTGGACAATATAGCTTATAAGCACATGTACTATGGTAACCTATAAACAACATGACTTTGCTTATATCATCCAATTTCCTTTTAGTAGCATCTGAGATATGTTTGTAACACACATAACCAAACATTTTGAAATGGATGGCACTTTTCTTTCTTCCAGTCCACTTCTCAATATGAACTAGTTCCTTTAACTTCTTTTTTGGACATTTGTGTAGAACATATACTAAAGTGGCAATCACTTCACCCCATAATTGCTTAGGTATATTCTTCACTTTTAGCATGCTCATTGTCATGTCAAGCATTATTCTATTTCTTCATTCAACAATACCATTATGTTGTGGAGTTTATGGAGCAGTCACCTCGTACTCAATACCATGTTCCTCATAACACTTCTTTAACTCTATAGAGTTAAACTCACCTCCACCATCAATTTTGAGGATCTTCAACCTTTGTCCACTTTGATTTTCATCCTTCACTTTCAACTTCTTAAACTCAACAAACACCTCATGTTTGAACTATACGAGTGTTACCCATGTCATTCTTGTGAACTTATCCATAAATGACACAAAATACTTGTTCCCTCCAAGTCTTATTTGAATGTAATGCAACCATTTCTTCCACCATCGCCTGATGCCAATTGGAATCGGCCATAGTTTCACCTGTAGACTCAAAAATAGACACATAGTCCAAAGTAGACACAAAAGAGACATAGGAATTAAAGAGACATACATAATTTAAAATAAAAGCGTATTTAGGATTAGGATGATGAGATCAAACACCTTTTCGTAATGTTATTGGAAGGTCAAGTGCAGGTGACGTAACTCGAGGAGCAGTTGGAGTAGGAGATGGTACTGGTGGATCAATATCATATATAACCTCCGATGGATGAGGTATTTGTTGCTGGTAGACTAGAAATAAAAGTGTAATGGGTGTGGGAGTGATGGAATGAATATCTTGAGCATCTAAAGTACCATTCTCATCAGGTAACATAGAGGCAGAGAAAAATGACGAGGTTTCAAAAATGTGACATTGGAGGAAAAAAATGTATCGTTAAGGTTAGGAAAAAAAATAACGATATATTTTTGTATACGTGAGTATCCTAGAAAGATAAATTTGAGAGCTTTGGGATAAAGTTTGTCTTTACATGGACTAAGGTCATGAACAAAGCATATGCAACCAAAGACAGGAAGATGAATGAGGTAGAAATTATATTACAGGTTCAAGATAGAGTATGGAATTTGATCTTGAAATACCAATGAATGCAACTGGTTGATAAGGTGACAATTTGTGAGAAGAGCATCACCCCGAAAACGAGAAGGGACATTGTGGTGAAGAAAAAGTGTTTGTGCAGTTTCAACTAAATGACGACTCTTCCGTTCAGCGACACCATTTTGTTATCGTGTGTGAGCACATGATGATTGATGAATAATCCCCTGTGATGTTAAAAAATATTGAAATTTGGATGACATATATTCACGAGCATTATCAATGCGTAAAATTTTAATGGAAGTGTCAAAATGATTTTTAATTTTGGCATGAAATTCTTGGAATATATGGAAGACATCTGAACGCTTTTTTTTAATAAAAAATAACCAAGTACAGTGTGAAAAATCATCGATGAAGGTTACAAAGTAATAATATCCTAAAGTAGACTTGATCTGACTAGAATCCCAAATATCATAATGAACTAAAGCAAAAGACAACACAACACTTTTATTTACTCGTTAACAATATGCGTGACGAGTATGTTTTCCGAATTGACATGACTGAACTAAAATGACGAAAGGTTATAAAAACTAGGATCTAAAAGACACATTTTATTAAGGCTAGGGTGACCTAAACGTTGATGAGTAAGGCTTTGAGAGGCAATAAAAGCACATGCCACCGTTGGTGATAGATGATACAATCCTCCAGGCTCTCTTCCTGTTCTAATCGTCTGTCTTGTATGTCGATCCTGGACATAAATGGATATATCAATAAACAGAATTGAACAATCAAAAGTACGAGTGTGCTTTTTAACATGCATTAGATTGAAAGGACAACCAGGAATATATAGCACATAATTTAAAGACAACAATGACAGAGGGTAAAGAATCAAAATAAGACAAGTGAGATAAATGAAATTTATTACCAATTATATGATTAAAGGCACCAGAGTCAATGATCCAAGAACTAAAGGGAGGAGGATGTTGAGACAAAGGCTACAGGATTAACACAATGAGCAACGGTGGCAGTAGATGATGGTTGATGAGCTGCTTTAAATTGAAGGAACTCATTATAATCAATAACTGGAATAGTAACTTTTTTGGTGATAGTCGGTTGAGAGGCAGCAGCAACCCTAAGTTGTTGTTATTGTTCTCTTGCCTTTATATGATACTCATCTTCAATATGGGTGTAACAATTGCAGTAGTTACAATGATTACCATGGTGTTGGCCACCACGTCCTCCGTTTCGTCCACCATGACCATGGTAGTGAGAAACAAGCATAAATGATTTGATGGATGTCATGATTAGTCTCTCATACTAGATAAGCGGAACCTTAGTAAATGTGATAGAATTGATGTCTCTAATGAGAATCGATGGTTTGAAACGAAAAATTGAATACAAATAATTAAAGAGGGTAGAACGGCGTCGTCGACAATGGAAACTGCGGAGGGAAGGGCTACCAGACGCGCTGTCACGCGTTGTTGGAGCAGTGGCACATGAGGTCTACGCGCGGAAGGAGAAATGCCATGTGAGGGCACGTGGGAAGACGAGAATCAATGAGATTTTGGGGATTCTATGATTTGGAAGCGGCGATTCTGGTGGTGGTACATGTATCTTGCCGGAAGAATGTCATGAACGACGACAATGTCAATTGTGGCAGAAAAGGCTGTATGGTGGTGACTGAAATGAGTCACCCAAATTTTTTCCTCATTGGAAGACAATGGGTCAACCGAGTAAAATACAACGAACAGTTGAATCTCAACAAACTCTAGATACCATATTGAACTATAAGAGACTGAGAGATGTTTGGATAAACTGTGTCTAAAGGGCACTATATATATTGTATTATATAGAGAAAGATTACAACTAATTACATGTTATAGTCTATGTAAGACTATTTTATATACAAATATTCTTAATAACCACCTCTCTTAAGTTCGATCATATATGTCATATGAGCCAATGTAATCCACCAATAAATCCTTAAGAGACTTTGTAAACATATTAGTTAATTGATCTTTAAATGTTACGAAATCTATAATAATTTCTCTTAATAGTAATTTGTCCCTTACTTAAAGATATTTTATATAAAGAGTTCCACATTAGACAATAAATAATATAAATACATACTTATAAATGAGACAAATTAATTTTATAAACAAACATATATTCAGGTTAAATTGAATAGATTTATCAAATCATGGCATGAGAGTCAAACCCATTTTACTCACGTGGTTTCAAAGAGCAATGCATTAAATAATGCAGCATCGATTGAAGATCATTGTATTATTGAAGTGGGAAGAGCTGAATTGAAGCTTGTTTTTACAAATACTTCTCTTGTATAATTTTCAAAAAATAAAATCTTACAAAAGTCATGGTTTCTAGTTCTTGTGTTTAGTAATGAAACACATTGCATGGAGACACCTAGCCTTCATAAGTAGTTGGATGACACGTGTAAGTAGCCAAAAAGAAGGTTAAAAAAAGAGACACCAGTTCACATGCACGTGCATAGTCACCAACACCGAACTAGCTTGTAGGCAAACGTGTTTTCACATATATCACACACACATTGCTGCATAGGGAGGACACATTCACAGATTCACTTATGCACTTCATATGATATTTTTTAATTCATTAACCACACAATCTTAGAACACATTCACATTACAACTCAAATAAATACCTTCTTGATGTTAAAATGTCAAATTCTTTCTAAATAATTTAGTTGTGAAAGAGATTAAAGATAGCAAGTATCCCAAAATACTTGGAGTGGTGTCTGAGTGGGAATCATATTAATCACAGATTCCAAACCTACTCTACTCTGTTCACATGTAAGTGGAAATCTACTAAATCCAACCTCATCATTTGCTTTAAGAATTTAATGTGCTTAATGTACCACATTTCCTTCTAAGGTTCAACACATGATACAAGTTTTGGTTCAGCACGATTGTTGCGATTGCGAGCACTAATTCTTTGCTAGGACATGCAAATTGCGTAATCACTTTAATAGCAATTTGTTTTACTCCAATATGCATGATGTATTAGGACGATCCAGATGTGAGTTTGTAAACACATAATTCAATATGAAATGATTAAAGAGTATTATATAACAATATTTTAAAATAATACTCTACGGTTTTTGAGTAGTTTGAAATCGTCAATAATAATCTCATAATTAATAATTGTAGCAATTTCTTTTTCAATGTTAACTATCATCATATCTTCTAAAAAATCAACTTTCATTTTGTTTCTCAATATTATTTTGATAATGTTTATTGCCAAAAAAAGATCTTTTCATAGTAGCTTTAGATACAAGGAGAGTTATGATAATGCCGCACAGACTATCAATCAAATAATAATTTTTTTTCTTTTCAGTTGCAACCAAAGATGATCAGAATTCTTGAATAGTTGACAAACTATTCAAACTCGATGATTGACGAACGTCAATAATAAAATGGCAGAGTTGAAATTTTGAATCAACTAATCTCCACATGATCTCTAATATTAAATGATTTTTTTTTTTACTTCAAACACACACCAATATTACTTCGAAAAATAGTCAATTACAACATTTCAAGATTACTTCAAATCTGAAAAGAAAACCAACCTAAAACAAAACAAGATCACATTATTGCAATACTATTAAAAATAACAAAAAAAAATCTAATAATTTTGTTACTAACATTTCTTTACCAGAAAAATGAGAATAGAAACTAAGATGAACTCAAAAACACATATTTAATTTTCAAAAACAATGATAAGTCTTACTCAAGACTCAAGAGGAAGCAAGTTAGATGAAGAGGATCAAGATGGACTGCTGAAAACAAACTCAAGGTGGCCTCCAACAGCGGCATGGGTGGTGGGACGAACGAGTCTCGTCCTGACAGCGAAGTGACATGGATTTCTCAAAAACCTTTTGTTTTTCTGAAACTTGAACGAGAGAAATTGTTTCTTCTGAAATAAGAAAATATTCAATTGTTAGAGTTAGTTTGGTTAATAGTTTATTGGCAAACTTGTTTTTTTAGAGTTAATATCATTTTACCCCCTGACATATAGGCTTGTTCTGCTTTAACCCCCTGTAATTTTTTTTTCTTGTGCAAAACCAATCTTGCCATATAAAGATTATGTTTGTTTAAACATTGGGAAAAATGGCACACGCCTGATGCTTATGTGTCATGATAAGTGACTTTTTCCCTTCATTTTTTAAGTGACAGATGCCCAAACGTATGCCACCTTAGTAAATCATGTTATAATAATGTTTAAAGAATGAGAAATTCTCTATCTTCTGCTACTCGTCTTCTCCAACTCGCCTTCTCTATCGTCTACTGCAACTAGTCTTTTCCATCACCTTCTCCGACTCGTTTTCATTTTAAATTAGGATTTCAAATGGGTGGTAGTAGAAATTCTTCTCTCGAGAATCCTAGTGAAAGAAAAATACCCATATGTGGTTTGAATCTATCAATGAAGATGTGGGTTTTAAAAACCCACGAAAACCCTAAGAGAAAGTTCTGAAGATGCAAATTTTTTGGAAAAGTATGATCATTGGTTTGAAATAATTGATATTGAGTATTGTAAATCCATTCCTCCCCAATTCCTTCTTGTTTCAATTGTTTGATTTTTTTCGCAAAGTGATATAAGTTGCGAGTTGCTCATTTGGGACGATGAAGTTGATGAGCTGTTATTGAACACTCGAAATAAGGAAATGTTCAGAGGTGTCGATATTGAGTGCAACAATTATGAAGTAATACTTGGCTATCTTAAACATTTTGGCAACGATTTCGGGAAAGAATTTGGCAAAGAAAATGGAAATGAGTAAAGCTCAAAGAAGGTTGAAAATTGAAGAAATTGCTGCAAATTGAAAGCAAGAAGACTTTTTGGTTAATGGTTGCCCTTATTGTATCATGGATGTTGTTATCTATTTTGTTCAAAATGAATTAACTGTCAATGTAATGTTCAACCTTGTTTCAATGTAAAGTTGTTAGTATGCAATTGGTTTCAATGTAATGTTATAAAACTCAAGTTTATATCATGGATGTTGTTAACTTATGTGTTCAAAATGAATTAACTGTCAATATAATGTTCAAGTTTGTTTCAATGTAATATCGTTGGTCAGTTGTTGGTTTAATGAATAAATGAGGTTGAGATGATAACGAACATGTTGTGTTTTGTTTAGAAGCTACTGAGAAATGAAATATAGTCATTGTAATGCCAACAAACATATCATAATATTAAGCCTTAAAAAGGTCATTACATAAGCATTAAGCAACTATCTTAGCAGTCATTACAACAAGATTAAGAAATTAAAGTTACAATTGTCTTAGTAGTCAAAGGATTATAAAAGCATAAAGCAAGTATTACAAAACCATCAAGCACTACATAAGCCTAATCAATAGCCTTGCCAATGTCATCCCAATATCTCATTGCCTCGAAGCATGTCCCTAGTCTTGGGTCTGCTACCACCGCAACAGGTTCCCGAGTTAAAGTATCCTCTTCATTTTCTGGTATGATCATTAGTTCATCATTGCTTGCACTTGTGCCTTTCATTAACATGCTTTTTAATTTTTTCAACATGTCACTTAATTTTCTTGGACCTTCATATTTCACCTTCTTTGTTGATTTTGGAGCTTTCATAACAAGAATGGATTTTCTTCTCTTAGTTTGTGCCACACCAGTTAGTTTAGTTTGTGCTACACAAGTTGGTTCAGCTTGTGCCACACTACTAGGTTCAGGTGGTTGTCCATCATTAGCTTTAGTTGTTTGGGCTTTACTTGGTCTAGGAGCCTTTCTCTACAATAATTTAAATCAAGAAAATTACCAAATGAACCACTATATTACCTAATGAATAAATGAAGTTTCTGAAATCATATTCATTATCTAATTTCTAATTCATTCACACATTACTAGAATATGTTTATCCTTAACACTCAGTATTGTTGCATTAAAAGATTCAGAAATGTTATTCATCAATACATCGCATTTAGGGTCAATGTTAAAAGCATGCTTAAAACATGTTTGTTGTTGGAATATTTATCAACCATTCCCAAGCTAATCAACTTTCTTTAGCTGAAACATTTTTTCCTATCATCCTTGATAATAGGTTGCCATGGGTACTTCCATCACGAGATCTCTAATCAAAGTGCCTCCACCAAATTTCTTCTTGAAATTTGCATATAGATGTCTTAGGAACAATCCGTGTTCTATTATTTCAAACATTTATTCAAAAATAATTACCAAACCATATAAACAAAACACAAACTCAGACAAACATAACACATAAATTGTAGCATACCTATATAACAAAACCCATAATTTGTCACATACCTTTTATTGGTTTGAGATGAAGGCATATCTTCTATCTTGGTCAATATCTTCCATTAACAATTGTAAAAACCATCCATGGCTCTCTTTTGTTTCATTTTCAACTACTTCAAATGTCAATGAAATTTATTGGTCAATTGGATCCCTTCATACAACTATCAACAATTGACCATACTTTGTCTTCGGATGACAACCAACCACACTAATAAAGGGTCTACACCCCTTGATGAAACCTCTTTTGCAACCATCAAAGCAAAAGTAAAAAGACCCAAATCTTAGTTAAATAGATGGATTGGGCATGTCTACATTAATCTTAACTGTATTTCAAGCACATACTCTTCTTAATTAAACTGCATAACTCCAAACCATTGCATACTGTATATTTGCATCTCTTTCAACTATTTCTTTTGCTATCTCCTTGGCCTTCCATGCCATACTTTATGTAATCCCAACTGAGTAGTTCTTTCTCATGTCTTGAATTATATCATCAATCCTCACCTTCTGACTTGTCTGCATCTTGTTTACAACCACCTTTACAATCCACTTAGGCTTTGCACTAGTTTTGTTTAAAACCCTAGCACAGGTGTGGGTGTCCACCCATGTTTTTATTTGAAAAGTCATATTGCCACCTACATTAAAGCATATACCCAAAAACTCACATTTACCCTTGCAATTAATCTACCATCACTCTGTCTCTTTCATTCTCCACAAATGTAATTTTCCTTCCATTCAAGACCGGCCACCCAACTCTACATCCTTGAAATCACTCAAGGAATTAAATTCCATTCCAAACTTAAAATCGTAGTCCTTCCCTAGTTTCTCCATCATAAAATTTTCATACTTTGGAAGTTTTTCATCTTCAGATGCATCTAGATCTGAATTACCCAACTCATCACTCAAATATTGATCTTCTTCCTTATCCCTTCTTTCACCATCCCTTCTTTCCTTATTTGGTTATCCTTTTAGGTGCAGGAGCAATAACCTTACCCTTCTTTATAGGAGATTTCTTTATGGGTGACTTAAAGGCGCACATCTTAAACCTGCATGAATTTCCATTGACTTTATATTAGTTTGCACCAACTTTGGGCTTGTCCATTTCAAATACTTCAAAACCATCATCACTTTCTTCATCACTTGATTAAATTCCTGCACACATTTCAATCCATTAATTGAGGCTCAACAACCTCGACTTGGATATCTTTCACATTATGCTCGACGTATAAATGACCTTCTGTGTTCTCACTAAGGATGGTCAAATTAACTGGTTATTAAAATTATCCATATCCAAATTCGGTTATTAAAAACCAGTTAATTAATAATATGGTTTTAACCAAATCCATATTTTGGATATGTTATTAATATGGTTTTAACCAAATTCATATTTTGGATATGTTATTAATATGGTTTTAACCAAATCCATAATTTGGACACTCATATCCAAAATAAAAACCAAAATAAAAACCAAATTAGTAGATTTAAAAAAAAAAATTTCCTTTTGAAAAATAAAATTAAATATGTCAGTTGTCCTCCTAAATATCTCAATTTCGGTTTTAGTCCCTCAAAATATTTCTTTTAAAGAATGATACTCCTAAAATTTTCCATCCACACTTTTTGTCCCTACTACTAAAATCGTCGCTAAAACCTTCGCTGATTCAATCGCTAAGTAATAAATCAGAATCATTTAATTGTGTATGACATTTTTAATGAATTTTTATTGTGTATTAAGTTTTTAATGAATTTTCAAAAGATTTATTTTATCAAGCTGTAATCATTTGATTGTGTATGATATTTTTATAAAATTTATCTTTATATTATTAATTAATTTAACAAATTAATTAATTTGATAAATAATTCGACCATAAATCTAATCAATTAAATTAATTAAATTGAAATTTTTATTAATTTATGTTGCAATCTAATTTTTAAAATATTGATTTAAGAATTCGACTATAATCTAATCAATTAAATTAATTAAATTGAAAGAATTTTTGCATTTAAATATTAAAAAAATAAGTTGGCCGATACAATTTTTGTGTGTGTAAACTTTTGCTATTTTGGATCTTAAGAACACAAGTTTATGAATTGAAAAGTGAGTTTTTTTTCTAAATAAAATTAATATCATGACTTCTAAAAAGTTAAATATAAAGATGAATATAAATTTCTTAACATATGTGCCAAACAACACAAATTAAGATTTCTTCTATTCAAAGAGTTTATCACAAATAACATATGTAGGTGACATCTTTTCATTTAACCTTCCCTAATAAAAGACAACATAGTCTCTTATTTCTTGTGACTGCCTCTCATGTTGCTTGCAATTTTGGCTTGATCTAACCTATTGTTGACACAACAAAAAATAAAACACATTGTTGACACCTAACCTAAACCTAGTAACCCAACATTTGGGATGACATTAGTGCATAATGGATTTTGCATCATCTAGGGTAAGACCACTAATATTTAATCCCCATTATCGTAACAATAAAGGGACTTATAATCAGAGGTTGATGAAATATTAATAATTATAAACCTCATTGTAAATTTCATATACAATAACAATTAAATAATAATTAAATTTTATCTCAATAATTAATATAGAGTATATGAATCAACTTTTGTCATTCTGTAAATTTTATATTGTCCTTGCTAAAAAAAAGTATAATAAAGATAAACTTATATTTGAAGAGTTATTTGTAATGTTTATGATTGTTGATTGTGTTTAGAGCTAACACACGTAGAATGGTGAGAAATCATGTTTAAGTGTGTGTTAGAATTGGTGGTAAATATAATTAATTTTGATAGAATTGTGTTTGACATAATTGATTTATGTTTGAATATATTTATTTAAAAGTGATTATTATCAATTAATGTTGTTTGAATAGTTTGATCAAAATTGATTAAAAATTACTAAAATTAACATAATATTTAAACATGAAGTATGTGTAAATGCAACATAGCACTAAAAAATTTATGTGTTACAACTTCTTGAATTTGTAAAAGAAAATCATTTAAATGTAAAATCTTCATTTTTTATCAAAGATTTTAGTTAAAGTAAATAACAATAATTTGGTCAAGTTGTTAGTTAGTCAGTCGTACTTATGTAAATCAATTAGTTAGTTATCATTAGCTAATTAATGTTAAAAGACAAGAAAAGCAATTTTCCTTCCAGTTTTGGGTTTCTCTTTCAACAAGAGAAGAACACTTAAAAAGAGTAGACTACTTAAAAATCTAAACATAGGTTATTTACACCAGTACACGAACCATCATGTTAAGATAAAAGGGTTGCATTCGGCTCATCGAAAATCTAAAAAAAACTATCAAAACATTACTACAAGTCAAGACACCATTCTTCAACGATACAATGCTCTTAGAACTGTCTCTCCAGCAGCGTCATTGATAGGTGGAGAAAAACTTTCAGCTTTTGCACCACCATGATTACTTGGATAACAAGCTTTGCAAAGCTCGCTATATCTATGAGCATCAAAGTTGTATTTCTTCATCAGACGTTCTTGTTTGGCAGTAAATCTCCGATGGAAATATCCTTGAAATGTTGGCTCAGTTGAAGTCCTGATGAAGAACATGTACGCCATAACAAAGTGTAGGGAAGTAACAAAGAAACATATGGGTTCCATAACATCCCAACTTAGCTCCCAAAATGTGAGTCTCATGAATCCAAGAGTTTGGATTGCTAAAAAGCCTAGTCCACAATAAAGCTCAGTTTGGACTTGGGATTTTGCCTTATCATCAATGATTGCTTTTTGCTTCTCCATATTCTCTAGCTCCTTTTTTCTTGGATCATTTGGGCTGGCTATTGATTGATGCAATAGGCTCTCAATTGATTTTGCAACCTACAATCATAAAAAATAAATATATTAAAAAAACAATTTTGTGGCTCTTTGATGGTCCAAAACTAGTTAATGGAGACAGAGTGAGGCAGAAAATTATAGGCAATTACTTGCAGGCATGCAGAGGTGGAAGGGGTGGGTAGGTAAGGCAAGTGTCACACACACTTTTTGGTGTAATGGGAAAGGATAACACAAAAAAACATATAGAGAATCAATTAGATAACTCCCTCCCTAGAGAAGAACTAAAACTAAAATTAGGACTTATTCATTTCAATTTTCTTAAAACTTGTGCCGCCGATTACTTTCTCCCATGAAATAAGGATTACACTTTACACATATTATGTGTAAATCTTTATTTGATGATTCTTCCCAAATACTATAAATATTTTCTTTTCAAAGAAAAACGTTTTCTATATAATGACATCACATGTTTTGTCCTTTTGAACATTCGTTTTTCAGTGATAATATAGTTTGGGATTAAATATACTAGCAATAAGGCTTCAACATGTCAAATCTTTAGTAATTAATATCATTGGTTTACTGTTTTCCTTTAAACTTACCAATTTATCATTCAAATTTTTTTATATTAACTTATAAACTTAATGAAATTATGATTAGTAAACTACTTAACATTAAAAACAATAGAAAAAAAATTAGATATTTATTCCTTAAAATTGTTTATTATAAAAAAGAAAAGAAAATAGTCATTAAATTTTATAAATTTAAGAAAAAAGATACTTTTTGAATGAAATTATATATATATATATATATATATATATATATATATATATATATATATATATATATATATATATATATATATATATATATATATATATATATATATGTGCGCGCACGCCCTGCAAATTTGAATGCTCAACATAGTATTTTTATTGTAGGGATCAATTAATTTTACTTAAAAAAAATAAAATTATTTTTTTTTACAAATTTTAATATTATAGAAAAAAATTAAAATTTATTAAAGATACAATTTTAAAACTAATAATTTTATAAAATAATCGTGTCCAAAAATAAGTATTTTTGTTTTTATATTTTTCTATGCATTACATAATTGTGCCCAAAAGTATATTAACAAGCTGATTTTTTAATCTCTATGCAAAATCTTTACAGTACCGTACTAGTTTTAAAGCGGCTAAAATAGTATATTAGTATAAACAAAAAGAAATGATGAAAATATCAAATATTAACATATAAAATATTTTTTAATATTTTTAATATTGCTTATAAAAAAAATTGTTTTTAATATTTTCAATCCTCATAGACCATTTCTATTTTTGCATGCATGTTTGGTTATTGTCAGAAAATAAAAGTATATTTAATTACAAATCAAAAGTATCTTTGTTTCCACCGATATATACGCTAACAACTAGTAAAATCTAAATATGCATAATTACCATGATTTTAATTTAAATTAATAAAATTATACGTACTTCATAAGATTAAAAAAAGAAAAGCATATTCAGTTAACCACAGTTATGAAAATACGAATAAGAAAAAAAAAATTACCTGTTCTGGCCTGAGAAAAACAATGTTCCCCAAAACGATGACGTTTCCAGATTCATCCAAAATCTTTGCAAACTCAGTACCTTGATCATGATTTTGAGATGACTCAAAGCAAACCCGCAAGAACTCCGAGTAACAAATCGTATTTTCCGGAATGTCTCTCAGTTTCGCCTTCACCTTCTCCATTTGCGAAGCTCTCAGAATTTTCTTTGCATCCTCAACCGTTATTTCACTTCCGGTGACAGTCTCCTGCGCCGTGAACTTCGGGAAACTGAGATCACCAAGATTGAGACGATCTCCGGTACCGGTAATGTTGTTGATACCGTTGAGTTTCTCCCTGAGTTTTTCTCCCACCGGTAGTGACAGATACTCCGGAAGTTTCGCTGTGTCGGAGTGGTGCACGGATCTCCGGGGAAGAAACCGCCGGAAAACACCTCGGTTGATGGAGTCCGGAGAAGAGAGATACTCGCGGTGGAAGTTAGTTTTGGAAGTGTTTGGAGAAACTATGGTTTGTTGAAGCGACGGCGTCGTTTTGGCACCTTCTAAAAGACGCTTTGTAAAGAGTTTTCTAAGAGCCATGGATGAAGATGGATGCAAGAGTAAAGTATATACTATTGAAGAGATTTTAAAGACTCTTGAGATTTTCAGGAAGCTTTCGTCCCTTTATATATACACGTCCAATGTATGAGGAAGATACTAATTTTTTTCATTCTTTATTTAAAAAAGTAATTGATTCTATAAACTATGTGACGTTGGAAAATAAAATAAGAGATTCTAATTTTATTGAAAATAAAATAGAAGATTTTATTTGGGCAGGACCATGAGAATCGTATCGAGTATCGACTACCGCTATTAACTTTTGGGTTAGCACAAGTATTGTGCCAACAAAGTGGTAATTACAATATTTTTATATAAATTTCTTAACATATGTGCCAAACAACACAAATTAAGATTTCTTCTATTTAAAGAGTTTATCACAAATAACAAATGTAGGTGACATCTTTTCATTTAACCTTCCCTAATAAAAGACAACATAGTCTCTTATTTCTTGTGACTGCCTCTCATGTTGCTTGCAATTTTGGCTTGATCTAACCTATTGTTGACACAACAAAAAATAAAACACATCGTTGACACCTAAGCTAAACCTAGTAACCCAACATTTGGAATGACATTAGTGCATAATGGATTTTGCATCATCTAGGGTAAGACCACTAATATTTAATCCCCATTATCGTAACAATAACAAGACAATGTCAGTGATGCCCCAATTCATAAAGTAAATGATGCAAAAACAAGTATAGCCATTACATGCATGAATCATCAATTCATAAAGTAAATGATGCAAAACAAATCTTAACATTTGATATAGTTTTGGCGGTGGCTTCTACAGCTAGAAGGAGAAAATTTATGGTTATCTAGGACTCTCGATAAACTGTCATAACAACCAAACCCTGTGTTCTTCCCAATTTCTTTTTTAAAAAATGATACTTCTTAAAATTAAAATATAATAATTTAGGATTTTTTTATATTTTCTTTTGAAAATTTTTGAGATAAGATTTACAAAAAAAATTGAGTTCATCATTAATTATAAAGAAAATGAGAAAAAAATAAAATAAAATTAAATGCATTTTTCTAAGAAACAATTAAATTTTTAGATTTATTACATTTGATCTATATACAATTCAAATACATTAGTTTTTTAATGAATATAAAAAAGTGAGATGTCATTTATAAAAAGGATCAGAGGAACTATAAAGAGGCTTATAATAGAGATATTGATGAAATATTAATAATTATAAACCTTAATTTAAATTTCATATACAATTAACAATTAGATTTTATCTCATTAATTAGTAATAATTAAATAATAATTAAATCTTATCTCATTAATTGATATACAGCATATGAATCAACTGTAAATCTTATATTGTCCTTACTAAAAAAAAGTATAATAAAGATAAACTTATATTTTAAGGGTTGTTTGTGATGTTTAGGATTGTTGATTGTGTTTAGAGCTAGCTTATGTAGAGTGGTGGGAGATCATGTTTAAATGTGTGTTTGAATTGCGGTGAGCATAATTGAATTTGTAGAATTGAGTTTAATAGAAACGAGTTTGACATAATTGATTTATATTTAGATACATTTATTTAAAAAGTGATTGTTATTAATCAATGTTGTTTGGATAGTTTTATCAAAATTGATTTTGACTGTATAATTACCAAAAAGGATATAGTTAAACACAAATAAAAGTTACTAAAATTAACATAATATTTAAATATGAAGTATGTGTATAAATATTACAAATATATAATAAAATTTAAAATGCAACATAGCACTAAAATATTATTACAATACTAATTTAAAGTGCAATATAGTACTAAAATATTATAACAATACTAATTTTTTAACTTGTCCTGTATAATTTTATTGCAAATTGAGTCTTGAACGTGATCCATCTCTAATGAAGAAGCGACATTTAAAACTTGTGATTGATCTAAGTTAGATTATTTATGATAATTATCATGATGAATGGTTGTATTTTCATCTTCATAAAGATTAAAATCAATATCAATTTCTGCATCCCTTCTAATAAAGTTGTGTATAGTCATTGTTGTGTTATAAAGAGTACTGAATGAATGAAAACTCAAACATAATATCAAATACTTTAGCATAATATTGAGAAAAAAAATCCAAGAGACATTTTATCAAACACATAGAATGCATTTAAGTGAGAGAAAAAAAGAACAATTTTTTCTTCTCATACTCATATCAGTTGTAGAGGAATTACAAAATACAACAATTACATAACAAAATTATAAGATTACATTGTTGTTCTTATAGTAGAATTCGGCCTTGTATTTTTGGTTTTAAGAGATGATGGTGTATATAAAAACTTATTGGTAATAAATTTTAAACAAAATTGGTTTACCAAATTCATTAATACAAAGCAAAGAGGATAATGAAGGAATTAATACAAAGCAAAGAGGATAATCAATTTGGTAAAAATATCCTTCATAATAAGGAAAAGAGAAGAAACAAATGAAGAAATTAAAGAGGGTAATGAAGGAAAGTTGTAACAACCAAAGTATCATAAAAGCAAAATTGATTCTTGCTAACCTCAAAAGCTAGGAATGGTAGCTTCTATGGAAATTGTTTCCAGGAGAGTAGAATTGATTTTGGAGAAAAAATCTAACCAAAAAAATAAGAGCAATTTTCATTTTATAAGGCTAAAACGTACGTTTGGGGCTTCTGAAAGTCAATCCAAACATAACCTAAGTGTTTGTTGGACGAATGATCCAATCACTTCTCAAACATAAAATTGTGATATTTATAGAGATCTTTTAGGTCTGGGTCTTTAGAACCAATGAGTGGTTATTCTTTCTCTTCTCTCAGAAGTGTGGGATGCATGAGAGCCTTTTTTCTCCTATAATTAGGGGGAACATGGTTTTCCTCATTGATTGCTAATATGGGTGAGTTATTGTGAATAATGGGCAACTAGTGGCACAAATTCAGGTAGCATATGCCATTAACCTTGGATTACCTTCCCTTAGGCCTAATAAAAATATTCCAGTACACAATTCATCAAGCACAAAGTCTTGGAAAGAGTGATGTGATTTAGTTATAGGCGGAAGGTAATTACTCATGGGAGAGACTTAAGCACTCGAGTCCCTCAAAAGAGACTCCGTAAAGGAAAGCTTGTCCAACTCTTGGATCCTTGTCCGCAGACAAGTCCCTCGAGTGTTGCTTTAGAGGACGAGTACTTCAAATGTTGCATCATTTGATGCTTTTGGCATATGCACCTTCTATTTGCTATTTGACTTTTCATCCCTTATGGATTATTTTGCAATTAGTTCTTTGACATTTGTCTTTCATGTCACCTGGACCAAGTACACTTCTTGCTAGGGAGAGTCCCTTAAGCGTTGCTTGAGTTTCTTTCGGCAACAATCCTTCAACGAAGTTCCAGCAGACATATTACATCTGAGGGCAGAAAGGATTCCTCTTTGAGGATCTAACATTCATATTTTCTCTAAAGGTGACAAGAATTCCTCCTTGAGGATCCGACATTTATATTGCCTCTAAAGAGGACAAGGGTTCCTCTTTGAGGATCCGACATTCATATTTCCTCTAAGGGTGACAAATATTTTTCTTTGAGGATCCAACATTTATATTGCCTTTAGGGGAGGCAATGATTTTTCTTTGATGATCCAACATTCATATTGCCTCTAAGAGAGACAATGCTTTACCTTTAAGGATCCAAAAATCATATTGCCTCTAAGGGCGACACATATTACTCTTTAAGGATTTAATATTCATATTTCCTTTGAGGGCGACGATGATATCTTTTTGAGGATCTAACATTCATATTTCCTCTAAGGCAACAATTATTCCTTTTTGAGGATCCAAATTTCACATTATTTCTAAAGGCTGTAAGGATTCCTCTTTAAAGATCCGTAATCCAAACTGCATCTAAGTAAGACATGGATTCCTCTTTGATGATCCAACATATATATTGACGATTTCATCATTCATCAGTTTTAAATAATGGGCCCCTTTTTAAGGGTTCTTCGCTTTGCAGGAAGATGTTAACAAAACACTTTTAAGAAATTTCATATATTAGCATACTAAATACTTATCGCCTTATTGAATATACAATAGTAAATGACTAAATATAATAATATCTTAGTTTAGTTGATTTCACGTCTAGGGATGAGTCTTCTATCTAGTTCTTCAAGTTTATAAGTGTTATGCAATAACTTCTTGCATATACCGTATGAGCCTTCCCAATTAGGTAACAACTTTCCCAAGTGATATGGTATGATAACTTGCCTGAGCACAAGGTCTCCCTCCTCCATTTTCCTTGGGACCACTTTGGAGTTTTACTCCCGCCAAGCCTATAATTGGCGGAGTATTCTTGGATGTCAGCGATGACACATGTTTCATCAATCAGGTCACAATACATCTGATTCATGCCTCATTTTCCTCTTTATTAATTTGAGCTTACCTTCATGTGGGCGTATCAAGTTCGATCGACAACATAACGTCGGTGTCGTATACTATCACGAGTAGAGTTTATTTAACGGTGTATACCAATATGATTTCTCTCTCCACTGGGTACCACAACATGGAGGAAACATTTCGCATATTATAAAGCTTCCTAAACATTATGGTATACTTTTTTGCATGTTATAAGATCTTCTTCGCTTCCAACTCGTCTGATGGGAGTTCATCTGATAGTAGAATCATATTATGTATGTTATCTAGCTAGCAGTCTAAAAGACTTCAAGAGTATTGGTTTCCTCCACATTAATACTAGAGGTGTCCAGAGTTTCTTGAATGACAATTTGATTATGACCTAATCTTTTGGTGTTGGCAAGCTTAGAGAAAATAGTAACTCTAGAGTATTGTTTCTTGGGCATATATGTTACCTCAAAAAGGTTTAAAATATTCAAATAATTCACATCCCTTTTTCAAAGATTTGATAAGTTAGGGCTTCTTTATCTAATATTTCCTAGCGACTTTATTCTCCGCCAACTGTGAGTCGCTCATGGCCTTGAGACTAAAAACGCATATCTCTAGGGCGAGGACCGCGTTGGAGATTAAGGATTCATACTTGGATTGGTTGTTTCTAGATTTAAACTCAAAGTTCAAATAATTATCTCTAAATATGTTGTTTGGTACCTCTAGTATTATTCAAGCTCCACTTACTTTAAGGTTTAAGGAGGTGACCACAGATAGTATTTCATATGTGGAGAGCCTCATCGTCTGCTGGATAACCGAACTCTACCATTGAGTCTTCTAGCACTTGCGACTTGATGCTCCAATGGGTATATATTGGATATCATACTTAGGTAAACCCACTGACTAGGATAACATCCTTCCTCAGAGATCTGACTTCTTTAGGACTTGGCAAATGAGGTAGTTGGTCTTCACCATGACACACTTCTCTTAGAAGTAAGGTTTGAGCTTCCTTTCAATTATCGCAACTGCAAAGGTTATTCTCTCAATCTTCTAGTACCTGGCTTTGTGGCTTTTGAACAATCTGCTCACAAAATAAACAGGTTGCTCAACCTTGTTTTTCTCCAAGACGAGCACAAATCTTATCACTTAATCAGTAACTGACAAATATAGATATAAGAGTACCATAGACTACGAGCGTTTTAATATGGATGAAGTTTCTAGGAAGACCTTCAAATTGTTGAACACATCCTTGCATTCAATTGGCCATTCAAGTTTCTCCTTCTTCTTTAATAAATCAAAGAAATGAAATGCCTTATCAAATGAACGGGAAATAAAATAGGCAAAGTCGAATAAGCTCCTAGTTAATTGTTAAACCTTTTCAATACTGGAAGGACTTATCATGTTGATGATAGCTTGGCACTTGCCTTGGTTTGCTTCTATCCATTTCTTAATCAGCATAAATCCTACGAATTTACCTGCCTGCACGCTGCAAGAGCACTTGGTGGGGTTTAAATTCATGTTATACCTCATAAGTGACTCCAGGATGTCTTCCAAGTCTGCACAATGGCTCTCCTCCTCTGGAATTCTTCACAATCATATCATTTGTGTATACCTCCATGTCTCTCCCTATATATTTTGAGAACAGTGGTAGGTAATGGATGTGTTCTTCAGCCCAAAAGGCATGACATTGTAGTAATTGATGTGTTCTTCAGCCCAAAAGGCATGACATTGATCAAGGTTTTATAATCATAGGACCTATCAATCAACCATTTAATAATGGATGGCAGATATGGAACTTTAGGGAATACGACATTCAAGTATTTGAATTTGATGCACATGTGCCATTTTTTAATGATTTTTGGATCAATACCACATTAGTTAGCCATTGTGGATACTTAACCTCCATTATGAAGTTGTCACTCCTCAAATTTTGAACCTCCTTAACAATATTCGTTTGCTTCTCCTCGCCCACCTTGAGCTTCGTCTAGGATATAAATTTCACGAGGAATAAATGGCGAGGCTATTGTAGACCACATAGTATTTATCTCAGGCATGATGGCGGGTTTCCAGGTGAATAAGTCGACATTAATGGAGAGTGGAATACATGAGATTGGTTTCGGAACGATAATGAAGTCACCCTTGGAGCGGCATCTTAGAATAAAAGGGGTTATTCTAACCCTATAGCAGCGGAGTGCTAAGCAGCTCAAAATGCGCTAAATCTTAACGCGAAGATGAAGTCAAAATGGTGGAGATTAGAACGAATTATAATGTTTTGATTTATAAAAAAACAACCTTCTGAACATTGGTGAAAAACAAAAGGTTAAAGAAGGATGGAAGAGTTTCAACAAGGAGGAAATAGATGAGATAATGGAATGGAAAATGGTGGAGGAAAGAGGAGATGATAGAATGAATATAGGGAAAATGATCTAAACCATTCATAATACTATATTGAGTCTGAACAATGTGAAGCATAATTTTGCTAGTAAAGGGGGAAAAAACAAAGAATTCCATTATTTGACTAAAAAAATATTTTGGACAAAATTAAATTGGCTTAAATGCATTTTTGTGTCCCCCTATTTTCAAGTTTTTACAGTTTTAGTCCTCCCATTTTGAAAGCTAGTTTTTTGGTCCTTAAAGTTTACCTCACTTGGGATTTCCATGACCCCCCCCTCCATTTGTCCTTGCAATTAATAACGTGGCATATGAACAGTTGAGCCACGTCAGATATTTTGGATATTTTAATAACTTTTAATTATAATTGAATTTAGAAAATATTGTAACTTAAGTTTTAATATATTAAATTAATTTAAAACATTTTAAATTCAGATTAAGTTGAACATAAAATCACGTATGAACCATAACTTCATCTTCATCCCCAATTGTCAATGGCTTTGAAAGTACGTCGTCCTTTTGTGCTCTTCCACTTCAATTTGTTCCCAGAGGAGGTGAGCTTTTCGAGGAAAGTGGTTTTTTCTCTCCGGTCCAATTGAGAGTGGTGTTGGTGTTGAACTTCGTTGGGAGGAACAAAGAGTAAACGACATAGGCTGTGGGATTTCTGGCTGAAGATCCTGAAGATGGACTTGACCTTTCCAGGTTTGATAGGTTTGGATTTTCTGTTGGGTTCGTTTAATCTTAAAATTCCCAAATTGAAAAACGATAGTTGTTTTTGTTGGGTTCGTTTAATCTGAAAATTCTAAAATTGAAAAACGGTGGTTGTTGCTGTCCAAACTGAAAAACGATGGTTCTTTCTGTTGTTTTAGAGTTCAGATATATGAAGAAAGACATGGTGCTCTCAATATTTGGGGGTTAGGGTTATGATTTTATTTTGGTTATTTTGTTGGTCCTAATTGCTGATTTTTCTAGGATTAAATTATTTAAGCTATAGAAATAATTTGATTTTTATTCTCGCATATCTTGTTGTTGAGAAGGTGATTGTTGCCACCAAACTCAAAGTCAACGATGATCAACAGTGCGTGTGGAAAAAAACTTAATTAATTCATTTATTTTGAAATTTTAATAAATTAATTTCTATAAAAAAAATAATTAATATTATTAATAGTTAATTTATTTGAAAATATACGTGGCTCAACTGTTCAGATGCCACATTATTAATTACGCAGTCAGATGGAGGGAAATTTCAGAAATCCCAAGTGAGATAAACATTAATGACCAAAAAGCTAGTTTTTAAAATTTAAGACTAAAACTTAAAAAACTTGAAAATATAGGGACTAAAAGTGTGTTAGGAATATGGTGTAGTAATGCTATGGTACACCTTATGTAAAATATTATCTTGTTGTAACTAACTCTAACTGTTTTTGGGGTTAGTTACTATCTGCTATATAATTGTAACTCATCTTCATCATTGATTAATGAAAAGATAAGATAATCTTCTTCTTCTTCTCACTTCTCACTGCTCCTTTGGTTATTCTGTTCTGCACTTTCAGCTTCACAAAGTGAAGCTTCCATAGCAACATCCATACAAAGTGTAGGATGAAGAGAGTGAAACTCTAACAAAGTGCATTGAAGTCATTTAAATTTGTATTCATCTAGAGCCTTAAGTCCAATTGATTAATATATTCTTTTGTTGATGTTAATTTTTTATTTAAAAATAACTTATTATCAGAGATAATATATATATATATATATATATATATATATATATATATATATATATATATATATATATATATATATATATATATATATATATATATATATATATATATATATATATATATATTGATAAAGTTATACTTATGAATAGAGGAAATAGTAGTAGGATCTTTTAGAAATTTTGACATCAATTAATTTAATAATGATACGGAAAGACATGCTCACATTTAAATATGCTTATCATAAAATCAATAAAAATATGTGATTCATGAGGCCCTTCACTTGAAATTAGAGTCATTTTTAACAATATTTTTCTCTTAACAAATTATTATTAACTTATTGGCAAAGTATTAATACTTTTATTAAAGAAACAGAATCAGAGACATTAAGAAAAGAAAAATGCTATTCCTACACCATTTCCTACACCCAATACTTACACCGTATGCACTATTCACCGTATTTATACGGTGAACAGTGTTTTTTTTATTAAAATAATATATTTTTTTAAAATATTAATTTTTTTTTTAAAAAGTTTTATTTTTAAAATTTATTTTATAACACAAATATAAGATTGCGCATTAACCAACTTCACAGTTGCATTAACCACAAAAATCTACATTATTAACCAATTATTTTACCTATAATTTATTAACCACTTTCACTACTTCATTAACCAATAAAATACACACTATTAACCATGTTCTGGGGAATTTGTTCAAGTATTTGTGAACAGTAATTGAGGTGTAGGGTGTAAAGATGGGTGTCAACATAGCAATCCTGTTAAGAAAAGGAAGATTCGATATGATTCCAATTTTGTAATCTACACATCCCATGCAGTCTTGCCTAGAAATATTATAAAATAAAAAGGAGAAATTGCCCTTATTTGATGTAAATTAGTGGATGTTTTGTATCGCTCAAAATTTTAATAAAAAAATTTAAAAGGCGAATTTGAACGTATTTTGACGAATTAATTTTAACTTTTTAAAGACTTTCAAATTTTAAGCAATTTATATGATTCATTTTTTTTAATAATTTGGATAGAGAATTGAAACAATTCAATGTTACATTTTTTTTTTTTGTCATTTTCATAAATTCTAAAATTTTTAAGTCAAATTTAAATTTTAAAAAATAAAGATTAATTTGTAATTTTTAAGGAACTAAATTGGAAAATTTTAATATTATCGAGGATTAATTTGCAATTTAAAAAAAATTCAGGTGGCAGTTTTAAAATTTTAGAAAATATAAGAACCAACTTGTAAGTTTCAAAACAATAATAATCACCAATTTGACATTCACATTCTAATAAGTATGAGAAAAATTTTAAATTCTTTAATTTTAAATGTTATTTCAAAATCATTAAATTGAACTTAAACAAAATATCTCAGAGTTTCACTATTTTAACAATTCTTTCAAAAATTATTCAAACAATAAATTTTGTCTAAATCATTTTAAATTCTCTCAAAATATTGCATTCTTTCTTTAAACTACATCATTCAAAGACACTTTAAAAGAGACATTACTTCATAAATGTGTCTTGTGAAACCAAATAATATATGTAAAAATACTAAAATCTTATTTAGACTTAAAATAAGTATATATTATTAGTTAATATCTAAAATTTTATTCTTACTATATATGTGTGCGCAAAGAGCACACACATGCTACATAAATTTAGTGGTTCAAAATATTATATTTCATGTCAAAATATTTTACAAGAACATGATCATGACGTTTTTTCATATTTATAGCTTTTTCAAACAAGTAGTTTTTTCATAAATTTAGTTTTTTCATAATTATAGTTTTTTCATAAATTTAGTTTTTTCATAAATTTAGTTGTCAAAATATTAGTTTCAAACAAGTAGTTTTTTCATTAATTATAATTATAGCTTTTGTCGCCACTCATAAACATTTGAGAATATAGAAAACATCAATTTATATTGAATATTGCAAATAATCAACATGTATCAATAGTGCTTCATGAATATTTACGGGTGTGACAATTGTATAAAAGAACTTGTTTGAAATATGTATCATGTGGAATGGATCTTTAAAGGGGCTCAAGGTGGTATGCTAATCATGTGGATCTCAACTTTAGTTTTCCTACTGAGAGATATGTGGACTTAAATGTTATTGGCATGGTACTATTCTCTATATTGTGCATGTTTATTCTTCTTGCTTCATTCAAAGTGAGAGGAAGTTTTGGAAAGAGTTATGTGAGATTAAAAACAAATTTTCAATAGGAGAATAATGTGTAATAGGAAATTTTAATGTTGTTAAGGAGGTAAAGAGGAAATGTTTAAATATTCAAGTCAATAGAGGAGAAATGCTAGAATTTATGATTTTATTGAATTATGGAGTTAGTGGAAGTTTCCGTCTTGGGCAGCAAGTTCACATGGTTCAAACTAAATTGCAAGATAATGAGTTGTTTAGATAGATTTTTCATATCTAAAAAATTGATCGTGAAATATAAGGTTGAAGGACAAGGTTCTAGAAACATAGACCTGTCTAATTTGGATCATAGGTAATGAGTCTAATTGAGGGTCAAAATCCTTCAAAATTTTCAACTATTAGCTTGAGCATTAAGACTTTGTTCCTTTTGTTGAAAAGATTTAAAAATCAACAGAGACAAAAGGCAAGTCTGTTTTTGTGAACAAAGAAAAATTGAAGATTCTAAAAGACAAGTTAAGAAGTTGGAATATAGAAGTGTATGGCATCCTAGATTTGGAGGTGGAATCTGCAATGAAGAAGCTTAACGATTTAGATCATTTAGTTGCAAATGGCTTGGTGTTGGATAATGGTAATGTGGTTGATAGTCATTCATTGGCCTCTAGAAGTCATTGTAATATAAAGAAAGTATGTTTAGACAAAAGATTACTCCAATCCTCATTTTTTCGTAATGTTATGAAGAAAAGATTTAAGAGGAATAGCATATCGGGTCTCAACACTGATAGAGGAAAGATTGTTCAAGTGGATGAGGTAAAATTGGAAATTAAGAATCACTTTGAAAATAAATTTAAAGAATCTAACATTAGAAGACCAAAATTGGAAAGAGTGAGGTTCAACAAATTGACTAGTGGAAAGAGGTTTTCTCGAAGCTCCTTTCTTATATGGTGAGATTAAGGAAATGGTATGATTAAATGATGTTGACAAAAGTCCTGGACTAGATGACTACATTCTTGGGTTCTTCAAGATGTGTTAGGATATACTTAAAGAATATAATTCTAAATTTGTCAATGATTTTTACTACAATGCTAAGCTTCCGAAGGTTGTGACTACAATCTTCCTCACCTTAATTTCGAAAGTAGAAAATCCACAAAGAAAAGAGGAATACATGCATATTTGTTCATCTTGATTTTGGCATCTAGATTGAAGAAGGTAATGGACAATTTAATTTCTAAGTGCCAATCAGATTTTTTATCTCAGAGGAAGATGCTTGATTTGGTTATCATTAAACTGGTGGATTATGCTAAGATACACAAGAAAGATTCTATGCTAGTGAAGGTCGACTTTGAGAAAGACTATGAATGTGTGTCATGATATTATCTCAAATACATTATGAGAAGGATGGGTTTTGGTAACAAATGGTTAAGTTGAATGGAAGCTCTAGTGTTCACTAGTTCGATGTGAGTTCTTCTTAATGATAATACAACTTAGAATTTTCAAGCTTAGAGAGGAGTGCAACAAAGTGATCCTTTATCCCCAATTTTTTTTCATAATGGTGTTAGAAAGGTTGGTTGACTTAATGTGTAAGTTTGTGGCTCTAGGTGAATTACAAGGACTACAAATCATTCATGACACTCACTTTGAATATTACAATTTGCAGATGATACCATAATTGTTTGTGATGGATTGTGGAAGAACTTGTGGACTATCAACGAAATCTAAAGAAGATTTGAATTGGTGTAATGCATTTGTATGAATATGTTAAAGAGAAAACTATTTGGCATCGACTTGAAGGATTAGTTTTGGCAAGAAGCTTCCTCATTCATATTGTGTAGTATTGGCTCAATTCCTTTTTTGTTTCTTGGAATAACAGTAGGGGCCAATCCAAGGAGGAAGGCCATTTGAAATCCTATTATCTCTAAGATAAGAAGAAGGCTATTATCATGGCAAGGAAGTTATATTCCAATTGGAGGAAAGGTGGTAGTGTTGAATGCAATCCTAACAAATATTCATTTTTATTTCTTCTCATTCTATAAAACTTCTAAAGCAATTCTATAAAAGATAGTGATGTTGTAGTGTGTGTTTCGTTGGGATGGAATATAAGAGAAGGAAAAGATCAATTGGGCTAATGGATCCAAGATTTGCATGACTAAGGAAGTAGGAGAGCTTGGATTCAAGCATTGCATAATATTCAATCTAGATATTTTAAACAAGTGGAATGGAGAATAGTAAATAAGCACAATGAGATCTGTTCTAGTTTAGTGTCTTGCACATATGGAGATTCTAAAGCCAAAATGTTGGATGTGTGAGTTCTATTTAATGGAAGAATGGATTCCTTGTGGTGGAAGAATATTAAATCAGTGGTATTGTCCTAAATGGAGGATCAAAATTGGCTTTCTAACTCCATTATTTGCAAGCTAGGGAATGGTAGAAATATACATTTTTGGAAGCACAAATGGATAGGGTCTGAACCATTAATCTCTAAGTTTCCAAATATGTTTTCAGGCTGACCTCTACCCAAATCCAAAGGGAAGGACATGGGATCAGGATTGAAGACAATTGGGATCAGTGATATGATTGATTTGATCAAAGTATTATACTCCATTCTAGTTCAATATTTCCTTTTTTCTTATAAAAAACATGTATCAACCATAGTTTTAAAATGGGTTGTGGATATGGTTGCGATTGTGAGTATTACAGTTGTGATTGTTGCGATGCGCATTACAGTTGTAGCGGTTTGAATTTTGACTAGGAGATGCTTAAAATACTCACTTGAGAAAATTTTAAAGCAAATAATGTTTATTACATTAGTAGAAAAATGAGTTTTTGTGTTCTAAAATTTGATTCTTGATGAAAACAACTAAACAAACATGGTCAAAATTGTCGGATGTAGTTCTTAATGTGAATACAATCTTGATTTAAAATCACACATGTTGCGGTGAAAATCGGAAATCAAGTTTTTGAATTAACTTGAATCACAAACCTTTGAAATTGACCATCGAGATTTGATTTATCCAAAAGAAAGGGTAAAGATCGAAGAAAACCCTAAGTGCACTATGTAACAACAGAGCTAGAGAATCTAAGATTCGGGGGTTGGTTATACATAGGAAAGGTGTTAGCATCCTAAGTATTTGTAGTACTCTACAAGAACCTCTTGTTAGTATTTCTGTTATGTTAAAATTTGCTTGCTAAGGAAAAGGTGCTAAGTTAAAGACCTAGGGTATGTACAAATTATGCTCGCCAAGACGTCGCATCTCGTGCCTACGTATCCTGATTAGGATGGAATCAGAGCATTTGTAGTTCACCTAACTAGGGATGATGAACTCTTGATAATGATCAAGGTTCCAAGAGGGGAAAGTAAGTATTCATCACCATGACACTTACATGGGTGTGGCGACTTCAAACCTAATACTAGATCAAACGAGAAAAGTAAGTGTTCATCACCATGACACTTACATGGAGTGTGACGACTCCAATCCTAAGGCTAGGATAGGGATAAAGGTAAACTAGTCTTAATCGTGTGGCGGTATGAGATAGGGGAAGTTATTTGTTAGTTGGTTAGTGGTTAGAGGTTTAGAAGGTTAGAGGGTTCGACAAGATATCACATCTTGTGCCTACGTATCCTAACTAGGAATGAGGAATCAGAGTCTCCATAGTTCGGCTTACTAAGGGTGAGGAAATATTGACTATAGTCAAGGTTCCAAGGGGGAGAGTAAGTGTTTATAACCATGACACTTACACGGAGTGCAGCGACTCCAAACCTAAGGCTAGGTTACAATAGGAAAAACTCTCACAAGGTCTCGAAGGAAGTATGGACAAGGCTATCCAACATGACATGGTAGTCAATTATGGGATCTTTTTCTTTAGAACCTAGGAATATAAGCAACAACAAGGAGCAAGGGATGAAATTCTATCCTAATGTTGTCATGAAAATGATTAAGAACTTAAATCTATCCTACTTCGATCTTAATCGAAAATTAAAATCGAACTAGGAGACCCTAAGAGAACATGTGAATTAAAAGCTAGCAAATAATTAAACAGGATATATACACAAGCATCAAGATGAATCGACAAGATAAAACGAGACTAAAGCATGGAAGTAACCAACCACATATTAGGAAAGAGATGTAATGTGATAAAAGATGCATGATGAACATAAGATAGTGAGACAAGGATCGAGATCATGAGATCAAGAAAATGTAACCTAAACAAAAAGGTATATTCTACAAATCATTAAGTTAAAAGTTAAATTGATAAAAAAGTTAATTAATAAAAAATAAAATCGAAACAATCAAAGCTTAAAACCATAAATGTCTACATTTTAAGTACGAATCAAAAATGGAAAGGATTAATCTATAAACTATTTTTTTTTTTGAGGTTTTCATTTAACTGAACACAAGTAAGTTAATTAGTCTAAACAGAAATTATTAACTCTAACT
The DNA here is from genome assembly GCA_963859935.3 of Lathyrus sativus. Taxonomy (NCBI): domain Eukaryota; kingdom Viridiplantae; phylum Streptophyta; class Magnoliopsida; order Fabales; family Fabaceae; genus Lathyrus; species Lathyrus sativus. Next base: position 6,373,629 of record OZ012740.1, read on the forward strand.
AAAACATTTAGATAAAACCTAATTTAGTCAAATAAAATGAATCTAAGCTTAATATTACTAAACCTAATAAGATAAATCTAAATTAAAATATATATAAAAAAGAGTTTTCAAATATATAAAAAACAATAACTAATAAAACATTTTATTCTAAACAAACAAATAGTTAACCTAAATTAATTCTAAAATTTATAATATAAATAAAATTAAAAAGAATAAAACAAGGTCAAGTTAAGCCTAGATTAACAACACATAAAAAAGAGAAGCAAGTTTGTTTAAAATAATAAAAGAAGATGGGTGATAACATGATTATAGGGGTCAAAAGTGGAGGATCAGGCCCAACAATATAAATTGGGGCGATGGGTTCAATAGTCAACCAGGTCTATTCTGATCCGGTTCGGTTATTGCTTAAAGGAAGAATAAAATAAAACCTTATTGAAACAAAGTGCACGACCATTCATAGAAACAAGCGAGTTCTTCACTTCTGTCCACATGAAAACAAATGGCAACTGAAAACAAACCGTGCAATCTCCATCTTTCTCTGCTCACGATTCCATTTCGAAGCTTTCACTCTTAGAAATTCCCTTCTCCGATTCGATTTTCTCTGATTCTCCTACTCGCAGAAGATCTCCATCTTTTTCTCTCTCGGCGGTAAATTCATGAACAAAAAAGGAAAAAAAAAAGCAAAAGGAGGTGTCGCGGCGACGTCCACGCGGCTGTTGCGGCTTTTGTGGTTTGTTGAATTCAAGTGGTAAGAGCGCATGTGCGGTATGGTAGGAGCGACGTCGATGGTTGTTACACGAAAGGTAGAGGTTGTCGACAGTAATGAAGAAACAATCTCGATTGTGGGTGTTGTCTATTGATGTTAAGTTCATGACATGGTTTTTGGTGGCCATTCTAATGCAGAGTTGAAGGTGAAGATATCATTGAAATTTTTCCTTTCTGGTTTTGAGACAATTTACAACTTAAATTGAGAATGAGAATGAAGAAGTGATTTGGAAAGAATGGAATTAAAATTTGGAATTTGACCTTGAATTGAAAATAAAATTTGATTGGAATTGGAATTGAATAGAAATGACAATTTGAATTGTAAATTGAAATTTGGAAGATGAACTTGAATTTAAAAGAAAATTGAATGCATAAATTGAAAGGAGCTTGAATGAATTTTGAATAGAGATTATAACTTGAACGAAATCAAATTGGTTTTTGAATATTGAGCTAGAATATGAAACTAGGAACTTGAGATGAAATCAAAATTTGAATGCTAGAATTGAATGGGTAATTGCAAAATTGAAAGGGAGAATGAACATGGAATAAAATGGCTTAAAATGAAGTGGATTATTAGATGAATTGGATTAGTTTGGAATGGATGAAAAACTGAAAAAGGAAACCACCATAAAATTCCACTGACTCACATCTTGAATTGAATCAAAGAAAATCCACCTCGAATCAGCTTCTGATTAATAATATCACAACAAATGAATCCATCTAGTTCAGGTCAATTGAGTACTTGACAGTCAAAATCTTCGTTTCGAAAGAATCTTCAAAACAGCCTATGCCACAGATGACTTGTAGATGAAGAAAAACCACCTTATTTGACCAAGATTAAGTCACATCTAACTGAACTAAAACAACACTACATACACACTCAGTCTGCTAGCCTCAGGTGAAACTCAGCTGGATGACACTTGCTCATCTTAAATACAAAGGGTGAGAAACCCTAATCTTCCTGCCTTGAGTGCATAGTGATGAAACAATGACTTCATGAGAACCAAAACCCTAATTCAGAAGCTTTGCCACAGCCTGATAACCTGATACTGAAATAAAGCACTTGTTTGATCAAGATTAGGTCAAACTTCTGTTGAATCTAAAACCATACCGCACAACCCCTTGACCTGATAAATTTGCCTGATCCTCTAAGAACTTGTGAGGAAATCAAATTACACTGAATTATTGAGGAAGAGAAATCTCTTAGAAGTATGAGGTTTTGATTGGTGAAGATCTACCCAAAACCTTGATTGATCAACCATTGGATCCTTTTGAAGCAAACCCTGATTCACAAATAAAACAAAACAGACAAAGACTAATAAATTAGTTAGTTGTGCAATACGATTGTGGAATATATTGCGTCAGCAGTATTACGACCACAATTTCAATTGGAAACCGCAATTTCATACAATGGTACCAACAACATTTTTAAGTCACATTTTATTTTGAACTTAAATTCATACAACTATGTAAGATTTAGCCTTCTTGACAGAGATGACAATGGGCAGAGGTTGATCAGGGTAATATAAAACCCATTCATTTATTTACAATTAAAAAAATATTTGAACCCAATCCATTTACGTTGGAATGTCAATAACACCAAACACAAAAAAAATTAAAAAAAATTATCTAATCACACACTTGAAGAGTCATACATCATTTGGGATGCCAAAACATAAGCAAAAACACATTCAAGCAAAAAATAATATATTTACAAGTTAAATCACTACTACGAAACAAGTTTTTTTTACCTCAGTTGAAAAAAAACTTTAACCTCGATTTTGTAGGCGAGGTAATGAAGGGTGTAATGAAATTTCCTCCATTTTTCTCTCGTTTTTTTTTACCGAGGTGCAATCTAAACTACAAAATTGACAACTTTTTCCCTCAGTTGGTAATTCCATCGAGGTGAAATCAAAACTACAAAACCATTATCTTGGATGAATCGCAAGAGTATAAAAACATTTTTAGCAAGGATGACTCCTTAATGTAATCTCTTCTTTTGTAATTGCTAAATTTATTTTCTTCAATACATGTTTGCAAAATAGTTTTAATGTTGTTAGGAACGCATGTATTTAGTAGTACTAGCAGTAGTTATTGTTGTTGTTGTTGTTGTTGTTGTTGTTGTTGTTGTTGTTGTTGTTGTTTTTGAGTTTTAACATTTCTAACAACAACAACAATAACCACTACTATAAATAACAATTTTAACGTCACACGCGAAAAAGATGTAACATCGGTAAATAAATTTTATTTATTTTTTTACATTCCATTGATTGCAAAGAACATTTACGGAAAAATAATAAATAAAAAAAGAAAGGTTCATGGATTGTTAGTTTCTAGTTTTTTCCCTCGGTTATATGAAAAAACCGAGGTAGTATATTGCTTTTATATTTTTAAAAAATAGTAATGATCGCCGTGTCTTGAAATCATATCACTAGAATCGTAATAATCATCCATATTCAAAATATAACATATCTTTTGGTTTTTCAAGGTGACGTTTGAGCTTCTCTGATTGTTACACTTCCTCATTTTTAATTTATTTATACATTATTCAAGTCTCATTTCATTTCCATCTCTTTGTGCCTTCAAATTTAGCTTAAAACTCTTTTCTTTTTATTCAAAAAATGTCTACAAAAATCTTTTGTTCATTATTAATGAAAATTTTGTTGATTTAGAAGAGTTAAAACACCAAGATTTCGATCTAATGAAAAGTATTTCCAAACATAATTTGAAAGGTTACTTTGACATAATTCATGGACCCATCTACACTAATCTTGTAACAAAGTTTTTGTTAAATGCCTCTGTTAGGCAATCTGGTGAATATGCTAAGTCAATACAGTCCAATGTATATGGCTTTCCTATCACCATTAGTCCATCACATATTGCTCAAACAATAAAGTGTGAAGAGAAAGATAGTTTTGTTGAACAATATAGATTCAACAATGTCTTTTCAAACCACCTTCTCCTAATTTATGTCAACTACAACTTCTAGTGTCAAATATTCATCCAAGAAAGAAACAATTAGAAACGCTTACTTCAGATGACAAGCATCTTTGTACTTCCTTATCCACAACGTCAAAATTAATCTCCCTCTTACTATTTTTAACTTCTTAATGGAAATGGTTGTGACCTCTCGCAAGGAAATAAGTTTACTTATACCTTATGGAAGAGTTCTTTCTGAATTTTTCTTTCATTTTGGGATAGTTAAAAGGGTAAAAAGATCGGGATTAAAAGTTGAAGTTAAATGGAGTCAGAAGTTTGAATATGTAAAATAGTTATTTGTTGTCCTGCTTCTCTGAGTATCAATGCAATTTTTCCTTTTCTTTTCAATTATATTATTGCATAATCTTTTTTTTAACAAAGAATTTGTGTTTTACTAATTAACTAAGAGAAAATTTAACAAAGAATAAAAATTTAACAAAGGAAAAGTGGCATCTGAAAAGGCGCCAAGAGAGAAATACTAATTAAACTATTGAAAAAACATTAAAATGTAGTAACCATGATTCCAAGTGTCCCTAATATTTATATTTCCTTGGGTTTTTCAAAAGACCGTGGTAATATGTTATATTAAAAATAAAATAGATCTCCTTATAAATATATTGTCTCGATTTTATGGATAACCGAGATAAAAGGTTGTTAGCATGACGCAACCAGGAACAATATATACTCTCAATTTTTAACATTTTAAGGTAAAAGTTTCGTCATAAAAAGTATTATTTGTAATAGTGAACAACAACAACATTGCTAAGTTGCACCCATGCTTTATCTAACTAACATCAAACATTTTTAAAAAGTACCCATTTAAGAAAATAATTTTAGAAATTACAAGAGAAAATATACTAAGGAACCTGAGACATTTATCTGCTCTTGAATCCATCTTAGGGTATGATGTTATACTATATTCAATATTTTATTATCAGTGTATGTTTTTATTATCATTAGTGTTTTTATTTCAGTACTTTGCACTCTACATTTTAAGATAAATGGTTATGGCAATATATTGGTCGGTGTGTGTTTCATGCATATCGTTAATGTTTCATGTGAATTGTTGAGTTGACAATGTTTTGACCATCGTTACTTAATAAATGAACGACAAAGATACATTGGTAATATAAACAAACACACATCTTTCCTCTCGGTTGCCAACCTAGCTGAGAAAATAGGTATTCAATTCTATTGTATTGTGGTATATTATGTTCCGCTTATCAATCTAAAGGGGGTCTTAGAAATAACTATTATAAATTTTATATTTTAAATATTTTTAAATATAATTTATGACATTAACTAACTTAGTTATGATAGAAAACGACATGCCCACTTAAAATCATATTAAAAATATACCTGATCGTAAAATCAAATTAAGAATATATTTAATAGTGAGTTATGAGGTTCTTCACTTGAACTTAGAGTCATTTTTAACAGTATTTTTTTGTTAATATTAATTTGATATTTATTTGCAGAGTCTTACTTTTATTAAAGAATCAGAAAAGGGACAAAGGAATATAAAATTGGATTCCACTTCTGTAATATACTATACTACACAAATGACGTATTGTGAAAAGGAGAGGCTATATACAATATTCATGTGCAACTCAAATTGTAAATGTTCACACACTAATATTTATTAAAAATATATAATAAAATATATATTATATATAAATAGCAAACAAAACAATTACCCGCCAAATTTGGATAGAAATTTTGTTTACAAAAATTTTGTATACATATTTAAAAAGTGAAGCAAGTTTCTCTAGGATTTGTTTCTCAGAAGGATAGAAAAAGAACCAAATGTTGCAGGTAGTATAGAGAGATACCATTCCTGCATATATGAATTGACATATATTATCAAATTGTAAGAGGAATGTTTGTCGACTTCCACATTTCTTGGGGAATATATTAGTCCAGAAATCCATGCATTGACTTAACTATATGCCATGTATTAATTAGCTTCAACAAGTAGCTTTAAGAATAAAGCGATTTGGGTATTCAAATTGACATTAGCATTAGATTTCTATGAATTTGAATCCACCTATAAAAATATCTCTATATTCTCATATAAACATGTACGACACGTATTTGACACATTTTTGAAGTGTTTAACGGAAAAAAAATTAATTGCAACGGACACAGATACAACAACACTTTATTTTAAATAAAAGACACTATTCAACTCAAAAATCCCTGAATTCTATTTTTAAAAATAAAAAAAAATCAACTCAATAATTTTTAGAATTTTTTTTAAAAAATAGTTGTGCTTTAAAGTTACTCGCACAACCTTATTTATCATCATATTGTGAAAGAAATTGGAGCACATATTCATTTATTCATTCTTTGAAGAAAAACAAGATGGTACCACATCGAACAAAAACTTAATAACCTTCGACTTCTATCAAGGAGCACTCTCCAATATCGTCAAGAGAAAACTTAATTGTGGGATGTCGCTTGAGATGAGTTTGAATCATTAGATGACAATGAATTTTTTGAAGTTACTGAATTGTCTTTAGATAGTCAGATTTAAAAGCTATTTTTCTCAATGTGGAGTGACTATGATATTATTTGTATCATTTTGTTTTGGTAAATTTATGTCTTTGTTTTGTTGATTGAAAGTAATAAGCTTAAGCTAAATATTTGTGTAAAAAAAGTTTAAATTAACGTAAATTTTAAGTCTCATTTTAAACTCTTTATAAATTGTCCTCATAAATTGAATTATGTGTGTGTGTGTGTGCGCGCGTGTGCGTGTGCGTCTGCATGTGCGTGTGCACGTGTGCGTGTGCGTGTGCGTGTGCGTGTGTGTGTGTGTGTGTGTGTGTCTGTGTCTGTGTCTGTGTCTGTGTGTGTCTGTGTGTCTGTGTGTCTGTCTGTGTGTGTCTGTCTGTGTGTGTCGGTGTGTGTGCACGCACGCGCTTGCGCACGTGTGTGTGTCTGCGCGCGCGCGTGTGTATGTGTATGCGCGTGTGTGTGTTCTATGTTTTTTGTTGGAATTCAACCACAACCTATGGAGAATTTCACTCAATCTTGATCTCAAGATTGTTATCAATCACGCAATGACAATGGAAAAAAAGGTTGAAAAAGAAAGAAAGAAAATAACGTTGGAGAAGAAGAAGAATATTCTGGAGAGTTTCTCTCTGCCCACAAACTGTGGATTTTTTTTTTTTTATTCACTTGCAACGGCAAATTCTATGAATACAATTTATTACAAAGTAGGGGTTACTCCCCTATCTATAAATGAGAAACCCCAAAAACACAAAAGGTCAAAATTACTAATTTTGGTCTTAAGTCGAAGTCTTGTGTCAAGCAACCTGCTTTGACACTTCGACATCTAAGCAACTCGACACGCACACACGTTAGGCTAATTCGACTAGTCATTGTTTTTGTCGAGCTACACTGTTTTAACACAAAGAATGACAATCTTAACACACCACCTGATTCATTGTGTCTAAGCTATCTACATTCATCATATAACTTAACTTCTTGAACACTTCGACTTGCACTCTTTTCGTCATGATATCTGCAATCTGTTTCTCAGTTCTGCAGTGTTCCAAATTCATCTCCCCTGCTGCTACCTGCTATCGAAGATAATGAAACCTCATTTCGATGTGTTTGTTTCGTCCATGTGCTATTGAATTCTTCGCCAGATTGATAGCTAATATGCTATCGACCTTCATGGTAACTGTTCCATGACTCTTCGTTGTAATCTCTTCGACCAGGTTCACCATTCATGTTTCTTGACATGCACAAAAAGAAGCAAATATTTATTCTGCTTCGCATGATGACAATGTCACTACTGGCTCCTTTCTCGAACTCCAAGCAACTGGCACACCATCTAGCATAAACACTTAGTCAGTTGTGGATTTTCTACCCTCAACATCACTACACCAACTTGAATCAGTATATCCCATTATCTTGCATTCTTTTCCTTTATCAGTTGCAGGAAACAAAATGTTGTAGTCGAGAGTTCCTTTCATATAACTCAATATCCTCTTCGTCGCTGCTAGGTGTGATACCTTTGGTTTCTGCATGAATCTACTTACCATACTTACATTGTATGCTAAGTCAGGCCTTGTGTGACAAAGGTATGAAGTGACTCAATAAGTCTTATATATTGGGTTGGGTTGACATCATCTTCATCTGAATCTTTCGACAGTTGCATTCTGGGATCAGCTGGAGTCGAAGTTGGGTTGCAATCTTGCATCTTAAATCTCTTGAGTATTTCTCATGCTTCTCTTCTTTGGTGCATCATCAAACCTCTACCACTTTTGTAGAATTAGTTACCGAGGAAATATGATAGATTTCTCAAGTCTGACATTTCAAACTCCTCACTTGGGTCATGTTTGAAATCTTTGATCTCCTTCTTGCAACTTCCTGTTATCAACAGGCCATCGACGTAGAGACATAGTATATGCAATTTAATATTTCTTCTCCTTACATATACTCTATGCTTAATTGTGCACTTTACAAATTTCTTCTCCCTTATAAAGTTGTCGGTCTTCTTATTCCAAACTCTTGGAGTTTGCTTAAGTTCATATAGGGCTTTATGCAACCTATACACCTTTCTTTCCTTGCATTGTTTCATAAACCCAGCTAGCTGTGCAACATAAACGTCTTTGTCTAAGGGGTCATTCAGGATTGCACATTTTACATCCATCTGACATGTGTGCCAATTGTTCATGTTTGCTAGACCAACAACCAACCTGATTATTTCAATCCTAGCAACAGGTTAAAAAAACTTTGTCGAAGTCGATTCCTTCTTTCTGTAGAAATCCTTTTGCTACAAGTCTTTCCTTGTGTCGAGTTACCTCTCCTTTAGGATTCACCTTCACCTTGTAAATCCATTTCACATCAATTGCATTTTTGCCTTGAGGCAATTGGACAAGTGACCAGGTGCTATTGACTTCGATGGCCTATAAATTCTCATCCATTTCTTTCACCCACTTTGAATCTTTCAATGTCTCAGTTGTATTGACTGGTTTGACATCTGCCTAGAAAGCATAGTGTACCAGCTCACCTTCTTCATCGACCACGTCATCTGACGTAATCACACATTCTTGCAACCTTGCAGGCATGTGTCTTGTTCGTCGAGGTTTGCTTCGGCCTGCTTCACCTCTGACTTCTTCTTGTCGAACTTCTCTTTGAACTTCACTAGGTGGTTCTTCACCTAAGATTCTCAGTGAATTCTTCTTGACATTCTCTTTCCAATACCATTCTTTAAACTCATCTATGATCACATCCCTGTTGATCACAACTTGTTTGTTCATTGGGTCGAACACATTGTACCCTCTAGTCGAATGATATCCTATTAGGATCATTTGACTCAACTTGTAATCAAGCTTTCTTCTCAACTGATCTGGCACATGTCTATGTGTTATAGATCCAAACACCTTCAAACATAGGCTAGGCTTGACACCAGACTAACATTCTTCTGGCATAATTCCTTCTAGCGTATTCGTCGGACATCTATTCAAGATCTATGTTGCACTGAACACAACTTCTCCCCATAATTATTTGGGTAGATGCTTATCTTTCAACACACTTCTCAATATAATCATGATGGTTATATTCTTCCTTTCTGCAGTTCCATTCTGTTATGGAGTGGAGGGTGGCACCACCTCATGCATAATCCCTTCTTTCTCACAAAATGCATCGAAATCTTTCAGCACATACTCTCCACCACCATCAGTCCTCAGAATCTTTATCTTTAGATCACTCTGTCTTGCGACCATATATTTAAATTTGGCAAATACCTCAATCACTTCTCTTTTCTTCTTGATCAGCTAAGTCCATAGTTTTCAACTGAAATCATCCACGAACGTGACAAAATATATGTTACCTCCAAATGAATCCACCTGGATAGGACCACATACATCAGAGTATATGACTTCAAGAATCTCCTTCGATTTTATTTCTGCATCCTTACTCAAGATATTCTTGTATTGTTTTTCCTGAACACATTCTTCACACACTTCGCTTGGAATGTCGATTTCTGATAATCCTGAAACCATATTTCTTTTCTTCAAATCTCTGATGTCTTTGAAATTGAGATTGCCAAATTGATAATACCATATTCATTCATCTCTGCTGGCTGTTGTTGCAAGGCACTTGTGCTCAATTACATTAAGTTCAATCTTGAAGGTTCTATTCTAAGATATAGCAGCCTTCAAGATTAACCTTCCTCCTGAGTCGAGAAATCCCATCATCTTGTCTTTGATCGACACCTTATAGTATTTTTCAAGTAACTGCCTTATGCTAAGTAAATTACTCTTCATGCCTGGTATGTACAACACATTGGAAATTACTGACCTCTTGCCACCTTTCCTCATAATCAGAACATCATCAATACCTTCAACTGCTAAAATATTGTCATTTGCAAATTTCACCATATTCTTTATTGAGGGCTTCATGTTGACAAACCAACATTTCCTACCAGCCATGTGTGATGATCATTCTAAGTCCAAGTACCATTGGTCCTGGAATCTTTCTTCATCTCTTGTTGTGACCATCAGCAACATCTCTTATTCTTCATGTTTCACCATCTTTGCATCAGTTTCTTGATTCTTCTTCTTTTCTCGACACTCACTAAAATATGGACCATACTTCTGACAATTATAACACTGAATGACTTTTGTCAGGTTTTCGACCACCACATCTTCCTTTACCTACAACACCACATCTTTAGTTGCCTTGGTTTCAGGTTTTTTTTTCTGATTCGACCAGTTTCCTTCTTGCTGATTTTGACCAATCGAATTGTTGTAGCCTCATCTGCCTTTATTGTCATTCCAACTTCCTTTGTCTTTCTTTTCTTTTTTTGACTGCGCTTGTAAATCCATATCACTCTTCGACTTTCCTGCAGCTCTTTCAGCCATCCTTTATTCATGAGACTCAAGTGTCCCTTGAAGCTCTTCTATGCCTACTACCACATGGTCAAACTTTGGAGCCAATGACCTCATGATCTTTGCAACAACTAATTTTGATGTCAACACTTCTCCACATACCTTTATTTGATTCACCAGTTTAGTAACCCTAGTGAAGAAATCAATTATGCTTTCACTTTGTTCCATCTGAAGCAATTTATATGTCCTTTTGTGAGTTTGTAACCTCGCCTCTTTCACCTTCTCTGCGCCTCCAAACGATTTCTCCAAGATTTATCATGCTTTTTTTTATTCTACGTCACTAGCCTTTTCAAAGTTATTTGGATCAACACATTGATGGATTATAAAGAGAGTTTTATAATCTTTCTTCTTCAATTCTTTGTATGCATCATTTTCTTGATTCGCCGCATTTTCTACAAGCGGTGCTACTCCTCCTTTCACAAGATTCCAAAGATCATGATAACAGAAAACCACCTTTATCTTTTTTCACCAATTCTCATAATTATTGTTCTTTAGAATTGGAAGGTTCGCCGAAAAAATGTCTGTTTGGTTGATTCAGCGTCATCGTGGTTTTCTTCCCTCAAATCACAATCGGAGCTCTAGATACCAGATGTTAGAATTCAACCACAACCTATGGAGAATTTCTCTCAATCTTGATCTCAAGATTGTTATCAATCACGCAATGATAATAAATAAAAAGGTTGAGAAAGAAAGAAAAAATAACGTTGGAGAAGAAGAAGATGAATATTCTGCAGAGTTTCTCTCTGCCCACAAACTGTGGAATATTTTCTTATTTTACTTGCAACTGTAAATCCTGTGAATATAATTTATTACAAAATAGGGGTTACTCCCTCTATTTATAGATGAGAAATCCAAAAACACAAAAGCCCAAAATTACTAATTTTGGTCTTAAGTCGAAATTCTGTGTCAAGCAACCTGCTTCGACACTTCAACATCTAAGAAATTCAACACACACACATTAGCCTAATTTGACTAGTCATTATTTATGACGAGCTACACTGCTTCGACACAAGGAATTACAATCTCAATATTTTTACATTAGCAAGGTCCTCTTGTCCGTGTCTGTGTCATGTCCCGTGTCCGTGTTCGAGCCCGGGCTTCATAGATGATGATAATCTAATCACTTTACACCAGGAAATGAATTCACTAGAGTCAAATAGGGATGACAATTGACAAGGTTTGGGTAGGGAACTATAGTACCCGTCCCCATACCCGCAGTTGAAAAAAATCCTCGTACCCTATCTCATACCCGCTTGGATATCAATATTGACACCCGCCCCCATACCCTTTAGATATATAAGTTCCCGTACCCGTATCCATTACCCGCATTTTTAATAAAAATAAATATATCAAGTATAAAATATCATAATATTTTAAGTTTTTAGAAACATTAAAAAGCTTTTAAAAAAATTATTGTTAAATTATGAAATAAATGATCACTTATATTAAATATATAGTAGTTTAAAATTGATGTTTTTTTTAGTTTTATAAACATTTATTTTTATCTAAAAAATAAATTAAAATATATAAATATATATTGTCCGAGTATGGGGCAGAGTTGGTACTAAGGTGTTTGTACCCGCACTCACCCCCGCTTATTTAAAATGGTAATTATATGAGCACGTATTCGTACTCATTTTTGTGGGATTTTACCCTACCCGTTGTGGGTAATTTTGTGGATACCCACTGAAGATGGGCCAAATTACCATCCCTATAGTCAAACAATCACTGTTACATAAACTATAAATTAACTTATAAATTTAAATGCTATTTTCAAAATTTCAAAAGCATTTAGATGAAATACTCAACTCAATTTAATCAAAAACTATAAGATCGATTTTAATTTATTCAACAATGTTAAATTTTTTTAAACAAATTTTTTTTCGTCCATTGTAATTTTCTTAAGTTGAGAGGTTAACTTCTCCAAATACATTCGTAAGGTATTCGATTTATAAAATAGCATAACATATGAAGAATGTTATAACTAACCTCATGGAAAAACTTAATGAAACTTAAAGTAATTATACACATTATTCTCCAGAATCTAAAATGAATATTTTACTAAGCAAGTTATTGTTTTGTGTTGTATAAAGTGTTGTTTTCACTTGATAGGATATATTAGATTGTAATTCATTACAATTTTATTTAGGTAAAATTTAGCTTGAATGTGGATTTCATTTAGCATTGACATTACAATTTTTTTCTCTCTTTTATCTCTTCCATCTTCATCGTATTTCTTTTTGAGTATCAACAGTTGGTATCTAAAGTTTCGGTTTAGATCCACGGAAACACCAAGAGAAACACGAGTGAACGTGAGGTGTGTGTGATTAATTTCGGTTTTGAAATTCACATTGAATTGAAGTTCGAAATTGTAATAGAATTACATTTTTTTATTCTAGAGATTGAGAAACACGAGTGTTTGATGAGATTTTAGTGAATTCGTGCACAAGATCGAAGATGAACAGTGGAAAATGTAGCTTGAACACAAAGCTTACATTCTTTGATAGAAATAATTTGAATCAATGGATGATTCAAATGTGTGTGTTGTTTGACGCTCAAGACGTTCTTGATCTCGTCAATGACGGTTATGCAGCGGTTGCAGTAGATGCAACTGAAACACAAAACAACACGTATAGAGAGATAAGAAAGAAGGATCAGAAAGTGTTGTTCTACATTCACCAGTGTGTAGATGTGAAAGTGTTTGAGAAGATCGTTAATTCAACAACAACAAAATCTGTGTGAGACACACTGGTACGGTGCTACGACAGTGATGCATCAGTGTAAAAGGTGAGACTTTAGTCTCTACGTAAGCAGTATGAGAATCTTAACATGAAGAACAATGAGAAGGTACCTGATTACATCTCCAAAGTGATTTTGATCAAAATGAGATGAAATCTTGTGCAGAGACTCTCTTTGAACAAGTAATCATTAAAAAGGTATTGAGATCACTTTCTCCTCGGTTTGATTATATTATTGTAGTAATTGAACATTCTAAGGATCTATGAACCATGAGAATTAAAGAGTCGTAGAGTTGTCTAGAGGCACAAGATTTGCGTTTGACTAAGAGAACCTCTAAAAGAGAGGCAGAACAAACACTAAAGGAGTCTTCTGGTAAGAAGAATCAGAACCAGTTTTGGTTAGAAACCAAGAAGAGACATGGTGGTGGTTATCAGAAGTTAGAAGCCTCAAACTCTGATGAGAAGAAACATCAGAAAGGAAAGGAGAAATATGATAAGAAGAATGTTTAATGCTACTGTTGTAAGAAATTTGGTCACTTTGCTGCTGACTGTTGGTCAAACAAGGAGAGGTAATCAAAAGAAGAAAATATAGCCAAAGGAGACTTTAATGATGAACCTGTGCTATAGATGGCTTCTTAATCTGATGGTGGATATTTGGTAGACTAGTCGTATATGGACACTGCCTGCTCAAACCACCTAACTGGAAACAAAAAATTGTTGATTAGTTTTGACTCTAGAAAGAGGACAAAGATCATATGTGTTAATGATAAGTGTATGAATGCTGAAAGAATGAGAAATGTCAAGGTCAGAGTGAAGAGTGGCAAAACTTTTATGATCAAAGATGTTTGGTATGTTTCTGGCATGAAGAGCATTTTGATTAGTGTAGGTCAGCAAGTTAAGAAAGGTTTCTCAGTTACTGTGAAGAATAATATCTTGAATTTGTATGATTTTGATTAGAATATGATTATGCAATATGAACAGGGAAGCAACAGAACCCTCAAGGTGAATGTGGAAAAAACTAAACTAAATTCCTTAGTGTAGAAGGTGCTGAAAGTGATAGTGAGTTGTGGCACAAAGGATTGGGGCATCTAAACTTTAGAAGATTAGGGCATATGATTTCTAAGAAGTTGGTATGTAGCATTCCTAAGATTATGAAGCTTGAAAATTCATGTGAGATATGCATAAAAGGAAAGCAACAAAGATTTCTATTTGCATCAGAAGTAGCCATAAGAGCAAAACCTTCTTTGGGAATAGTGCATTATGATGTATGTGGACAATTTAAAGTACCTTAACTTGGAGAAAACAAGTACTTTGTGTCTTTTATGGATTAGTTCACAAGGATGACATGGGTAGCACTCGTCAAGTTTAAGCATGAGGTGTATGCTGAGTTTCATAAATTCAAGGTGAAGGTTGAAAAACAGAGTGGTCAGAAGTTGAAAATTATTAGAAATGATGATGGAGGTGAGTACAACTCTAAAGAGTTCAAGAATTTATGTGAGGAGAATGGAATTGAGCATATGAGGTTACTGCTTCATATACTCCTCAGCACAATGGTCTTGCTGAAAGAAGAAACAAAACTTTGCTTGATGTGACAAGGAACATGCTGAAGGAGAAGAAGCTCCCACACACTTTATGGGGGAAGTTGTTGCCGCTATAGCATATGTGATTAATAGGCGTCCAACCAAGAAGCTGGAGGAAGTTGTGCCTTTAGAGAAGTAGACTAGAGATAAGCAAAGTGTGAGCCATCTGAAGATGTTTGGTTTTGTTTGTTACAAACATGTTCTAGATGCTAAGAGAAGAAAGTTAGATGTCATAAGCAGAGTTATGTTGTGTGTAAGGTACCATAGTACATGTGCTTATAAGCTCTAATATCTTATCACTAACAAAGTTGGATTCAGTAAAGATGTTATTGTGAAAGAATCAGAAGCATGGGATTATAACAAGTCTTAATCCAACTCAGGTGCAGTGTTAAAACCTGAGTTAACTTTTGAAGATATTTTATATTCTGAAGGAGAATCTGCCTTTGAAAGAGATTCTGCTTCTGAAGATGAGTGCGAGTCTGAAGGTAACTCTTATGTTGAAGATGAGTCTGAAGGTGAATCTGACTCTTAAGGTGAATCTAATTCTGATCCAGATTCTAATGATGATCAAGACTCTAGTGGTAATCATGCACATGAAGGTGGACTAGCCTCTGAATATAGTCTGGCATCTAGTATTGTTCAAGCATTTAAAGAAGATTATGAACAAGTTTAGGGACCACAAAGAATCAGACAAATACTAAGAAGATTTTCAGTGTTGAGAGATACATGTTGCTTGTTGTCACCTTGTTTAGTGAATTTCCTTGCTTCTTCATGAAGTAATTTAGCCTCAAAGTAATCTCTAACTACTTGTGCTCACCTAGAGAGATTATGTCTTTGGTTGGAGAGGTTGAGTCAGAAATGTTGCCTTGTTTCTGCTCTATTTTGGTTTTATTTTTGCTTGTGCGAGTCTGTGCTTCGCCTAGCCTAATCTCTACATTTAAACTTTTGTATTTTGTTGTTTCTTTGGATGTTTTTACTTGTACTCGTGAATATCATAATTAAAATGTTCACGTAGGTGTTTTATCTCATTTTTATGTAAGTTCTTATGTTAAATAACTATTTTTGGCACTTATTAGCAGCTAACTAAACAAAAATTCCAATGCTTTACGAAATAAAGTCAAGCTTGTTGCAAAAGGAAACAATCAACAAGAAGGCATAATTTTCAATGAGATGTGTGCCCCTGTAGCTAGATTAGAAGTCAAAAGGATAATATTATTTTTTTCGTGCATTTTAAGTTTCAAACTCTTCCAAATGGATGTAAAGAATTCTCTAGCGAATAGTTACATCCAAGATGAAGTGTAGGATGATCAGCCTCTCAAATGTGTATGTGTGTGTGTGTGTGTGTGTGTGTGTGTGTGTGTGTGTGTGTGTGTGTGTGTGTGTGTGTGTGTGTGTGTGTGTGTGTGTGTGTGTGTGTGTGAAGCATGAGGTTTCACATACTTCATCGGTTAGGTTTTTAATAAAACAATCAATGAAATCTAAATTTAATAAAGCAATAATTTTATATTCATGTTATCATTTGTAGATAATCATAAAGGTAAGTCTTGGATGAAGCATTTTAAACAAACCTCTTATCATGCAGGAAATTTAGATTTTGTCATAAACCTGAATCATCTGAATTCTTATGCATTTGCTTTTCAAATCCAAATACTCGTTGGCGCCCCAGTTGTTTACTCTTCAAGACCTAATATTCATTAACATCAAAATCATTTCAACACCCAATATTCATGGGCATCTGTCATTTAATTTCTAAAATCCAATATTCATTGGCACCCAATTCACTTACTTTTCAAAGTCTAATATTCATTGGTATCATTCTTTTACTTTTCAAAGCCCAATATTTATTGACACCTCTTCATAAACTTTTCAAATCTCAATATCATTGGCACCCTAGTCATTTACTTTTCAAAGGCAAATATTCACTGGCACCCGTCATTTACTGTTTAAAGCCAAATATTTATTGGCACCCGTCATTTACTTTTTAAAGTCCAATTTTCATTGGCACCCAAGTCATTTATTTTCCAAATCCCAATATTCATTTGCACCCGTCATTTACTTTTTAAAGCCCAATATTCATTGGCATCCATCATTTACTTTTTAAAGCTCAATATTCATTGGCAAATGTCATTTACTTTTCAAAGCCAAATATTCATTGACACCCAAGTTATTTACCTTTCAAACCCCAATATTCATTGGCACCCCCAAAGCCCAATCTTCATTGGCACCTACTTCTGAAGCCCAATCTTCATTGGCATCTAGCTTAAGCTCCATATTTGTTGCCACATCCTTAAGCCTAACCTACATTGGCACCATCTTTTAGGTCATAAAGCCCAAATTTACATCAGCCTTCTAAACCAGACTTTCACTAACATCCAACATACCACATCCATTGAAAATCATCATCAAATTTCATTTTTTTTTTATATTTTATATTTGATTAATATTTTTTATTTTTTATTTATCTCATTATTATATTAAGTTTTTTATATTTTTATTTTTCATTTTCTTATTTATTTTTTATTTATTTATTTTTGTTTTTTTGTTTTTGTTTTTTTATTTTTTATTTTTTTTCCAATATTTTTTAATCAATAGAGGGCAAAAAATAGGTACAAAAATAAGGGGGACTCAAGCCAAAACCTCAAATCTAACAATATCGAAAACAAGGAAGACCTCACTTGTTCCTAGAGAAATCTAAACCTACATTGGGGTGTATACCATTCCACCGCGTATAGTTAGTAACTACCAAGTCTAAATTAGAAAGTTTATCTGCACAATGATTCTCTTCCCTATAAATGTGAGCTGTCAAAAACATTAAGCTATTCATCGCTTGCATACAGTTGCCTCATCTATTCCTTAGTTTCCAAGGCACGATAGATGGTTTTCTGAAGGCAAACACCACCAACTTAAAGTCTGTCTCCAACCACAATCTACTCCAATGCTGAGTGGTAGCATATTCCATAACAAAGATTGCACCCATCAACTTTGCATAAAGGGAATTTTCCGATGCAAGATTACGCGTAAAGCTACCCAAGTGGTTACCACCATGATCCCTAAAAATGCCTCTGCAGACCACTGATAATTGAGTGCCACAAGAAGCACCATCCATATTGACCTTTACTCAATCAAAGGAAGGAGGACACCACAAAATCTCTTTACAAAGCTTCACTTTTATAGGGTGAGCGGTAACCGAGAAATTCTTCAAAATAACAAAATCTTGAATGTCGTTGTTAGAGCAATTGAGAGAAGAGTTCTCAGCTTGAGCAGTCTGCAAAATGATTGTCGAGGAACACGATTTCCAAGTCTTGAAACTGCTCTAAAAGCGGTCAGTGTTTTTGCAACACCAAATGGTTGAAATAATGTTGGTTACCACTATGAGAATAACCATTTTACATTGTGAAGAATGCCTACTGTCAAGGATAACTAAATAATCTTCCAATGAATTAAAGGAATAGTTACTGTCCAGCAAACCGCCATGCCAATACCATAAGTTTTTAGAAAACCTGCAACCGGAAAAAAAAAGATGATGCAACGACTCTGAATTATTTCGACAGAGGTTGCTAATAAAAGGGAGTTGCATTCCTATTGAGCCTAACATTACATCCGTTAGAAGCTTAGAAAAAATCAGTCTCCAGAGCAACAATGATTTCGAAGGCGAGACTTACCTATTCCAAATCAACGATCCCTAAGAAATTGCTTGATGTCCGCTACAAAGGTACTCGTAAAACTCCTTAACATTAATACAACCATTCTCTGAATTCATACAAACCTTCCTATCCATACGCGAGGGATTGGCCATCACACGAAGGGACAACTCTTGAAAACCCGAACACATATTACATAAATTCTGCAGAATAGAAATTGAACTGTCGTGCATAATAGAACTCAACTTAGCCCTGAGTTGGTGATGACGATCCAGTGGAACTTGGAGCAAATCCATAATACGCTTGCCACATTGTCTCCAAATTAAATTTTGAATTTTTTTATCTCTCAATTTTGAACGACTTGGTCCCCACCACCCTCTCACACCTCTCCACTACATTCAAATTATATTTTCACTACTCTCTATCTCTCTATCTCTCACATAAAAGATATCATAGTTTATCTTTTGGGTAAATCCTAAATTCATATATGGTATGAATAATAAATAATAACAGTGTGAAAAAGGGTGGTGCATGGACATTGCTACATATAAGAATAACACAAAATAACACAACATTTTCTCTTCATCATCTTTCTCATCAATAATAACCATTCTTACCATCATCATCTTTTCCATGACATAATAACCATACCACCTTCATTCTCACCCTCAAAAGAAAAATATAGTGAATCAAAATTCAAACAAAAAATGTGACATTCTATTTCACAAATTACATGTTCAACATTCAGTTTATCACTGGCTCATAAATTAAACAGTAAAATTAAATTGGAGGGAGAAAATAATAGATAATAATGTTTGTCGCGAATTCGACCACCACGTAAATCCAACCACAACCATTGTCGCCATGAATCCGTGCCAACCACCCTTGCACGACTCTGTCTTCCTGCACCCAACCAGTGTGCCTCCATGCTTTCAATCGGACCTCTATCCACTGCAACTTCCGGTCTCCGCTCCATTGTCGCACATCCCCTCGAAACTGATCATGTCATCACCATTGCACCAACCATCACTGTTCTTGCTGAATAACTGAGTGGTATTCTCAAATTTCCTTTTCCTTTATGCTTTTTTAAATCACCATTTGTATTTTCTTTGATTTTATTTGTTTAATGATTTGCTTGCTAAAAACACATGAAAATTTTATGTTAGTTATTGTTAGAGAGAGAGAGAGGAAACATGAATATGAGAAAAAATGGGGTTTCCCTCATTGCTGATTTTTTTAAGTTTATTTTTTATTTGAAAAGTATCGAAAAACTTACAACCGAAGTTATCCGGTGAGCATATAACCTTATCCGAATACTTGATTTCAAGTTATTAAATGAAGATAAATTACATACCAGATTTTTTGCGTAAAGTTCTCTGATAAATTAATGCTGGGGTAAAAAATTCTCCAATTTCCATTTTTCTTAATAATAAATAAAAATGGTACAATTAGAATATTTTAATAAATGTTAAGGTGTAGGGATAATGATAGAGGTATAAGGTAAAAAAATTATTTTGAAACTATGGTTAGTTGCTTCTTATTTGAACTTTGGGCCTAAAGCCAAAAGTATTATTGTTTGTTTTTTTACACCCCCATTTAGTTTTACTATGATGCTTTTTTTATTATTATTGTTGTCATTTTTTGTTGTATCTTATACGGGCTTTAGGCCCAACACAATACCTTGCTACTTTGTTTTTTACACCTCCATTCAATTTCTTTATGTTGTTTTCTTATTTTCATTTTGGTTTCCATTTTTTATATGTTTTATTTGGGCTTTGGGCCACATGTCAAGCCATTTTATTTGGCTCATCATACCTCACTTATAAAGTTAATTAATAAAAAGATTAATTGAATGCATATCTATTTGATCCCTGAGCATTCAGATACAAGACATATAGCTTACTTTTTCGAATATTTGTCTTCCTTTCAAAATATTTTAATTAACAGTTTATCGTTTTGAATTCATTATCTTAACGAATTAAAAAAGGTTAATTGGATGTATATCCCTTTGACCCCGAGCATTCAGACACAAGTCATATAACTTGTTTGTTCTAATACTTGTATTCCTTTAAGAGATTACGACACAATTTATCTTGAATATTTTCTTTATAAATCAAAATTAAATTAAAAATAATTAATTGGATGTATATCTCTTTTATCCCTAAGCTTTCGGACACAAGCTCTATAGTTTATTTGTTCTAACACTTGTCTTCCTCCTTAAAACAACTATAACCAACAAAAAACTTTTTTTCTCGCCATAGCGCAGACAAATTCTTTTTTATTTTTGACCAACAGACAACTTTCTTTCAGCCATAGCATGAGAAAATCTTTTATTTTTATTTTTGACCAATGAACAATTTTTTTCTGCTTCAACGCGAATTTTTTTACTCAAATAGCCTTCATTTAAAAAAATCCCAAAATAACCTACTTTCCATATTATTTTCCAAAATACCCCACTTTGGGGTGAGATTAAGTGTTGTCTCTAAACCAAATGGCGATAGCTCTCTAGCTGTAAAAGGAGCCGCCCGTTAAATTAGAGACATCGTATGATGTCTCTCATCCAATTGGCCATAGTGTGTTAAATTTGGAAGGTGTTGCCAATTGATTTAGAGACACTGTGTGTTGTGTAATTTTACTATAAATAGAGGTGGTGTGATCCATTGTCTTCACATATATTCTCATATTCTTGTATTAGTGATAACATGTATCGTCGCCACTACGAGAAAGTGATTTATTCGAATTGTTGTTGCCTTTCTGATGGTGAGTTCAATGAGTTTGAGAGATTTGAACTGATGGTCTGATAGGTTCGAGGTTAATTTGAGAGTAAGGGAAATTAGACTTTCGTGGCCAAAATCTGTTGTTGAGGTTTTAACCGTATAGGGTATTTGATTGTGAGAACCTTAATGACTGTGGGGTATACCCGTTTTGGACGAACTCCAAGACATCCAACGAGGTGAATAGAGTCTCTATTTTAACAGGCAGAAGCATAATTCTCTCCTTCAAACAAAGGAACTTTAACATTGTTGTAAGTTGTTGAAGAGTTGCTTGTGAAAGTCATACTTTTTGTTATTTTTGTTGCCGCTGCAAGGATATGTTGCTCTGATACCACACTGTTGGTGGTATTTTATAGGTGGTATGTGATAAAATATATTATTGCGGAATTTAAAGTAAGAAAATATTTTTAAGTCACGTTTTTCACCGAACTTCCACTGGTGGAGGTTAGGCTTCGAAATACTCTGATTTTATTGAATTCACCACACACTCTTTTTCTCTGGTTACAACTTAGCATTACAAAGCCTTTATATAGGCTTGAAGGAAAATCACAAAGAATATAATAAGTTGGTAATCAAGATGAAGACTCTTTGATTCTCTTAATCTTAATGATATAACTCTACCATAAATCTAAATAAAGACAATAATTATAATGTGGTGATTACAACTCTCTCATAATGTTTACTAAAGATAGTGATAGTTACAACACATTAATTTTAACAAATCTGAAAACTATTTTTTTTATAATTGTGAGAAATATTTTCATTCAGCACTTTTTATTTTCATAAAAGATTCACTTAGCTATATGCATATAGCAAATAATAAATAGTTAAACAAAATTAAATTTAAAAAATAAAAATATTAATTTAAATATAAATATTATGCTTTTTATTTAAAAATAAAATATAATATATTTGTCCTATTAAACCATCTCAATTGATAGCTATATAGAAATTCCCCAATTTATCTTTTAAAATGTGAATTCTAGTTATTTGATTAAAAAAATATATATAATACACTTAGAATGAGGGTAGTCAATAAATAAAGTCCCTTAATTAATGAGTTGAATTTGAAATAATTTAAATTTATGAAACATAATAATTATTATTTTGATTATAAAAGTAATTTGCCCATATAAAGTCAAATTTTGGCTATAAAATAATATGTACCTGGAAAGCACCATATTAAATGAATTAAATTTAAATAATGTTATTGTACAAAATAAAATAATGTTTAAATCTTCATCCTTATGTTTTTTTATGAACATAACTATATTTTTTATATTTTTTGAATAAAAATGCCAATTATTATTCAATTAATCTAACAACTAAAAATTTATTTATAATAGAGAGAAAAGGATTCCCTTGAGAACACTTTTTATTTTCTTAAAAGGTATTAAAATTGAAAATAATAAACAGTCAAACACAATACTTAAAGGGAAAGGAAAAGGATTCCTTGTATAAAGCAAATAATAAATAGTCAAATATAATAATTAAATTTGAAAATTTGAAAACATTAATTTAAATATAAACACTATCTTTTTAAATTAAAAATATTGTTTTCTTAAAAAAATTAAAAAAATATTATAATGCACTTAAAATGACCATTATAGAGTTCATTCTCCTATATATATAGAGTTCATTTTAACACAATTTCATCATAAAACATCTAGCTTATTTCATTTCTACTTTGCTTTAGAAACATGTTGTCTAAACTAGCATGGCTCATCCAAAGCTTCTTGGTCACCGTTGTTTTAATCTCTGCTTTGGGGGAAGCTAGGAACTTGGGTAAGAATTTTTCAATCTTTAGAAAGAGTTGGTTTAAATTTTTGTGAATCTTGATTTATTTTATTTTATTTTGCTAAATCGTGATAATTTGAAGAGTAAAACATATTCACCTTTTTTCATTCTCTTCGATAGAAAGAGTTGGTTTACATCTTTGTGAATCTTGATTTATTTTTATTTTTTTTTGCTAAGTCGTGATAATTTGAGAAGTAAGACATCTTCATATTTTTCACTTTCTTCGATTATTTTTTATATTAGGCACTCTTATGGCTTTTTTTAATCCATAATAAATTCAAGGTATCAAATTACACACCAATACATTTGTTGAATTTGTGTATAAATTTATGTTATTATATACACTACAATATGGTAACAAAATTTCTCAAAATTGTGATCATTATTCATAAATATCTAATTTCAAAGTATATTTGATGGGAAAAAAAATGTGTAAATCGTCTGATTTGTGGTTTATGTTTTTGCAGTTGAGGTTGCTACAAAGAAAAATAATGATGGTACAAGTTTTGATTCCTTAATACCTGGAACTTCATTAGTTCCAGGCATCCCAGGCATCCCTGGAATCCCACTCCCACCTATTCCAGGCATCCCAGGTCTAATTCCAGGCATCCCAGGCATTTCACCCCCAAGCACTCCACCCTTAGTTCCAGGTATCCCAGGTATCCCGGGCGTCCCTGGAATCCCACCTCTAATTCCAGGCATCCCAGGAATTCCAGGATTGCCCAATCCTCCCCCCAAAACGCTTAGTCCCCATACTGAATCTCCAAGATTGCCTTCTAAATCGCCCAAATTTGAAGTTGCTACAAAGAAAAATAATGATGGTACAAGTGTTGATTCTTTAATACCGGGAATTCCAGACATTCCAGGTATCCCAAGCATCCCAGGCATCCCAGGCATTCCAGGCATTCCTAGTCCTCCCCGCAAAACGCTTAGTCCATCTTCAAAATCTCTCAGATCACCTTCTAAATCATCTTAGCTTGCCTCCTAAAACATTATGTTCACTTTCCCCTAGCCCAATGTGCTTTTTGTAGCAAAAGTTTATTTTTAATAAAAATAATGTTTTGATTGGATCATTGTCGAATATCAATTTAAGCACAATAGTATTTTCTTTGATTTATTTATGAGAATGCATTACTAAAATTCTTATTCAATTCTTGCAAGAAAAATATGTGAAATATGTTTTTTAATAATATCCTAGTTATCCAATAAACTTAAGTCTCCCATCTATTAATAAGAACTACAATGTTATTTATCCACCAATACTTACACCATATGCACTGTTCAACGTATAAATACGGTGAACAATGTATTTTCTTAATAAAATAATATATTTATGAACAGTGTTATGAACAGTACCATAAACAGTGTGTGAACAGAGACTCGTGAACAGTGTCCGTGAATAGTTTTTTAAATTATGAAACAAAGTTGGTTAATAAAGTATAAAAAGTTGGTTAACAAAATGATGAAATTAGTTAATAAACGCCAAGATATTAAAAATAGTTTTTAGTAGTAAAATAAAATTGGTTAATGAAAAATAAAAAGTTGGTTATTTAAGTTATGAAGTTGGTTAATAAACTTTTAGATATTAAAAATATTTTTCAACAGTAAACAAAGTTGGTTAATAACATGTAAAAGGTTGGTTAATGAAATTATGAAGTTAGTTAATCACACAATTTCATATCAGTATTATGTAATTTTAAAATAAAAAAAATTAATTTTTTATATTTTTTAAAAAATATATATTTAATATTATAATATTTCACTGTTCACGGTATTGATGAACAGTGAAATACAATATAGGTATACAAAATAGTATAAGAATGTCATTTCTCCGATAAGAATACAAAATAAGATTGTAGTTTATCAGAGTCATATTTAAATACATTCTTACCAAATAACCAATGCTTTAAATTATATCCATCTGAATACGCAACACCTACGAGATCATGAGCCTCAAATTTTAACTCGCGACTAACAAAATGAACAATGGTAATATTTTAAGCTAGACATAATACTTGATCATTCTCCAACAAGTAATTGCTACCACCACATAGTGTCCTTGGATGCAATCTGCTTTCGTTAACACACTAGTCCTTATCAGCCTATCAGGATGTTGTCCCATCTGAGATCTTTGGCCACATCCAAGCACTATTGGGACTCAGAACCACAAAAGCCATCTATGTTTGGAAACTTGGTTATAATATTGTATTCCTCAATCTGAAAACACACATCATAATCTTGTGATTTACTAATATGCTCAAAAAATTAATTTATAATTTTCCTCAATTTATCTTTGTATTTCTTTTTTACTAATCAACCATAATTAAGTTCATCCACCCTAACATGTGCTCTAAGTTATCTCGTCAACTTAAATTTTTTTAATCATTAATGAAATTAACTCTTTAGTTGACATGAGACACATATTTAATTATTATATGTAAGATTGAATTACCTTCAACATGAATGAAATTTTAAATCAATTTAAGATTGTTCTCTAAAAAAAATTAAGTTATAAATTTTTTCAATAACTCATCCTAACAAAATCGGTTTGTAAAGTGAGGGATGTCACTTTATATAAACTCTTTTAATTCTCTATCTCCAACCAATGTAGAATTTGAGATCTTCCCAATATACTCACTCACGCTCAACACTCTTTTGGGCTTAGTGCATGAATTTAAACGGTGGGCGGTCCATAGTCTGATTGATAGGCTCTGATACCATAATAGAATTTCACCTAACTCATCCTTACAAAATCGGCTTATATGGTTAGGGGTGTCACTTTATATAAACTCTTTGAATGTTTTATCTCAGACCAGTGTGGGACTTGTGATATTTCCAATATACCTCCTCACGCCCAACACTTTATTTTTTGCAACTTCATCGGCATCTCTTGATTTCCTCTTATAAGTATATGCTTTAGAGTTAGAAGGAGGATATTTCACCTTACAAGCCCTGCATATCGATATTCTATCACCTTACAAGCCGATTTTGTAAGGATGAATTAGGATAAACTCTAATTCTATTATGATATCATACTTTATCGATGGGACCATGGGTCGTCCACCATTTAATCCATGCACCTAGCCCAAAAGAGTAATGGGCATGAGAGGTGTATTAGTAAGATCTCAAGTCTCACATTAGTTAGAGATAGAGCATTGAAAGAGTTTATATAGAGTGACACCCCTCACTTTATAAGTCGTTTTTGTAAGGATGAGTTAGACCAGACTATAATATGGTATCAGAGCTTATCGATCGGAATATGGATCGCCCGCCGTTTAAATTAATGAACCAAACCCAAAAGAGTGTTGGGCGTGAGGGGGTGTATTAGAAATATCTCAAGTTCCACATTGGTTGAAAATAGAGAGAGTTTATATAGAGTGGTATCATCCACCTTACAAACCAATTTTCTACAAATGAGTTAGGTCAAACTCTAATATTACTAAATAACTCAAATTGTATTCTAGCTTAAAATTTTAATTGTCTAATTAAATACAACATCGTAGAGATGAATATGTTATGTTGAAATGCGTGATAAGAGACTAGACTAGATAAACATTAAAAATGATTAAATACTAGAGAGTGTGTTTGAGTAGATCATATTGTAGGAAAGACGGTGTAAAATAGACTTAATTGATTTATGCATGTAGAAAAATGTTTGTCGATTCTAAAATAAGGATATTAGATCTAATGAAGATGAGACAAACAACTAGAAATAGAGAATTTTTTTTAAAACTACAAAAAAAATTATTAAAAAAGATTTCAGTATTAACGAATTAGAAAAAAAAACACTATTTTAATTTAAGAAGTGTTTTGACCAAACTAAATTTCATTTATAGTCCGAAATGAAAATCTATTGTATAAAGGTTAAGCAAAATTCCGTATATTTAAATAAAGAATGTTCAAATTGTAAAAAACTAAATATGAGATAATCAATTCAACATTTTGCTCATGTTCCATATTTACAGCAACATTAACACAAAATGACATTTTTCTCATGTTTCATGGTTGATGTTGGCTTCTTGTAATAGTCTCTCTCATTTGAGTTATTATTTTTTTCATATTTGATATTCTCTCTGTCCCACAATGAGTAATCTATTTGTAAAATATTTTATTTTTTAAAATGAATGACCTCTTTCAATATTTAATGCAATATTAATGAAGTTTTCCAAATCTATCCTCTAATTAATATTATTTTTCGTCTAGGAAGTGTTCTATTTTTTGAGATCGTATTGATAGTTGCGGTCTTAAGGACCTAGGTGCTTCGGGTCCTAAGTTCACTTGGAGAGGCCATATCTTCCATGGTGGACAAAGAATATATGAAAGATTGGATAGAGCTCTTTGTAATGTAGTGTGGCGAGAGATGTTTTCGGATACTCAAGTGAAGGTTTTGACTAGAGTTGATTTCTTGGATCATCATCCTATTCTTAGAATTCCCCATATGAGAGTGAGCAACTGTACCTCCACGAAGTTTAAATTTGAGAGTGTGTGGCTCGCGGAAGATTCTTATTATGATGCGCTGAGGAATATTTGGAGAAAGGAAGTTAGTTTGGGGGAAAGTATTAAAAAGGCTAAAAAAGATATTCAAAGTTGGAAAGATAGCACTTTTGATCAGGTTCTTAAGAAAAAGATAAGTTATTTGGAAAGAATCAATGGAGTTCATAGATGTATCCAAAAGAATGACAACTATGCAGGAATGAGATCGTTGGAGAAAACTCTACAAGCATGGCTTAATCTTCAATCTATTGAATATTTGATTTGCTCATTAAATAACTCCAACAAGATATGATTTTTTTAATTTAAATTCAAATTTAAATCTTAATTTAAATCCAAATTAAACTTCACTCAGCTGTCAAACAAATTAATTAACCATATTGTTAAATTAATAACAATAATTTTTTTAACAAATCTTCTACGTAACATACTCCAAAACGTAGTATTCTGGCGCATGTTGCACAAGGCTCAGATGTCGTACGAACATGTCGGAGCATTGAGCCTAGCATATTTCCTTTATGCAACTTCATATAGCTTTAGAAAGCTAGACCAATCTTGAAAACTTAGACATTTCTCCAAGTTGTTATTTTGCTAAAATGCACCCAATTCAAAGGGTCAATCCGATAGGAACAACCTACAAAATTAAAGGGAAAGCCTAAATTTATAGGCCAAAGGATGGTTCAAAAAAGGAAATGATTCATGAGTGAAATTAATTGTTCAATCGATTGGGTCTTTATTCCAATTAATTAGATGTTCTAAATAATTGATTATTTCGGCCAATTTTGGATTATTATATAGAGAGACACTGATTGTCAATAAAGCACAGTCATAATCAATTATGAACTCATTTTACCTCATCTAATCAATTAAACATGTGGTATAGCCGGTTAGATAGTTCAAAAACATGTCTTAATCATTTTGATAGTTTCCAACTCATCTAGCTAGGATCAAAAATAATTTTAGGTGATTTTCCTTAAGAAATAGAGGCTTGAAAAAAGTTTTAGTGAACATGTGATTTAGCCATATTACTTTACGAATATTCCCTTGTATTTTTAGAAAACACTAATCACTCAGATACGATTAGACAAGCTTTCACACATCCTCTCTTTCATACTTTCGAGCTTCAAGTATTTTGTTGAATACCTCATTCACATAAGCAATTAACTTGAATCTTCTCTGAGATGAGTCTTGAGAGATCTTCAAGTTAGATACCATCAACAAAGGATATCAATGGTGATCAATAAACCTTGACTATTCATCTTTATTTAGAGGAAGAGCTTGATCAAACTATATTATGCAATTTTGACCCCTTGACACAATTTTAGAACTTTCTTGTCTTTATGAGTTTTTTCGTTAAGGCCATGCTACATCTTCATGAGTTTCCAACAAAGTAGTATTGCATCTTCATGAGTTGTCATCATCAAAACCAAGATGCGTCTAGGGATGTTTTGTTTAGCTTTGATTACTTCCTGATTAATCCTGCAAGCACATGATTCCACATTCTCTGCCTTTTCAATGATGATAATGCATCTCTTAGGGAGGTGGTAAAAGAAAAGACAAGTAGATAAAATTAGAGTGTTTAAACTCCCACTCACTTAAGTAAAGAGTATAGAGAATAGACTTTTCCTCTTTTGTCATAATCAAAAAGTCGGGTAAACATGCAAGGAGGAAATTTAAATACACAAGCACATAGTCGCACAAGTATTAAGAAATGGAAAATATAACACTTCATTGATTCAAATCATATTGGAATTCAAAATACAAAAAGCAATGAAATTATTGGAATTAAAACAATACAAAAATACTGAAAAATCAAACACACTTAAGACTAAAACACGTATGTGACACTATTCTTCATCATCCTCGGTGAATATTACTAAAGGTAGTTGTTTAAGGTCTTGAGGTAAATGGATAGCTAGGAATTCGATCTCATCCTTTGTCCTTTTTATTCTCTTGATTATATTCTAGAGTAAATCTTCAGCAAAGGGTACTTTATGGATGTCATAGTCGAAATCTTTTAGGCTTATGGGTGCTTTTAGATATTTCATTCTTCTCTTATTTACTTTGAGTAGTTTTTAAATTGATTTTCCATCAATGATCCCATACCTCATTGTTTCCAGAGCTACTTCTCCTATTTTTGTCGCATCTTCTTAAAAATGTTATTTCTCAAGGTTAAAGTTTGTGTGTTCCAAGAATTTTGTCACCAAGTTACCATATAGTAATCATATTCCTTTTCTCTTTCTTACCAACATGTTTTGAATTACTTAACTTGCCTAGTTTATTTTGATTTTGTTTGCAATCATCCATACAATTTCAACATCAAAACTGGTTAAGTGACTGAAATTGCTTTTTCTTGGGAAGAGTATGTGATTGGTCACATAGTGGATCATAACCAAATCTTCTCAAATTGGATTATCCAATTGATTTAATTAAGGCTCCAATCGATTGGATCCTTATACTTTTAAGGATCTTTTGCAAATTCCATTAATGCACGGATTTGATTGACTTGGGGGAGAATTTTGTATTTAATTTGATTTGAAAATTCAAGTTCCAAGGTAATCCAATTGATTGGCTTGTGGCCTTAATCGATTGGGATTTTGTAATTCAGCCTCCTTAGTGCTTTTTTTGGGGCTTTAAGATGTATTTTACTTTGGAACTCATTCTTTTTGCACCCATGAGCTTGTTTGTACCTATTTCTAAAAAAACACTAGAAAACTCATCTATTTCATTAATAAAAAAAAATTTTACAGGTGAGAAGTTTAATAAATGCACTATTTTAAAGGGTTAATCAAAGATTTTTTATTATTCGACCTTAAAATAATGTTCTACCTTGATTACTAAGTAACCTTGATAAAAACTCCCCCTTTCAAGGAAATGCCAACATTATGTGGTATGTCCTTCTCTACGAATAATTGAATACGAGAGTTGGTTAAATCATGGGAGATATGTCCACCACAAACTTATCTTCTCAACCTACTAAGAGCTCAGCAAATCATCGTAAATCAAAGATGTTGATACCACTCTCATCGAAAAACTTGATGATCACAAACGTTGATATATATCATCAACGAAAATCCTTGGATCATAGATTTCAATTCAAACTAGTATATACTCAAGAGTGTACTCTTTTCTTTGCACAAATTTATTTAATATGTGATAAGGCTTCATGAAAGCTGCAAAGCATTCATGCAAAAACATATTAAGGTTTCACCTTTGATACCCATATTTTCTTGGATCTTGGTGCGTTAGTAATTCTAAAAGGTTTTGGGTTGCTACCTTTATACCTTTTCAATTTATTAAAACAAAACGGCTCTAAATGGCCAAATATATTGCAATGAAAATGTTTATAAATATGTCGATCACTTTCTTTCTATTTAATTCATTACTATATGTTCTATCATACTTGAACCCTAACCCATATTTATTTAAGGGATGCCTTTTACTTGAGAAAATCAAGTCAAAGTTACTATGTGTTACTACAAACAATATTATGAATACTTTGTAAGCTTTGCAAATCAATGTCATATTAGCAAAGAGCAAGTACATAGACATAAGTGTTATTTATTCATTATTATTTCTTAAGAAATTTAAACACTTGTAGTCAAGCTTTATTGAGTTTACCACTTTGTGTTAGTTATTCTAAACAAAATGCATTAGTAATTTTGTCAAGTTCTTGAGTGTGATTATGAGTGGAAAAAGGATGTGCCGAGCTAGACTTTGTCAAGTCTGAGTTTGGTCTGCTAAAAAAATTCAAAGCCTAAGTCTGGTTTGTAGTCTATCATAGGTTTATTTTTAGGTCTAAGTCTGGCCTTTTCAAAGGCCTGATTGGCCTACTAGCCTATTTAAAAGCTCACTTCATTTGAACGTTTGTAAATAAGAAATTCAATTAATGTTAAATAGACTAACAAATTAAAAGATCATTGAGACTAAATATTTGTTTTCATTGTCTCATTCAAGTTTACCTATTAGCATAAGTTTGGTGATACTATTTGTTGAAGAGAAATTATAGAAAAAATCTTATAACAACAATTTATGACATTGTTTATAATGTTTTTTCAACTTATTTTTATAAGTTGTTCAAAATAACTAAGCTTTATTTTTTGTATTTTAATTCGAAGTACAAAATACAATATAATAATAATAAACTTATTGAATTTTTTATAAATAAGTCGGCTTGATAGACTTAAAAGTTTTTTTTACGGTTTGTAGCCTATCCTCTTTAACTAAATAGATTTATAAAAAAACTTAGGTATTTTCTATTTAAGAAAAAACCTGGTCTGTCCTAGGCCTATGTAAGCTAGGTCGTAACCCTCTTTTAGTTGGTCTGATCTACTCTCATCTCTAAGTGTGATGTAATGAAGTTCTTAAAGGTTTAAGTCATGGAAGTCTATAATAAAAGTTTTTTTCTATTAAAAAAAATTGATATCCGACCCTATAACACTAACTCAATGTAGGTTAATCACACTATTTGTAAGGAGTCATTTAAAGTCAGAACAGATTTCTGTAAAGACTTTCGAATTTGAGACTTTGAAATAACTATACTTTTAAATCTTAAGTCTTCACCGATAAAAAAAATTCATTGGACTTGATAACAGTTATTATATTGGTTATTTGTATTCAATGTCTGATTATAATGAAAATATATCGAACCAAAAAGAGATAGAATAAATTCTAGTTAATAGGATAAACCAATATAAAACAACATTGCTAACTTGTTCCACCAAAACACATGAAACAAATATTTATGGCCGGTTTGAATGAATATTAGTTAATCAATTTTATTAGAGTTTTGATGAAAAAAATAAAAAACATGTTTGATAATCTAACTTTTTAAAATAATTTTAAAATTGAACAAAAAATGTATCACTTTTCTTTATTTTTTTCTTCTAATTTCTAAAAATAAAATAAAAAATCTCAACAAAAAATAAACTATTTTAATTTTTTAGTTTTCAAAACTCTCAAATAAATAATAATTTTTAAAAATTATTTCATAAAAACAAGTTTTAAGATTTTAAAATTTTAAAATCTAAAGATTAAAGATTAAACTTTTAATAACGTTTAAAAGTGTTATAATTTTATAAAAATTATTATAACAAATCTTTTAATAACGGGTGTTAAAAACTATTAAAACTAAATAAGTTTTTTATTAAATCTCACCTCTTCTTTTTTTTCTAAAAATTGCATATTTTATGCACGTAATTTCATATGCTTTTTTTTTCTAGAATCAGGAAAGACCATAATGACCACAAAACTCTATATTTTTTAGTACTATATGGGATGACTAATGATAACATTAAAAAAACATAAAATAAAATAAAAAGCGAATAAAAAATGAAAAGACTACAATGAATATTAAATAAAAAATGAAAAATATATTTAAAACATTTTATTTTATTCAAGTTCAAAGAAATGAAGGACTTCAAAACCAACAGACACAAAAAACAAATATAGAGTTATGCATATGTACAATGGGACCCGTTTTGATCCTAATATCCACCAGATTTTGACTCACATGAACATCACAAACCTGGCCCATGCTGTTGGATATTTTTCTTCATAACCAGAAAAAAGGTACATATATATCATATTTTATTTTAATTTAATATTAAAAATACAATAATATTAAATATTTCTAAGTAGAATTTTGTCGTCTATTATAATCAAGTAGAGTTTTTGAAATTAATGTAAATTGTGAGTGAATTTTAATAAATATTTTTTAAAAATTGCAAATTTATATATTGAATTCATTATTTTTGGATGGGCAGGTTAAATGCTCTAAATTCTCCCTCAACATTTACCACATTATAAAACTAATATCCATCCATGAATTTCCTTTTTCATATAGCTTTATTTTGCGTGTGCATTTTTTCTGTCTCCAAACTTTTGAGCTTTCATCTCTTAAATTTGGACATTGCCTACGAATCCTTTTGCCATAGCCTCAGACAATAATTCAAAGCTAGTTATACAATTATTATTATTTCAAAAAGTAAAAGTAATTGCTACTTCAACATTTCAACCCCTCCTCTACATAAATGGATAAAAAGAGACTATACATATATATAGTATATAGTGACTTTACGTTTCAATGTAACCTCTCTGTTGGCATCAGTAATATATTTCAATTCGAGTTTTGTTTGAAAAAAGATGTTAAACAGCTGGTCACAGCTGGCAATTCAGTTTCTAGATAAAAAAATTGTAATTGCTATTTTGAAAAATTCTTGTACTTTAAATTATAGGACTTTGATTTGACATGCTTACTTTACTTATTTTCCACCGTTGATAATTGAAAATAAACCCACTACTTTAATTTTATCGTTTTTTATGCCAATGTTTACACTCTACTCCAACTATATACTATGTGCATTGGAAAAATACCAAAAAATAACGTTGAAAAAGCTCTTATTCTTGGTCGCAGTTGCCCCCACCAAACACATGCTATGACAAAGAGATAACATATTTTTAAGGTTGTTTCCCGTTGATTACTATTGCATTTGACAAAACTGAGACATTTGCAGGCAAAAATGTTCCTAAAAAACTATAGGACAATGCCTCTAAAACACCGACATTTCTCAATGTGAGACACAAAGAGTGACACAACACCAACACATGTGATATTAATCAACTTTTTCATTTTCTTTTCAAATTTTTGGCGGTGTCAAAGTGTCAAGGAGAAGGAGAATATGAGACATATACAATCACAAGTATATGGAAACCCACTTCCCATGGGAGCAGCACATTATAATCAAAAGCTAAGGGAAGCCTTAAAACTTCATTCAAGATCCAAGTTTTTGGTCACATATCTACATAATATAACTAGGTGGTGCTACACAAGAGTCATTCTATATATAACCTCTTAACAACCTACTACTAATTGAGATCCGAAAGATACTTACTACTTAGTATCTGCTAAATATGTTACATAGTACCACGGGAAATGGATATTCTTTGTTAGCATTAGAATATATAACTTCATAAACATCAGCATTTGGCTCGGCTCAGCTCCATCATTTGCACATAGTTGTCTTCAACCTCTTTGCAGCTTTGACAAATCCTCGAATGACTTGCAACTCGTCCATTTGCTTCATAAACAAAAGAACAAATCATAATTTCAGCCAAACAAATTAACAAATTTGAATTGCCAGCAATCATAATAATCTCAAGCGTTCATGCAGTTTGATCTAGATCAGTAATTGTTTGATCAAGAACAGACTGCATTAAGCAAGTCGATTTTGATTTTTCTGGATCCAGTGGTTACCGATGTGCATACTTGGTGGATGCATGGGATTTGTGACAGCAGGAAACCAAATCCAGATGGAACCACATAATGTTCAACCAAATAAAAATGTTGAAGAAACTGAACAAATACACAGAAACAAAGATCGTAATGTACCTGCGACATGAAATGCCTCTGAACAACATCTACCAGCTGCTCTTTGGATGGGTTTGGAACAGCATCCACCTACATATCCATCTATTATGTAAGCTTTTATTCCACACTACAGCAGCCAAAAAAAGATGAGTAAAACAATTTGCTTACCAGATTGAAGTGTCGCCAATATCTCCACAATGCAGCCATTTCCAATTTGCTCAAATCAACCTTCTACATAATTTTTTTAATAGCTGAATCATCAATAACATAATCACAAAATCAATTAGTGAAAGAGGAAAAAGGTTTGGCTGATATACCGTCCACCCATGAGGCATGGAAATGGATCCCTTGGATTGTGAATCAACAGAGAAGGATCTGCTCATGCTCTTGTGAGATGATCCTAATGATCTATGCATCCTGTGCCTTGATTTGTGGGACTTTTGAGTTTCATCAGATGCTGAGAAATCAAACATAGCACAATCAAAATCAGCAACAACGGCAAAAAGGAGCTATAGAACATAACTCCGGGAGCATTATCAGTAAACAATTAAGACAAATATGAATCATAAAACCTTTATGTATATACTAATTTGAAACTCACCCATATCTGATCCATGCCACTGAGTATTCTCAAATTCAAGGTCATCATCTACCTCATTGCCGGTAGGTGGTTCAATCACACTAAGAGCATTCCTCTGCAGCTTCACTTCAATACCATTGGTAAGAACCTGCAATATTATTGCATAAAACACATTGTAAACTAATCATCCATGCTACAACTGTATACAAAACTTAGACATCACATAACAAATCTACAATCTCTAAATAATAAGGCTGATTTAGATCCAAGTAGGATATGAAAAAACTCATGGTCAAAGCATGCATGTAACTAAGAGTAATAATCAAAGACATAAGTTGGAAAAAAATATCATCAAGTAAAGATTTTTACTCTTTAAAATAGGAAATATTGAATAAAATAGACAAAATTCAAGTTCATAATAAATACCTAATTTAACAAAGATTTTTTCCCAAGCCCCATTTTAAGAATTACCAATAGCATAAACCCAAGGCAAAGAACATTTTCAAAAATCAAAATTCCTTTGAAGAAACACCAGATCCATAAACAAAGTAAGCTCCATTAGAATTACAAAACCAAAAACCCAATAATTAGAAATGAAAAATTCAATGAGGTCCACTTTGAAATTAATTTGAAAAAGATTTTTTAATTTAAGAAATAAATTAAATAAGCCGAGTTAATGAATTGACTAAAAAATCACATTTTGAACAAATTAAGAACACGTTGATTTGAGTTATTTGTTATAGATATGAATACCTAAAAAACACATTTTGAATATGAAAATAGGAAAAGAGAAAAACGAAGTGAAATTGATGAAGAAAATTACCAGCCAATGCCAACCTCCAAGTCCAACAGCTTTCTTGACAACACCACGAAGACCAACGAGTACCGATTTGGTGCGATTGTTTCCAGTTACAACGACTTTGGTGTGACGTGGAAGAACTGAGAGTTCTTCTTCACTGCTATCACCGAAGCTCTGTAAATGTTGCGAGAAACCACCGTTCACTGAACTTTCCATTGCTTCCAACATTTTTCTGAAAAGGAGAATTGAAATTAAGAGATGGAGGAAGAGAGAAAGGTGATTATTATAGATCGAAAGCGCGATGGCGGAGATGATTCTGCATTGGTGATGATGAATTGAGTGGAAATTGAGGGAGAGAAAATTGGGGGAAAATTGATGAGAGAGAAATGGAGTGAAGAGAAGTGGTGGGTGGATAGAGGAGAGAGAGAAGAAAAGGGGATGTGTTTAGTGAGAGACAGTACAGAGGAGAGAGAGAGTAAGGGAAGGGGGGTGTTGGTATGAATCCCGACGAGAGGGAAAGGACGAATAAGAGAGTGACACGTGGTGGAGAGAGGTTGATATCTTCAATCATAGTTGTGGGAGAGAGAGAGAGTGTATGAAGGCATGATGCAACGCCCCCACTAAACAGGTTCGTTGTTTTGGTTTTGTTTTTTGATTTTGAGGAGAAGTTACTCAAGTTGACCTCTTGACTTTTTTGCTCTTTCTTTGTTTTTTCCTTTGCCTCCTAAAGTACTATATACCAATATTGCTCTTTTATATATATAAAAGTAAGGATTTACTTTTTGAAATAGTAAATTTTTTATAACTTAATTCATAATCATGATTTTTAAATTAGATTTAATCGAATGATCATAAATATAAAAGATAATTTAACTATTAGATCAAATTCAATTTAAAAGACTTGTTGTGAAGTAAATTTAAAAAAATTTATTTTTGAAATAAATTGATCTTCAAAATATATATATATATATATATATATATATATATATATATATATATTCAAATTATTTGACTTTATTATTATTATTATTATTATTATTATTATTATTATATTTTCTCTAATCCTTATTGTAAGAGAAAACATTTTTTAGATTTATATAAGGATTAATGTATTTGATTTATATATGACCAAATACATTGATAATTAAATGAATTTAAAAAATAAATTTTATCTTATAATAAATATTATAGAGAGTATTTTTTAAATTACACATATGACTAAAAAATATTTTTTTTATTGGAAATGACAATTTTTAAGTTTTTTTTTATTTATGTATTAACTTCTTTGACTAATGTCCTAAAATTATTGATCGGTATATTTTCAATGATTATTATAAATTAACATATTTTTTAAATAATATATTTAAATATGATATATTAGTTATTTATTGAATTTTTGAAAATATAATTTTTTTATGATAATGATCAAATGGATAATGTTAAGAATATTTCTAATAGAAGTATGATAGAGGACTTTATAGCAACATAATCTTATATTTTAGTTTTTTTATTAGTGGAGAAATTGTTTGTAGAATTTGGTATGGGCCTTTTTTTATATAAACTCGTGTATTGAAAAAGAAAAGGAAATAAGAAATTATTAAGCTAAAATAGGCCAAAATTTCAAAGAAACACTTAGAAAAATTAAGAGAATTTATAATTACGAACAACTAACTTATTTTTAACAAACTCGCTTATAATAGTCAGAGGAGGTGTCTGCCACTAAGTGAAATCATCAAGGGATAAATCAAGATTAGCAAGGGCATCATCATAGTGGTTTTCTTTTCTAAAGATATTAGTGATGACAAAATTCATTGAGCTGGTTATGAATGTGCAGTTGCTCTATTAATTGCTTAGCTACTGATAACACGAAATCATATAGATATTTTTATGCATAATTCAACTAAAGTCTAACCGTTTTCGATCCGATTTCGGGTTATTTCCATGTATTTGTCTGATGTTTTTGCAGGTATTCAACGATCACGTCTAAACAAGGCAACATGAAGAAACGAAGCAATCCCAGACGAAATATGGACGAAAAAGGAGTGAAAACACAATGAAAAGCGCAGCAGACAGTTTTTGCTGATGTGACGACCGTCACATGCATGAGGACCGTCACACGGGTGACGACCGTCACACCTTGTGACGACCGTCATGCAGGCAAAAACGCCCCACTCAGATTACACGTCAAAAGAGCAGTTCCAATTCCCATTAAATGGTCCACTACTCCCTAAATTATCTGCCTCAAGGTCCATCATCCTCAGAGGTAACCGTTGGAATTCCACATCTATAAAAAGGGAGCAGGGGACTTCAAAAAGGGAGCTGCATTCATACCACGAAGTGCTGCCAAATTTACTTTCCAGCAAATTTACTTTCAGTTATTATTTGTATCCATTTCTCCAGTTTCATTTGTATCCCTTTCCTTTATTTCCCTTTCCATTCTACTCATTCCCATTTCCGCTCTTCTGTAATTGTTACTGCACTGTACGATCGAATTGGAACTAAAGACAGAATCCTGCCAACATCTGTGGAGGATCTGCCCAAAGGCCAATTGGCATTATTTACAGGTTTTCATTTTGATCGACTTCTATTTTATCATAATGCAATTTATTATTTATTATTATTATTTATGTTTTGCTTTTCCAAATTCCATGTCTAGCTAAACTTAGGTAATCGATATGTAGTAATAATTCGAATGGGATTTGATAGCTCTTGTTTGAAAACTTTCTTTTCACAAAAATAACTTATGGTCTAAGTGTTTAAAATTGATTTACGAAATAAACTTCGTCGCGAAAGCGAGAACTTGTTTTAAAGTAGTTTTGCCACGAAAGTGGGAAATTAATTAAGATACGAACCAACAAGCGAAAGCTGCGGTAAGGTCAGATAGTAAACACTAGGCATTTGTTTTAATAACAGCGAAAGCACTTTAAAACGAATTAGAACTTAGAGATTTCCAAAAAGTAATTTTAACCCCGAACGGAACACGAAAGTGTACGTTAGGCCCTTAGGATTATGATTAGCGTCAATAACCATCGTGAGACGAGAGTCTTCAGATCTCCACTTTCTACTTAAATAAACTGTGAAAACTATTTCATACACCATAACTTATCAAATCCCTGAAGAACATAATTACTACGTATCGATTCAATTAATTAAAATCTAAATAGTAAACTTAGTTCCCTCTTTTAGTGACAAATCTTATTCCCTTAAAACACATTCTACCTAGCTAAACATAGTAACTCCCGAGAACACTAGTTTGATTACGAGTCCCTGTGGGATCGATATCTTTTATTACTACGCGATAGACTGTGCACTTGCAGTCAGTTGTATTAGACATAGAAAGTCGCGATCAGCTACTAAGGAACAATGTTGTGTTTCTTGAAGGCCAACATAGATACTAAAGAGTTTGTTTTTATCC
Source organism: Lathyrus sativus (assembly GCA_963859935.3). NCBI lineage: Eukaryota > Viridiplantae > Streptophyta > Magnoliopsida > Fabales > Fabaceae > Lathyrus > Lathyrus sativus. The sequence continues at coordinate 6,413,462 of OZ012740.1, forward strand.
ATAAGAAGTTTTAGCTTTTATTGGCTACATGTTCAATAACAAGGATGATACACGTGAGCTCAGCATAAAGAGAGTCATGCGCACCAAGGATAATGGCAAAACAACCAAGGCAATCACTGGAAGCATATATTAAAATCCCACCACAAGATGCATGGCCAAATTTTCTAAGAGAGGAACCATATTTGTTATATTTTATCCATGGAAGATTATGAGGGAACGATATCACTTCCTCAATTCGAGAAGCCTTAGAGGGATGATATTGAACCTTGAAACCTCGAGAACAATGAAATCCTACATGGAAAGACCAGTGCCGAGGTTGGTTGCATTGTCTGTTAACAACACAGAAGCAAGAACGTTAGTGATTGCAGTGTTTACAGATGTTATCATGTTTTTGAACCTTAGGTCATTTCTACTTTGCCATATATCTTTGAAAGTGACAATGATATAAGCACATATGACAAGAGATCATCTAGAGCTCCAGCCTTTTTTTGTTGCAAATATTGAGAATGGATATTGATCTTACCTGATCAGAAAGGAATTAATAGTCTGCCACGCGTCGTGACTTGTTGCCTTCACCGGTGTAGTGGAGGAGAAAAAGGGGGTGTACATGCAAGATGCTCTGATGCTTAAGTGAGTATTGGAACTAGAGAGAGCAAGTACAAGGAGAAGATGTAATGAATAGAATACCTGACTCTTTAGTGAATGAGAGTATTTATAATGTGCCTCCAGGGCAGGGCCGACAGTTACATTGCATTAGGCCAGATTGTCAAGCCCAATACAAGTAACTGTCAGGGCTGGATGGATGCAGAGCTTCTGGTGCTGCCACGTGTCAGACAGTTATTGCTTAGCTAGAACAGCTAAGGGTAGGGGCGTTTGAGTGCCTAGGGCACCTCGAGTCTCGTGCTAGACTTATAAATAGGACCGAGTTTGCTTCATTTCTCACTTTTCACTCCTATCGCTCAAGGCGCTTCCTCTTCTTCTCGTTCAAGCTTCCCAACTTTCAGCACTGAGACGTCCGCTGCACGCCGTCGTATCCTCCTCCCAGAACCTTCATACCAAGTAAGTCTCTGCTGCCTTATCTTCGCTTTTACTATTTTCCAGCGGTTTCTCCGGTGGACCTAGTGAATGCCCCAGGGAGACCATGGAGTTTAGTTTCTGGCAAATACGTTGGGGCTTATTTGAATTAATGTAGTGCTAGGATGAATCCCCCGGGAACAAACGGTGAAGCCCCCGGGCACGTAGGATAGTTTTGGATTAATTTCTCGGGAACAAACGATGAATTCCTCGAGCACGTAGGATAGTTTTGGGTAAACCCCCCAGGGAAAAACGATGAAGTCCCTGGGGAGGTATGATAGTTTTGATGAATCCCCCAGGGACAAATGATGAAGTCCCCGGGGAGGTATGATAGTTTGACCAAACTTCCCGGGGACAGGAAGTGAGGTCCCCCGGGGACGTTGGATAGTTTCGCATGAACTTCCCGGGGACAAATGCTTGAAGTCTCGGGGGTCTGCTCTCGTCTGTCGAGGAGAGAGAGTCCTTGTCTGTAAGGGCTCTCCCCTCTTCGCCTTTTCACTTGATATGCGGTGGAAGGGTGGATTTTATTTTGAATGTCAAATTCACCGGTTTCCTCTGCTTTTTAGGTGTAAATGGATGCATAGGTTCAAGGAATTATTGAAACTGACGACGAGGCAGCCTCCTCGATGGCGCAGGTCGGCAAAGAGTGCAGAAGGTCTGCCGCGGACTGGGCCGGCGAAGAGCCCTTGAGCATCTCCTCTCGCTTCGTTATGGATGAGTCTGACGCTTACGCCAATGTCCAGGACCGCCTTAAGGGTTCCCTTATAAACTGGCAGGTGTACAAATCGCGAGCAAACTACCAAATATGTTAGGCGTTCAAGGGGATGAGGTGCCATATGTATGAGTTTACCTTCTGGGAGACGGGATTGTGTATGCCCTTCACCGACTTCCAACTAGGAGTTTTTTATTGGCTTCAGTTTTCGCCCTCACAACTACATCCCAACGTTATTGCGTTCGTGCAGGCGTACGAGCTCGTTTGTTAACATCTCAATATCGGGGCCACTTTCACCCTTTTCTTTCGTATTTTCCCCATTCAAAGACAAATGCATGATGGCCAACATAACTGGGTGTCCTTGAAGCAACCGATGAGGCTCTTTTAGGCGTACATGGATTCTATCTGGACTTTCAAGGACCGACATTACGTCGTCAAGCCTGCCACTCATACGGTCGTGGACTCACTTTTTAACCTCGAGGTCCGAGAAATAGGCGGGCAGTCTGAGAAGGTCTTAGTGCCAAAGATTCTGCTGGTTTGGATGGAGGAACACTTCAGCAAGGGCACAGATAGCTACATAGTGCGGGCAGGCTCACTGGATGCCAAAGACCGAGAGTCTTACTAGAAGTTGGTTGCTTTTGTGGCTAGTTTCACCCCTGCAAAGTGTGTGACGTCGGGTAGGAACTTTATCCTCGACTCGCACGGGAAGATTCTTACGGAGTCACGCTTGATCAATACAAGGGCCCTCCTCGAGTGTGCTTCTGATGAGGAAGCCTTGCGCCTCTTAGACAGTGGGTTCGTTTTCACTTAGATCTTGTCAGCGTGTTCGTTGTTAGTTTGTTTTGCTGACTTTGTTTATTTTTCTTTTCCAGGAGAGATGTCGAGCATGCACGAGCGTGTGAAAAGGTTGGCGGCCATTAAGGGCGTGAAGAAATCTGGAAATGAGAGGGTTATCTAGAAGCAGCAGATGTTTGGTCCAGACCAACAGCCTGGTGGCTCGTCTTCCTCCCTCCAGTGCAGCCAGTCCCCTTCCTCGCAGGGGACACCTAAAAGACTACGGGTTTGCGAGCTCGAGACCGTCGACCTCACTGATGGTAGTGCTGGGGAGAGGTTCTTGCTCCCGCCCTGTCATATGCATCCTGTATTGTTCGGAAGGGACAACTCTCTAGTGGTGGGTTTTGCAGAGACAAAAGCCATCTTGGGTGTTGATCGGTAGACGAGGAAGAAGGCTCTGGCGGAGGACCTGGCCGCGGTGATTTGGGTCTTCGAGATGATTATGGTCCTTAACAATGAGGCTTACTCTTTAGCCTACCTCTCCAAATTGCAGTCCGATCTTGAAACAGTCAAAGAGGAGAGGAGAAAGCTGGTTGCTGATCTCGACCAGGCGAAAGAAAAGAGTGTCGCCCATCTTAAGCTTTACGGCGAAGTGGAAAAGCAGTTGAAGGTCGCGGGCGAAGAGAGGACGAGGCTTTTGGCGCGGATTGCAAAACTTGAGGCGGCTTCCCAGCCTGCGGAGGACGAGACCGATGAGGAAAAGCTTATGGCGTCCCGGGAAGCTCTGGTGTTAAGGATCCGGCAGCTCGAGCAGGATTGCCTAATGACGCTCGAGGTGGTATGACAACACCGCGGAACAGCTCTGGATCGTGAACCCGGACATCCCTTTTATCATCGAAGGGAGGGGGAACTTCCATCAGGTCGTCGAGGGTCGCGCCGAAAACCTAAGAGGATGATGACAGCCCGATCGAGGTGGGTGGCGAGAAGGAGGAGAATGAAGCCTCTTAGTTTTGTTTGTTTATTTTTCTAGCCTGCATGCATGTGTTATTTTCTTGGCATGCGTGCTTGTGTTATTTTCTTGGCTTGCGTGTCTACTTTTGATGTATCCGTTTCTGGCCTACCTGGCTATTTCTTATAAATTTTAACAATGGGTTTTGCCCGCCATTTTGGATATATAGTAGCTTTACTTTTATGTTGTGCGTGCTTTATGTTTCTATGTTTGAATTGTATTTCTGTTTGTTTTCTTACTCGACTTGTTTGATGATCGACTGTGTGGGGAACTGGTTGGGTGATCGAGGTTGGCATCCGATCAGTCATGGACCCAAGATCTCGGTCGAGGTCTTTTTCCCAAGCTTGAACTTCCCATCGCGAGTTGGGTGTTCTTCCCCAATGGTACGACAATGGTGGGGCTCGGTTGAGGGGTTCCCGCTCGATCAAGGGTCATGCCTGCACACACAAGGGCCTGACTCTTGTCTTTTTATTTTTAATATTAGGAGTCGCGTATGTACCATGGCGTGCCCCTGTGGTCACGAAGCTAGTAGGTCGCAGGCAGTGTTTAATTGTAGTATTGTTTGAGTTTTTCTGCGTTCCATTATCGAGAAAGTTCTTCCTTGTGTAGGTTTTCGAGGTAATAGACCTCGTTGCCCATTTTGTTTTGGACACGATATGGGTCTTCCCAGTTTTCAACGAGTTTGGCCTCCCGTGAGTCCTTTTGGTTCCTTCGTAGGACAGGGCTGCCCACCTGAAACTCACGCTTAATGAATTTATTATCATGCCGCAAGGTTATCCATTGCTTTAGTAAGGCTTCCCGCAGAGATGCCCCCGACCTGATTTCCTCAACCAGGTTGAGTTCTTCCCTTAGTGCTTCTTCATTCGCCTCCTCAGGTAGGGGGATTCAATTCTTCTGGAAGGTTCTTCTATTTCGACCGGAATCACCGCCTCTATCCCATAGGTCAGTCGGAATGGGGTCTCCCTGGTTGTTAAGTGTGAAGTGGTCATGTAAACCCAGAGGACGCTGTGTAGCTCATCGGCCCATCCTTTCTTGCTGTCTTCAAGCCTTTGTTTCAGTCCGCGAAGAATGACCCTGTTTGCGGCTTCGGGCTGCCCATTTATCAGCGGGTGTTTGACCGATGTGAAGTGGGCAGCCCTGTCCTTTTCAGTTATTGCATAATTAATTTGAGCATCGTTAAGAACCTTGCTTGCATAATGTATCGCATGAAAAATTTTGGTTTTTCTTTGGCCTAACACTGCACCAACCGTATAATCACTCGTGTCGTACATAAGTTCAAAATTATTTTTCTAGTTCGGTGCAACGATTATGGGTGAAATTATTAGGCTTTGTTTCAAAGAATCAAAAGCTGTCATGCAAGATTCATCATAAAGAAAAATACTTATCTTTATTGAGCAGGTTGTTCAATGGTTTTGCTATTTTCGCGAAGCCTTTGATGAATCTTCAGTAGAATCCTGCATGACCCAGAAAACTTCGAATTCCCTTCATATTCAGAGGTGGCGGCAACTTTTCAATCACTTACACCTTAGCCTTGTCAACTTCAAGTCCCTTTGAAGAAACTTTGTGCCCGAGCATAATGCCTTTCGTAACCATGAAGTTGCATTTCTCCTAATTAAGCACTGGATTAGTATCCACACACCTATCCAAGACAACATCAAGATTTTTTAAGCAAAGTTCAAATGTCGGTCCAAAAACTAAGAAATCATCCATAAACACCTCGATCATCTTCTCGATTAAGTTAGAGAATATAACTTGCATACACCTTTGAAAAGTCGGCGGTGCATTACACAAACCAAATGACATCCTCCTATAAGCAAAGATTCTGAAAGGACAAGTGAAAGCCGTTTTTTCATGATCCTCCAGGTTGACAATGATTTGATTATACCCGGAGTATCCATCCAAACAGAAATAATATTCTTGACCAAAACGTCTCCCGAGCATTTGATCCATGAAAGGAAGAGGAAAGTAATCTTTTCTTGTAGCTTGATTGAGCCTACGGTAGTCGATACACATTCTCCATCCTATTATAGTTTTTGTTGGAATCAAATCATTCTTCTCATTGCGGACAACCGTCATTCCACCTTTCGTCGGCACCACTTGAACTGGACTAACCCACGGACTATCGGAAATAGGATAAATTATGCCGGCATCCAACATTTTGACAACTTATTTCCTCACCACTTCTTTCATAGTAGGATTCAATCTTCTTTGTGGTTGAGCTACCGACTTGAAATCTTCCTCAATGAATATTCAATGCATACAATAGGAAGGACTTGTACCTTTCAAGTCGGAAAGAGTCCAACCCATTGCCTCTTGATTTTTCTTCAACACAACAATTAATTTCCTTTCTTCATCCATGGTTAACTCCGAACTTATGATTATCGGCTTGTTCTTCTCTTCATCAAGGAAAACATACTTAAGATGAGATGGTAACAACTTCAACTCAATATTTCCTTCCTCATTGTTCTCTTTTTTTCAAAATTTCCACCCTTTCTTTCAAAGGTGGGATTTCCTCTAGTTCTTCAAGTTTCTGCAAACACTTTTCAATTTCTCGTTCTTCTTCTTCATTGACTTTTGAAAAAGCATTGGTAAGAACTTGTTGTAATGGTGTGGGAACTTGCAATAACTCTTTGACTTCTTCAATTGCGACTTTCGTTACATCAATTATAAAACAATCGGTTTTGTCCTTAGAAAGCTTCATGGCTTCAAAAAAATTGAAGCAAATCTCCTCATCAAGAACTCTAACTTTCATTAGACCGTCATTCATATCAACCGCCATGTGCGCGGTCTTCATAAAAGGTCGACCAAGAATCAAAGGAGAGTCTTCATCTTCTTCCATATCAATTACCACAAAGTCAATTGGGAACAAAAATTTATCAACCTTCACCAACACATCTTCGGCTACACCATGAGGGCGAGTGGTAGATTTGTCGGCAAGTTGCAACGTCATTTGAGTAGATTTCCACTCCATGTATCTCAACCGCTTTACAATAGATAAGGGTATCAAATTGATACTAGATCCCAAATCAATCAACCCCTTGCCAACGTAAGTATTTCCAATTGTGATGGGTAAAGTGACTCGTCCCGGATCACTTTCTTTCCTCGGGAGAGTACGTTGAATAATTGCGCTACAAATAGCATCCACCATGATCATTTCTTGATCTGTATACTGCTTCTTCTTCGTGAGAATGTCCTTCATGAATTTAGCATACTTTGGCATTTGCTTCAATGCTTCGGAAAATGGAATATTAATTTGGAATTGTTTGAATATGTCCATAAACCGAGCATAGTGTCTAGCATTGTCTTTCCTTGTCAGAGCTTGCAGATAAGGTAAATTTTAAATCGGTATAGTGTTAACTTGCTCTTTTCCTTTTCACGACTTTTTTCACTCTTTCTTCTTTCTTACTTCTCTCTCCTTCCTCACTTTTTTTCACTTTATCATTTTCAACTAAGTCTCCCTCGACATTTTTTTCTACTTCTTTCTCAACATTTTCAATTTCTTTTTCAACTACAACTTCCTCCGCCACTATCTCCTTACCTACGCCCATGTCAAATTCTCTACCACTTCTTGTGAGAATCGCCTTGCAATGTTCCTTAGGATTTGGAGTAGCGGTAGCCGTGAAAGGCCCTTTTTGTTGATCGGCCAATTGTTTTGATAATTGGCCCACTTGTGTCTCCAAATTCTTAATAGCCGCATCAGTGTTCTTTTGATTTGACATTGACATTTGCATGAATTGAGTAAGAGCTTCCTCCATCTTTGACGGTGCACTTTAAGTTTGTGGAGGTTGAGTGTAGTTTTGATATTGTTGACGGTTTGAAGTTCCGACTTCGTGCGGCCTCCAAGGTTGTTGGTACCCCTGATTAGGTATTTGATAACCTTGATTTGCTTGTTAATAAGGTGGTATTTATTGGTATCCTTGATTTTGATTTCCGGCATAATTGACTTCTTCCAAAACGGGAGGACAATATCCGGTAGGATGGTCACCTTTACACAATTCACAACTCGCCACTTGAACTTGAGTAGAAACTTCTTGCATCTCTTTGATTTGTTGTGGAAGCTTCGACATTTGTTGGGTCAAAATCTCCACTTGTTGCGTAAGAAGTTTGTTTTGAGCAAGAACAACATCATTCATACCTAACTCGAGCACGTCTAGTTTTTGTTGAGCTACTCCACGGTTATAATTCCCTTGGTGATCATTAAGTGCCATCTTGTCAATAATTGCAATTGCATCTTTGGCACTTTTTGACATCAAAGAACCCCCCGTCGTAGCATCCAATAAGGTCTTGTGAACCGAAAGGAGACCATTGCAGAAAATATGAACTTGAGTAAGTTCATCAAAACCGTGTCCTTTGCATTTTCTCAACATAGACTTGAATATCTCCCAAGCTTTGTTAAAACATAGCTATCGCAGTTTTTGCTTCCATGAAGTGGTTATGTGGAAAGAACCGTTCAAGAAACTTCTCTTCCAATAGATTCCAATTTGTCATAACTGTCGTAGATTGATCAAGATACCATTCCTTCCCTTTCCGAATCAAGGAATAAGGAAATAACCTCCTGAACAATGACTCTTCATCAGCTTCGGTTGCTCCCGTTACACCCACAATCTCATAGAATTTTGTAAGATGTGTGAACGGATCCTCGTGATCTAATCTCGTGAAAGGATTTTGATAGATAAGTGCAAGGATTCCCGTCATCATCTCGACTTATCTTCTATTTTGAAGATTACGCGCAAACTGAACGGTGTGTCTTGGACTGTTCGTACATGGAATGGAAATTGGAGGTGGAGGTGGTGGTGCTGCTACCATAATTGGTGAATTAGGTGGAGTGGATGAAGAAGATTCTTCGTGCTCTCGTCTTTCAATAGCTTGTTGTCGTCTTTGCCTTGTACGACTATTAGTACGCCGAGCGGTTCTCTCAATCTCAAGATTAAAAAGAAGGTTTTGCGGCTGAACATGTCCACACATAAACGAATTATGTACACGAACTAAAAAAATTAAAAAGCACAAAGAATTACAAAGATAAGAGATTCACAATACAAAAATCTTAAAATAACTAAACTATTGCAATGCTTGCAATATTCTACTAACAATCCCCGACAACGGCGCCAATTTGTTAGAAAGTATTTTGTGGTAGTGTTTTATCGTATCCACAGGGATTGATGAGAATATAGATTCTTGCTGTTCAACAGTTTAATTATTTAAGAAAGGGGGTTTTTAGAATGGTTTCAATTTTCGTAACAAAAGTTTGCAAGAAATAAATCGAAATAAAAGTCGGTCTAAGTTTGATAAAAGCATGTCAAGATTAGGGTTCGCTAGTCTGTCCTAAACGTATCTAATCGATCAAATATGTGAACAAAGTTTTGACCAACATAACCGCGTATCCTCGCAAAAATGTTCATCTCTAAAGCGATTTCCTGAATGCTATTGTTTCGACCGTTAAATGATCTTTCTAAATAACACTCGAAATAATAGTCATTAAGATCGATACAAAGCGGATATCAACTTTCAAATCTATGTCTAGCATTTGTATAGTTGATAGATGAAGAAATTAGGTCAAGACTTGGAAAGTTCATGTCTAAAGCAATCCAAATCATAAATGTACAAAGAGTAGTAAATAACTTCATCTATATTGATCACAACATTTGTTCACATACAAAAGATCAAGAAGAATACATGAATTTTGAACTAACTACTTCTAACCTTAACAAGAGAGGTATTTAGCCTCTCATTTCCATGATAGCTTGAGCAACAAGTTTCGAAAGAAGGTTGATCAACATCCGAGTCAAATAATCGAGATTGGATGGGAATCCACCTTCTTTTGGTGAAATATTGCTAAGAGATGATGAGAAATGAAGGAATGGGTTTTTAGGTCAAAAAAACCCTTTCAAAAGCAATTACAAGAAATTAGATATTTTTACAAAAAGTAGCTCATACTACTTATAGAAGGGTCTGCTGAGCTTTCACGTTCGCGAGGCGAACAAATGGTTCGCCTAGCGAACACCAAAAATGCCACCTGAAGTTCCTGTGTCCTGTGAACTCTCCCCAGACAAGTTTCCAAAAGTTCGTTGTGCGAACAATCTTTCGCCTAGAGAATCCTTCACTGTGAACTTCGCCTAGCGAGTTTGTGGCCCTTTCCTTGTTGTTTTAAGTCTGAGAGTGTTCGCTGGCTACTCGTTATCTCTTCGCCGAGCGAGTTCTTCGCTGCCTCCTTCGCCTAGCGAGTTTATGGCCCTTTCCTTACTATTTTGGATTTCTGGCCTTCGCTACATAGTTCGCCTAGCGAACTTTGTGAAGTTTTAGTGGCAGCTTCGCTAGCAAGTAAGGAAAGGACCATAAACTATGTAGCGAATGAGTAGAGGTCAACAATTTGATTCTTGATTTTGAGGAAAACTTAATCATCTTTTGACCAATAAAAATAAATCCTGGATATGTGGTTATGGTCTTAGGAATCCCAAATCTATAAATGATATGGATTTGGATAAATTTAATCACATCATCTTGGTTTATCTTCACCAAAGGCATTGCTTTGACCTATTTTGTTTAAGTAGTCGATGTCTGCTAAGATGTACTTGTGAATTTTGGATGATGCTAGCATAATTTCACCTATCAAATCTAAGACCCAACCTCTAAATGACCAAAGTTTGATTATTGTGTGTAGCTCACTGGCTAGGAGTCTTGATTTAATTGGCATAGAGAACCCAATGAGTATCAGCCTTTTCTCCCCGTAGAAGTCTTGGGTTAATTGACACAGAGATCTCAATGGATCCTGACCTTTGCTACTTGTGGAAGTCTTGGATTAATTGACACATAGATCCTAGTGGGTTCCAACCTTTGCTTCCTGTGGAAGTCTTGGGTTAATTGATACATATATCCCAGTGGGTTCTATTCTTGATTTGTTCCTGAGATCTCTTTTCTTAAGTCGAATAACTTAGTGGATTTCGGCATTGAGTTTCACTGGTACTTAAAAACCATCATTTATTAAAATGCCAAGGTCCCCTCATTAAAAACCCATTCCTTTGCAACGAAAAAAAGTGCTACCACTGAACATTATTTATTCATAACTTTAAAGTCTGTTGTTTCAGTTTATTTTTGACAAATAAATTTTCTCTTAAGTAAAATAGTGCCTCAAACTCGTTGTATTCCATGTTGTCGGAACCTCTTTCTCTTCTAGGCGCGCTAGTTGATATGCTCCCTAAGCACCAATGATGATCATCTGAGTGTTATCGTTGTGATATGCTTTCGAGGGTCACTCTTGGCGTCAAAAATGGTCAAAGGAGGTGGTTTAAAATCATCTAAGACTTGATCATCCTATATTTCAGCTGTCAGAGGTTGTGGATTGATCAGATTATCTAATTCTTTATCTTTTGGTGGGAGTTGATCTTGATTTTATTGTAAGGCGTGTATGCACTACTACAAAATAGACTTTTCGTAACACTGATTTTACAACAACCACAATGTTAACCATGATAATAGTTTATTTATGGGCACATTATTTTTTTTGTATTTACTAAAGTACATGTCACAACGGTTAAATGAAGCAAACGTAGTGAAAGGTACACAGAGTGAACTGGTTCGAATCCCAACACCAATAATTAGTCACTTATCGTGATAAAAATGTTATTGATCTTATATATCACCACCGTTTTTATTACCAACCGTGATGAAAGGTGATACTTGTTTATATGTATGTGAAATTATCTTTCTCTTCAGTACATAACAATCGTCTCTCTCAAAATAAAACCCTACAACTCTTTCACCCGTCTCTCTCAAAATGAAATCCTAACAACTCTCACTTGTCTCTCTCATATAGAAACCCCAAAACAAAATCATAACATCAAATCATAGCCAATGGATATTTATAGGTTCGTTTTCTTTATAATTTTTTTTTCAAAATATGTTTAAATAGCTTATTTCATGATGTTTAAACTTCCTTCTTGTTTTGACTTGTACGTATGGATACGTGTTTCAATAAAGAGGACAAAGCTAAAGTTAGCATCGTAAACTTGGGTCAAAGATCCAGAATAATATCCATTCAAAATATACACAAGTTTGTGTGTATAAATTTAGCTTCATCCTTATTTCATTGTTGACACGCCATTATAGGACATGTATGGTATGTTTCTGAAGCATTTTATGAATTGATATGTTTGTTGTATCGTGTTTGTTGTTTATTGTTTGTTGTCGATGAATGTTTTTTATGAATGTTGTTGTTAATGTTTGTTTAAAATATGAGTTTACTATATATCATGTGGTCTGAGTGTTTTTCCAATCCCTTATCGAACATATAACTTTCCAAATTGTATTAGAAAATTATGATATGATAGATAAAATTGTATTACAAAATAAGTACACGTTCAATTCTTGACAAGAATTCTTCACACTATTAACTACACACTGTTCTTTGACAGTTAGAACTTGGTTTAATGATTATAGATCTTCAACATCCCATCTCTCCACCTCTAATTTTGTTTGCAAAGTAAATGATATTTTGCAAAAAGAATTAGAGCTGAAGGCATGGGCGGTTGAAGAGCTAGGATCATTAAACCAAGTTCTTACTGTCAAAGAATAAAATATTGTTAGTTCCATGATCCTATGATTGGATAGATTTTGGTAAAACATGATTCTACACTGATGTTAAGTAAAATGTTATAACATCTTCATCAAATGTGATGACAGTACTACTATCATATGTTTCAAACAAGATGTCGAGACAGATGTCATGACATCTTGGTCTGGTACAGTAGGCGCTGCTATTTCATATCTCTTGACAGAGGTGTTTTGGTTTGATGAGATCCTCTTGGATATACCTCATCATTATGCGCAGGTCAAGAAGATTTATTAGGAACAAAGTGTATATTTTATTAGATTTCATAAAAAGGATCTTTGAGACTTTCTAGGAAACTATTTGTTCCTATTTTTTGTGGAGAAGATTTTGCAGAAGATTTAAAATAAGAAGATTTAGAATTTGATTTGATTTGATCAGATATGAGTTGGTTTTAATTATGAGAAGATTTGGAGTTTGATTTGATTTGATTTGGTCAAATTTAAATTGATGTTAATTATGAAAAGATTTGAAGAATTATATTTTGAAAAGATTTGAAGAATTATTTGATTTGATTTTATCAGATATGAGGAAGCTTCTGCTAAAGTCCAAGCCCATACTACAAGAGTATATAAATAAGGACTTGTTATACCTAAACAAGACAAGCATTCACAACAAGAAGATCTTGAGTGCAAAATAAGGGTTTTGAGAGTCTCTTGTGTGTGACTTTGTAAGTCACCCTTTGTATCTTTTGATGCATCGTGGTAAACATATTTAGATTGTAAGTTGTTAATTGTAAATTGTTCACTCAAAGCTTGTAAGCAAGAGTGTATTGTTATTGATTGAATATATTAAGCAAGATCAAGTATTGTCTTGGAAGAGTGTCTTCTAAAGTTTTATAATTTGTTGTTATCACTACTGTGATTGAGGGGGAGTGAGAGGGGTCTCATATCTATGAGTGTCCTAGGTAGAAGTTGCACTTGGTAGGGATTAAGTGATGAGTTATAAACAGTGGAGTTTAGCTCTGAATTGATACTACTGATATTGGATTCCTTCCTGGCTTGGTAGCCCCCAAATGTAGGTGATGTTGCACCGAACTGGGTTAATAATTCATTGTGTTATTTATCTTTTTGCATTTAATATTTTGCTCAATTTAAATGGTTAGATAAATTGTTTTGTCAGTCTGCAGATGTTATAACATATGTCATGACACTGTTATTTCTTAAAGTATATCAAAATGCTTATGTTCTGTCCTTATTCTGTTTTAAGCAGAGATCAATGTCTCCATATATGTCTAAGACGTCTGAAATCTGCATACCAGAATTTCAAATACGAATAAGGAGTTGAAGAACTCTTGTCTAGCATTGAATGTAAACTTATTCTTATAATATTACTTAATTTGTCATATTATAATGTTATAGTGTAGATTGGAAGGTTATATGTTTAGTGAACATTGGCGAAATAAATATCCACATAATTTATAATAAACTTAGGTCTATATATCACAATAGTTGTTTAGCACAACCATTGTTAAATATGTTGCATTAAAGAATTTCATAACAGTTGTTTAAAGCAACCGTTATGTTAGGTAGCGCACTACATAGATACAATAATTATGGCATGTCCGTGGTGAAAATCATAATACATACAATTAAACTTTAACTCACAATGGTTGGACTAACATGGTGGTATTCCTTTTCCAACCGTTGTGATATGTGTTTTTCGTCGTAGTGATGGTTCCCTTCAACAATTCATTATGATGACGCAAGTATTCCACAATGGTCAATAGTTCCTCCATGACAGTCAACAACCCTTGATTATTGCTGCTAATTGCTCTGGACATGGTGGGAGGGTGAGTCGACGGTATGAAGAGTTTTGTGTGGCGCAAACAAGTTCGACTGGAATCCCACGTTGAACGCGAAATTTTTACACTAGAACACCAAGTGATAACCCCTATAATGTAGATTAGAAAGAGTTACGGGAAATAACTATTCTTTTTGGAAATTAAATTTTCCTTTTTTTTTTCAATTATTGTGCCCCACTTTTATACTAACTCTCAATCGTTTAATCCAAAGAAAGAGTTTTGAATGTCATTAATTAACATAATTGACTTTCGTGGTCATTGATTTGACACTTACTACATTTAAGAGACACACTTAATATGTTGATGTCATATGATAATGACCCTTAAATACATGTCTACTAGTATCTTGTCTAGGACGAACTTTGACTCGCATATTCTCTCTATCTAGGCCACTTCATTCTTGGATGTGGCTGAACAATATATCCCTATAAATTTTCAAGATGTGTAATTTTTCGGAATGTACAAGATCAATCTTGTTTTTATTATGCGATACAAATACGCACTTCTAAGTCATATTAGAAATTCATTAAAAGATGGTATATTCATTCCTCTCAAAATAATACGAGTGGAGCTAGAAGAGAATGAACCATTTAGCTGGCCACATAATTAAATCATCAGTCACATTAATTAATATCATGAAGGACCGACGCGAGTGTGGTCAACAATATCCGAAGGAACATAATCACTGAACTACAAAGATCCAACTCAAATTCAATTTGCACAAATATTTTGATTTGCTTACCCAAGTGTTTTTTTCTTCTTTATCCGGAAATTAAAAGATGTGAAGGCAATGATAATAACATACATTTTATTCTTTAATTACTAGTATTTTACTATCAAAGTGACAATACAATGTATATAAGTTCGTCAATTAATACCCTTTCATTTTGTCAAAAGAGAATGAAGAAAATCTACATAATTTGCATTTCAACTTACTTTTAGATCTAATACCAACTTGTTTGCTAATCCAACTAACTTGTTTGCTAATCCCACTTGCTTTTAGATCTAATACCAATTTGCATTTTAACTTACTTTTAGTGAATAAAATATGACTCACACACTATTTATTTTGATTGATTGTTGCACCTAAAAATATATATTTAAGTAGATGTTTGTTGAAATATGTTAAAGAGTATTTACTATACTCTCTTTTTGTTTTAACAAAAGGAGACAAAAAGTGTCTAAGAAAAAAAGTCAAAAGGTTATGCGACATTAAATTAAAGGCTCCTAAGAACAAGCGATTCTTGTATAGTATCCTAAAAGAGAAACAAATAGAAAAAACGAGACACAATTTAAATAAAAAGATGTTTTTTTGTGTGGAGAGATTTAAGAGAAAGGAATAACTTTTATAATTATATTACACAGTTTTAGGAATAATTGACATTAAGGTTTACATATCCCATATTCTCGAATGTAAAACAAAATACCTTTATTCTATACTTAAGTCCACTTTTTTCGCATGTTATTGTCACAGATGCATCTCTTCTATCTGAATTATTATCGAAATTTTTTATTACCACACCAAATCACAGTTTTGAGGTCTCCGTACGAATCCATTGAAGCATGTGATAACAAAAATCAAACTCTTGCTCATTTTTATATTGGTTGCCAATATATACCTCCATTACAACAACACCTTTGACATTCAAAGACACAACATATTTAAGAAAAACATCAGGGTGTATCATATATAATAAAAATAGTTAGAATAAAAAACTCAAGCACTGCTAAAATTGTAAATAGAGCTGGAAAAATGAATACAGATAGCTTGCGAAGATGCATATTTGGGGGAGTTACAGAATCCAAAGATGCATCTCTGGATTAAATGAACGATTTTCAAACTAAAAACAAACTTAACGTGAGCAATGAGGCTTGAAGTAAATGATCTTTACATGAAATTCCAACTTCTTTTTCTTCTTTTGATGTGCTGAAACACAAGAATAAAGATTTGGAGTGAAAAATGTTGCTTGAGAATGTAAGGGTTTTCGGAAAGAGTTTGGAGTGAAAAATAAGTATGAGCATGTGATCATGTAGGAGATTGTTTTATTAACTTATTATAAAAATGCATCTTCGGAAATATTTGACATGCAAAACTAATATATATTTCAAAATCTGGCCCAAACCTCTAAAGATGCACCTCTAGAATATCCACTGGATTGCTCAAGTATCAACATATTTGTTGAATATATTCAGAGATGCATCTCCAGAATAAAATTTTAGTTTACTCTGAATGACACTCATTTGATACGTTATAAAGTGGTACAATGGTGCATTCAGAAATGCATCTCCAAAATCTAAAGACATTTTAGATTTTTCATAATATTTTTCCACCTCTATTAAATGTGATAATTTTTTTTTAATATTTTCTCTTATATAAATAAGTGGTCCATATATTATAATCGATAGTTTTTTTTTATAATAATAACATTAGATTTTTTTTATATGTTAAATCTGCTACATTTAACAATATATTAAAGTTTGTGGAGAGCATTGAACCTGTTCTGCTCTTTTTTTTCTTTTTTTCTTTTAAGAATTCTTTAACTAATGATATTACAATTATCATAGAGTTTGAAGGAGAGAAAACTCATATTCAGGAAAGGTACAAGTGGAAATATTTCTTTACTTTATTTACCGAATTTTAAAAAAAAAATCTTTCATGTTAAGAATATTGATATGAAAATGAAAAATACAAGGAAAAAAATAATTACATTAAACAAATAAAAGAGAGTGGTATTAAAAGGAATGACTTTGTAAATTGTAAATTAGCATATTCTAATTTAGAAGAAGAAACGAAACAACCAACAGCTGTACAACATGTTTGGGGACCACATATACGCACCAAACTAGTACATTTTTTTTAATTTAAATTTTAAAATAAAGTTTAGTTTATTTTAAAACATAAGCACATTTAAAACCAAGTTCATTTAAACATTTATCAAACCAAGTTCATTTAAAACCATAAGAATAAGTAGGCACTTATTCATAAAAAACCAAAACACCAGTTATTTATAATCTTAAAAAATAAAATTTCCTTTAAACTTGCACTAATCAACAAAAGTAAAGTGACACCCGAAATTCATGGTAGGCTCCCACCTGTATCTTGTTGTCAGTGTTGTTCTGTTTTATCCAACAGCGGAAATTTCCATTCCACGCGCTTTCTGCTATCTGTCTTGCACTCTCTCCCGCCAAATTATTATTTCTTCGCATGATTTCCCATGAAAGAGGATCAACATGAGCCGTTGATGTATGTATGTTAACTGTATGGTCACCGTTGGATTGTCTAGGCGCAGCCATCAAGTTTTGTGATAAACAAATGAGAAAAAGGGTTATGGATACTAACAGTGATAAGATAAAGGCTTTAAAATAAATGTTTTGTGATAATTTAAATTATACAAATAAATGTGCTTATGTTTTAAAATAAATAAAAAAATTTAAATAAAATATTCTTTAAAAAAATGGTTTAAAAATAAAATTAATTATAAAATTGATTATGAATATAACTGATTAATAACTAATTTATAACCATTTTACAAAAATGAAAATCGATTATAACAATTGGTTTTAATAACCGATTATAATATATAAAATATTTATAGTTATAGATTGGTTATAAGAAATTAACCGTCCATGAGCACATACGCAACGATCATAATTTTTATATAATTGAGAAATATTGAAAAGGAATGGGTTTTGACCTTTTGACAAAAACAAATTAGGTTGAATGAGAAATAAATAAAGCATAGAATGTTTGAACAAAAGTTACATGTTTGCTCAAATATTTAAAGGAAACATTTTAATAAATTAGCATTAACTAGACATGATATTATTTGATGCACTTGGCAAAAATAATCGGCAAGAGGATGATAATTTTTAAGGAGAATTAATCTTTGTATTTGTGTGTAGTATTTTCTTTTAAATTATATATATATATATATATATATATATATATATATATATATATATATATATATATATATATATATATATATATATATATATATATATATATATATATATATATATATATTCTTCTTAATCTCTAACACCCATTTAAACTATGTGTAGTGTATTCTTAAAAAGAGTTGGTTAGACTGACATGTTGTTATTTACTGGGATCTTATGAGATATTTTCATTTTTTATTCTTTAGGAGATAGGGATAAATATATGAGTGATTTTCTTATGGTTTGGCACACTATTATCTGGTCAATTTAAAAAACTTGAAATGATGTTATTTTTAAAAAGTCACAAAAACAAAAACAAAAAAAAGTGGATGAGAAATGTGTTTTTTTTTTCTTGATATTGGTTTTTGAGAAAGTTGGAAAAAAACTCTTGCACCTTCCTAAAGTGACTTCAAAATCCTATCCTCTACTTACACCTATAACAGATCAAGTGTTTACTCTAGTGTAGGGTGTGATGGTGGATCACATGTATACTTATATTGAAATCTTATCTATTGATGATGAACCTGCTTGGTTCGAGATCTAGCATGCATGCGAGCAACATGGAGGTTTTTGAGTAGGTTGGTGTTTCTTCCGGAATACTTTCTCTTTATCTGACTTTTATTTATTCCTTTTGTTCGATTATTTTTTTAGCCATTTATCAGACATTGTACCTAAATCTTGTTTTATTTAGCTCCCGCCTATTATATATTATATTAACCATTTAAAAAAAATTATTTGTCAAAATTGATTAGTTAGTTACTCAATTGGTTAACTCAAGGATATTCACCGAGAAAGATAAGTCTCACAATGATATTTTTTCAGAGCATGATTTGTAAGATTCATATCCATTTTTTCAAAAAGCTTGAAAAACCATGGGAGTTTATTCATTCACAAAAACACTCCTCATTTATTCAACCTTGTGAAGAACTTCATAGAATGTTGATATTATGAGAGTTTGTAGTTGTGTTGTGTGAGATTTTTTTTTTGATACCCTTCATCATTTTAAATCTTGTACCAAGAAATCATTGTTATGGTGCTGAACTCTACATATTAAGTGTGAGAAGTAGATTCAAGGTGCATTAGAGAATTTAATATTTTTTTGTGAATTTTTTAGGGAATAAGGTTTATCGAATACTTGTCTAGAGTGATTCCATGTATGATCAATGATAGATGCTTACTCTCCCTAGTTTGTATGTAGAGGTTGAAACTTATATGGACTTCCTTGTCATCCTCCATCATAATCAAGCCCAATCTCTTTCTCATTCACTCTCAAATGTTAACAATCTAAATTTGGTGAAGATAATTGTATGTGTGTGTGTTATCAAATTAAAAAAAGCATTTTTTTCTCCTTCACTTGGTCTAAGAAAATTTTATTAACGCCCTTAATATAATTAACATTTCGCCTCTTTGTCGTTCAATCTTTGGGCACAAGACTTAATATCATTTAGATCCATATTAGCTTAAAATATCTAGAAAGAAATTTAATTATCTCAATAAATGATTAATGCCCCTTTATGGTAAAAACACTACCTTACCCTTAGATATTCAAATCCTATTATTAAACGTATATGCAGATTTTTCTAAGTAATATTCCAGGCCGAGATATTACAATAAGTTTATTGGATCAAGATCATTGAATATCTTGAATATTGAAAGTTGAGTAATCTTATTCAACATAAAGAAATATCATTTTAAATTTGTGTTGGCTAAAGCATTGCACTTGTAGTGTTCAAATTGATGATAATATGTTGTATCAACATACTTGTATCACTATCTTTAAAATAGTGGAAGACTTTACAATTTTCAATGGTAAAACCATTAAATAATGGAGTATAAATATCCAGGAAGAATTGTCGTACCACTATAGATCTTATGTACATTTATCTCTCCCAATCTCTTTAATTTTTTGTATTATACCGTATATTTTTAAAATTTGTTTATCATTAGAATATCATCTAGATTTAGATCTTGATTATAGTATTTTATTATATAAGTTTAAGTATGTGATGTATCTACCTCATTAACTATTATATACCCTGGTTATAATTGTAATGACTATAGCTTGGATTAATCTATCATTAACGTATCTTAATTTTGAGTTATGCCCAAATTGTAGTATAATTAATATTGAATTGCTTGTTAAGGAAACTTCATTTATCTTGGTTTTGTTAGACGATAGGCTTCGATCTAGAAGGGGTGAATAGATCACAAATTTAAAACCAAAAGCTCTTGGCAACAATTTGTTTTCAAAAAGTACGGCACAATAAAAAAACAACCCGAATCAAATCGTTTAACTGAACCTACTATCAAAAAACTATATGCGCAACGTAAACCTTATGGAATGTTAGTGAACACAAATCGTTCGACAATGATCAAGTTACGGATCAACCAAATGCAATACTATTCATAATGCTTATTTCTAATGAACACATAATGGTAAAAATACTCACAGACAATTTATCGAACCCTTTGTGTGTGATTGATCACGTTTGGAAATTCGATTTATTTTGTTGATGTAAAAAGCCAATCACAACCAAAGTGACTGTGATTATATCAATAACAACAATTTAAAAGGAATTTGAAAATAATTTCCAATCAAATTAATCGAAACAACAACAAAATCGATAATTTGCAAGAACAACAATTAGAGAAAATTAAAGAGATAAAGATACACAAGGACTTATTTTGGTAATTCTCCAATCGGCCTCGCTATAGGCACGTTTGCCCTCAATCTAAAATTGAATTGAGATATTTACAATTAACCTTATCTTTGCGAAAATGTTTATACAAGTGGTGATGAATTCTAACCCCACAAACCCTATTGTTTGTTGTTGGATCAACCACCTCCAATCCTTTGATTAAAGCTTGATCAAGTCACCAATAATGCAGCTACAATCCTTTGATTATCCTGAGCACACACTTGTTAAACCCAAGATTCCCGAACACGATTCACCGTCTCGCATTACTCCCTTGCATGGAAACCACCTTGTCCCAAGGCCTTCACTCGACCGAATTCGTGTTGACGTGATCTTGTCTAAAACCTTTAAATCACACTGATCTTGAGGAAAATCCCACATTGATTTTCTTATTTGAAACACACAAAGATCCCAACCCAATATTATTGGTTACACCAAACTTAATCTAATACTGTCAACCCTAATCTAGATGGCCATCCAATTGAAAAATGATTATGTGTAGTTCAATTGTGTGTATGCATATAAGAGAAGTTGAAGATGATGGAAATGCTTTGTGATTTGGTTTCGTATAGGTAATTCACTAGTACCTTCCTAAAAAAAGGTACATGTATGAGTGTGTATGTGTTTGTGTGTATGCGTGTGCGCGTGTGTGTGTGTGTGTGTGTATAGGTTGTGTGTATGTGTGTGTGTGTGTGTGTGCGTGCGTGCGTGCGTGTGCGTGTGCGTGTGTGTGTGCGTGCGTGCGTGTGCGTGTGCGCGTGTGTGTGTATATATATAGGTTGACTTATGAAAGCAAAATAGAATGCAAAACAAATGTTTTTGGAAGGTTATAGGTCGGCTTATGAAAGCAATAGGCCAGTCTGTCAAGGTCTTCAGATCAGCCTATAACAATCAACACATGGATAAAACCTACAGGCTTTAATACTGCAGCGTACATGCCGACCTGAAATTCGTATAGACCATCCTTTACTGAAGCAACAACTTTTATAGGTAAGTCTAAAATTCATATAGGCTAGCCTTTGCTGAAGCAACAACTTCTATAGGTCAGCCTGAAATCGTATAGACTAACCTGTACTGAAGCAACAACTTCTATAAATCAGCTTGGAATTGTATAGGCCAACTTGTGTAAGAGTGTTAGCACATAAAACATAGTTTTTTGTTATGTATGAAACATGCCTAGACATCTCTAATCATTTTGAAAATCATTTGTATGCATCCCAAGGCTAAAATGATTCAATGGACATCTAAACTTTGGGTGATACCGCCCAATATACAAAATGTTAAGTCACACTCCTAGTTTTGACATCATTCAAAACATGGCTACTCCTAATTTTGACATCATTTAAAACATGAATACTTCTAATTTTAGCATCATTCAAAACATGGTTAGGTTGTAGAATGCACTCATACTCACTGGTATGTTTTATTTCGATTGAATCATACATGTTATTAAGATGATGAAACATACTATTCTTGAATCCATCCGCTATATTTTGTTTTTGCTCGCCATGTTTGTTTTCGTTTATTGAACTCTGATTTTACACAAGAAAAAGTTTTGAAAAATGGTTTAAGGGGATTGGATTTTTCAACCCCCCCATTATAGACCATTCATCCCCATATTCTTGTTCAACATACAATTAACATATTAATCCATGCATGATTGATTTAAGTTCCTAATTCAATTCTTATGAAAAAGAAGTTTTCCTTAGGAAGAGACTTAGTGAAAATTTCTGCTAGTTGATTAGATGAGGACACAAACTGAAGTACACATTCTACTTTTTTCAACATGACCCCTAATAAAGTGGAGAGTGAAGTATTATATTTTGGCGAGGTTTATGGCGTTAGTATTGTTGCATCTTATTGGGAAAACTCCAAGATTAACACCGTAATTACTAAAGTGTTGTTTCATTCAAATAATTAATGCGCAATAGCTACCCACAATAACATATTTTGCCTCAGCTGTGCATAACACGACATTTGGTTTTTTCTTGCTGTGCCATGAGACAAATGAGTGTCCAAGTAAGTGACACGTACCACTAGTAACTTTCATAACCAATTTGCACCTACAAAAATTAGAATTGATGTACCAATTAAGTCATAATTTGCTCCTTTGGGGTACCATAAACCCATTTTATGTGCCACTAAGGTATCTCAAGATACGTTTGACTGCATTGAGATGTGGTTCTTTTGAAGATGCTTGAAAATAAGCACAAAGACACATAACAAACATGATGTCATGACGAGATGCAATAAGATAAAGGAGTAGGCTAATCACACTTTGATATCTGCTTTCCTCTATGAAGGTGGCAAGAAACACAAGAAAGGGGGTTTGAATTGAGTTTCTAAAAAATTAAAGCTTTTCAAAACCAATTCAACAAACAAGAACACATATAATAAAAATAACAAGTTATTTTTATACTGGTTCATTGTTAACTAAGCTACCTCTTGTCCATCATACAAATGTGATTTCGCCTTCTCAATAAGGATTTAATCCACTATAATCGAAATGATTACAGACACCACAAAGACAACCCGTCCTTGCCTTCTTGAGTATACGTGACTAAACCTTAGTCACTTAAGGAAACCCCACTCAAACAAGATTGAGATTTACAAGTTGTGTTTACAAAGAATCTTATAGTAAGTAGATTAACACACGTTTTTATGTACAATGAAATACTTACACAATATAAACAAAAGCTCTGTGTCTGTTCATACAATATTCATAAGAATAGTATTATCAGATAAAATGACGTAGTGTGAATAATGTTTAGCAGCTTGTGAATTAGCAACCCTATTCATTCTTCCAATTCTTCCTTATATAGCAAAAAGATATGTTGGAGGGTATAATGGGAATCTTCACGAATAAGTTGTCGCCTTGAATAATCATCATCAATGATGGGGGGCAAAATTATATAATATTAATGTCCTTACTCCGCACAACCCGCGTAGTAGAAGGGAAGTTTTGATATTGTATGATGTACTATTTATCTCACTTAAAACCATTTGGTCTTATCTTCTAATCTTCAGAGATTTATAAATATAATTGTTGAAGCATTTTTAGAAGAGTCAAGGGTCTGGTTGAGGTACTTTAGAACCTAAGTCTTCAAAGTCTTGACATTGTTCCTTAGAACCTGGTATTCAAAATCTTCAACATTTGTTCTTCAATTAGAGTCACCGTGAAAAGCTTTAGTATGAAATTTCTTCAGAATCGTTGTCTAAAAGCTTTCTAGAACTTGACAACATCTTGTATCTCTTCAGAGTCAGAGTGTGTTGATTCTATAATCCGATGATGTCACACGTCAATGCCTCATAGTTAAAACTTGTTAAGCAAAAGCTACACACTATACAAAACCCATTAGTGTACAAAATTATTCTCTAAGACTTAATGTATTATTACCATCAAAACTAAGGGTCAGATGCAAAATCAAATCTTATTCTAACAATCTCCTTTTTTTTGATGATGACAAAACCATGTATTTTGATGAACAATTTTTGCACAGTTTAATCATACAAAAACATTAGAGTGAGGTTTGCAAGCTCCCCCTTAATTTTATATTGTTAAAACTTATTTTTCAGCTTAGAATATTAGAGTTAGGTTTGTAAGCTCCCCCTGAATTTAAGACTTAAAATATTTGTAACACATATAAAAGTTTTAAAATAGCATGAAAGAAATAACTTCCTATATGACAACATCCTGGTTGTTACTTGCTTTCTTATCAGACAAAAGCATGGTTACTCTTATCCCGTAAGGCAAATGCCTGGTTGGAATGATTGTGGTAACTATTTAGAGTGTAACAGTCTGGATACAAAAGTATTTCCTCCAGAGTCCATTGCTTGAGTGTTAGAAAATCTGATTATCAATCTTGTCTCAGAGCATGATTTTTCGGAATTTTCAAATGCATGGTTTCGTATATATTCTGGTTAACATTCGATTTCTCAGAACTTAGCTTAGTAAGATTAGAACCTAAAATACTTGGTTAAAATTGAAGAATTTTCACAAAGTTCTCAGAAATATTACCAAGTTAAAACCGTTATAAACATGTTTGGGTTTCATACTAGGAATTAGATATATCAAAATCTATCACTTTTTTCTCCCCCTTTGTCATTATTCAAAAAGAAATAAATAAGACAAAGTAAATAAGCCAAACAAATATTCATTTCACTAATTAGATAGGTAAGTAGATACATAATTAAAAAAAGAAAACAGAACAAAGATGACACAAAGTTTTTATAAAACTAATCGATTTAAACCTTTGTGAAGAATATGGATTTTTAACTTCACTTTGGAAACTTCTTAATTCAAATATTTATCCAACTTTACCACTTCCAAGTGCATGGATCACAAACTACCAATAAGAAAAATCAAATTCCTTTGTTTAAAGTCAAAAGGAAACAAATGATGATTTGTCTTCATGAATAATAACAACCAAAATCTTGCTCGTTCCTTGATACCCACACAGTCGAAGATGAACTTGGTATAAGAGTCATGCCTTAAAAAATTCCTCATGGATAAGGATACAACTTGCAACTTTCCACAAAACACCTAGTCATTTCTTAAATAACCATGCTTCACACCAATGGACAGGAAACCCTAATTCTCCTTGAATCTTCTGAGGAATCTTGAGGCCTTTTGGAGTAAACCCTAATTCATCGGTGAACAAAAGTAAACAACACAAAGTATAAAGACATTGTTAGCTATGTAATGCATGATTGACCTAGAAATGTTATGCAAGATGATGCACAAATAGGTAGAATCTTAGGGTTACAAATTAGGGTGTGACATCCTGCTAACTTGCTCTTGATCAAATTAACTTTCAACCCGGACATCGACTCAAACAACATAACTATCCCCTTTATAGTTCGAATACATGATCACAATTTATCACCAATGATCAAGGTATCGTCCGCGAATTGTAGATGCGAAAACCTATCATGCCCCCCATCAAATTTATAACCTTGAAATTTCCCACCTCTTTTGCCTTATTCATCATCACATTGAAAGCTTCTGCTACAATTAAAAATAAAAACAATGATAGCGGATCTCCTTGCCTAAGACCTCAGCCCATCTTGAATTCGTTTGTTAGGCTTTCATTGACTAACACCGATATTGTCAATGAACTTAAGCATTCAAAGATCCATTTGCACCATTTCAAAGGAAAGCCCATTTTCTCCATAACATCTACTAAAAATTTCCAATCTACACAATCATACGCCTTTTCAAAATTCAATTTGAATAGTATTACTTCTTTCTTCCTTCTCCTAGCCTCGTCGACAATTTCATTTGCCACTAGAATTCCATCCAAAATCTGCCTGCCCGAAATAAAAGCTGATTGCGATTCCAAAATAACTTTACGAATCACCTTTTTCATCCTATTTGCCAATACCTTGGATATTACCTTGTATATACATCCAACTAAGGAAATTGACATGTAATCAAATACCTTTGACAACTTTCTTTGCTTCAGGATAAGGACTAGAAATTAACTATTTGCCCCTCTAACCATCCTCCCATTTGCATGAAACTCTGTCATCATTTTCATAAAATCACCTTTGATCAATTTCTAAAATCCCCTTATAAATCCAAAATTTATTCCGTTTGGTTCTGGACTTTTAGAATCATCGCAATCCCAAATCACTTCCCTTACTTCCTCCTCCGAAAAATCTCGAATTAATACTCTCTTCTCTGCTTCCTCCAATTTTGAAAACTCCTTTATGTCTGGACGTATCTTTCCCCTTTTGTTCGCGAATGTGTTTTTGAAATGATCGTGAATTGCTTTCTTATACCCTCCATTTCTTTCTCCATTCTACCTTCCACTTTTAAAGCTTTAATTTCATTCTCTTTTCTTCTTCTTCTGTTTATGCATTCATGAAAATATTTTGAATTTACATCGCCTTTTTTTAACCATCTAATTCAAAATTTTTGAAATTGAATGCTACATTTAAGGTTCGACAATTTGTGTACTTCTGCCAACACTTCTCTCTTATGTTTCTCCTCTGTTCATGACAAAATGGCTAGTTCGCTTTTTAAATTTAACATGTTAAACTCTTCTTTTGATTTTTTATCCAGATTTTACGTATACAATTTGTGCCAATCTTTTAATTTATTCTTCGGCACGAGAAAATCAATTTTAATTACAAATAGGGAGATTCTTACATTTGTTTCTTGGAGCTCTTAAAACATGAGTTTTTTTTTTTAATCACTTGTATTTAAAATAAAAAATCTCACTTAAGTAACACATAATAGAAATTCCACACAAAACACGCAAGGAAATACTTAACTATAGGCTATTTGAAAAAATAAATAAAAAATCAACATTATTCGTTAGTCTTTTTCGAAACCAGAGTACCAGACGCACGATTGTTCTCAGCTCGCACCAGCAGGTTCGAGCATGAACTCGTGAGCGCTGGAGATAACAAATGGAAGACTCACAAAAGCTTGCACTGTTCCACGAATCCGGTATATACCACTTCAACGATTCAAACACCGTTTTCATCGATCCCGTACGCGTTCTAAATCGTTCCTACCACCGCTACACTGTTTCTCCGTCCACCTACTATCCCCGTTTCTTCCAAACCCTAACCCCCAAAACCCCTATTTCCAGCACCGTTTCTTCCTCTCCCACTAAACGGAAGCGGAAAAAACGAAAACGTAGTCCGAAAGAATTGAACGAGAGAGAACAAATTGCATTTCAACGCCATCAGGTTTTTTATTTTCACGATTATTATTGAAATTAGAACGTAACGTTTACAGTATTGTAGTGTTTTGAATTGATTGATTGTTGTGTTTAGTGTAGGAATTGAGGCCTTTGTTGGTGAAGGCACACGAGTGTTTGCTGAAATCGAATGGACTTTTGGATGATTTGAGAACTTTGAGAAATGGAGGTGATTCTTGTTGCTTGAAAGAGAAATGTGAGGGTGATGAACAATGCTTCGTTGAATTGGCACTGCAATCGCCTGAACTTGTTCTAACGCTGAATTTACGTGTTCCAGACACTGAAAAGGACTTGGAAGGTGTGGTTTTTGTTATCTTACATTGATCTTGGTTATTGATGTTCATGTAGTTTAGCGTTTTGTCTTTGAGGATTTTATTGGTTATTTGATTATAGGTGAGTGGAATAGAATAAAATGGAAATGGAACCAAGTTTTTATAGTGTTGTTTGGATGTTTTATGGAGAAATAAGTGAATGTTTCTTGTTAGTTATTTCGTTAATCTATTTAGTGCATGAAATGGTTTTGAGATTAGATTTTAGTAACTATACACTTGCATGAAATGGAACCAAATTTTTTTAGTGTTGTTTGGATGTTTTAAGAAGAAATAAAACAATGTTTGTAGTTAATAATTTCGTTAATCTATGTAGTGCATGAGATGGTATTGGGATTAGAATTCAGTAACTATACACTTACATAATAAATCTCAATCATGTTTCACCATTTAGAATGTGAGGAGTTGGGGAAATATTTTACGTTATCATTATCGGTGTAAAATTATTGAACTATTTGCGATTATTTTTCAATTGGAAAAGAATGAATCATTGGCTATGCATTGGATGCAATATGATGAAATATATTTTATTTATTTTATTTTATTTTTACCATTTTATCATGTTTGAAGTTTGAACAATCAAATATGAACATTGGCTAAGGCTTGCTTCCAAGAGGTTTTGATATCACAGTTTAGATATTTGCTCATGTGTTGCTAGCAAATATAATTAGTTTCTCAAATTGTTAGTACATTGTCGGGCTATTCATTCGTAAGATAAATTGTATGGAGTTGCTGGTGTAGAAAATCTTACTGTACTAATATAAGTCTGTGACTTCTCAGACTCCCCAAATGTGCAATACTGTGAGCAGAGGTCAATACTTCCAGCATTCAATAATTTGGTTGTTAATGACACGGAGGATGATGCAGTGGCTGAGATTTTGAACAATCATTATATAATGCCTCGAGAAAGCTGCTTTTACATCGTATGTTGAGCCATGTTTACTTTACACAAGCTGTTTCTTATGTGCTCTTTTGCTCATATTAAGAGGTTGTTTTCTTAGAATTTTTGTTAATTAAGCTTTTAACCCCAATGGAGTATATCTTATTTAACATTTTTATGTTTTCATTTATGGAAGTCAGATCTGGGACAGATTCGCAATCTCATTCCCGGTAATGGTTCATACACAATTCAAATTTTACTTCTTGTTATATGCCTCGGTTCTTCATATCTGTGGTTGTATATTGATATAACAATAGTGTTTATTTTTATGCAATAATCACCTCCATGAAGAAATTGACGTCCTTTTTACTTATTAATAACATTTCTAACTGTATTCATTCCTTATTGCATACAATATTATTCCCAAAAATTGCATAACATGTGAATGGAGCTGTATCGAGTCTTGCCAGGCCACCTGTATCATGTTATCAATGGCAACTCAGCCGCTGAAATTCATTGTGGCATTTCTTAAAAAACTTATTTGTGTTTAGCTGCCTAGCTGCTCATGTATGGGGCTGTTAACTTTCATTTTTACTTGGGATCTTTTATTAATCTAACAGCTCATACTGATTGTGGCTTCAACCTCATAATGGTGGATCCGCCTTGGGAAAATGCAAGTGCCCATCAGAAATCAAGGTGACAAAAAAGATTTGTTTGTAATATGCTTTTCTAGTATCAAAAATTTGATGTTACCATATATTGTTCTATGAAAGATATTTTTATGTTAGATAATTTAACCTTGTATTGGCTTTTTAATGACATGCATAGGTTTGATCTTCATTTTTCAGAAATATGTTTCTCCCACAAACTTGTTGAGAAGTTTAAACCTTTTTAAAAAAATTATTTTCACTTTATTTATGGTGGGGATGGAGATGAAGGTTGCTAGATTAGTTTCATGAAAAAGAATAGTTTTTGAGATACAGTTCAGCATTCAATAACATTGTAAATGGAAATAGCTTTGCGATTAACTGATGAACTTAATAACCATTACTCAGTCTGAACTGGCTGAGAACTATGGCTTATTTTAAATAAATCTCAGATATGGTGTGTCATCTATGTAGGTACCCAACCTTGCCCAATAGGTACTTTTTATCCCTTCCTATTAAGCAACTAACTCACACTGAAGGTGCCCTTGTGGCATTATGGGTAACAAACAGAGAGAAACTACGTAGTTTTGTTGAGAAAGAGCTTTTTGCTGCGTGGGGGGTCAGCTATGCTGCAACTTTTCATTGGTTGAAGGTGGCTTGTGGTTACTCCTATTTGCTTACCATACCAGTGTGTGAAGCCATTCCAAATTCCAGTCTTATTTATTTGTTGTCTATTGCAGGTGAAAGCAAATGGATCCTTGATTAGTGATTTAGATCTTTTCCATCATAGGCCATATGAAAGCCTTATTTTGGGATACAGTCCTGGGAAGGTCTGGTCTTTAAAATAATGTTTAACTAATTGGCTTTCTAACCATCAGTTTTTTTCTCCCACTTCTTTTTATAACTCGTGTTATATGGTATTTTCTAGGTAAAACATTCTGATAACCGGTCAAAGTTTAAGCCTTTGAAGGATGATCATGTGATTATGAGCATTCCTGGGGATTACTCAAGGAAACCTCCAATTGCAGGTATTGTTGTCTGGATTAATACGCAGTGTGTTTTGACTTAATGAAAGTGCGAGTAAATAAGTTGCGCTGAAAGTTGGTACACGATTTTAATACTGATGTTTCTTCATACTGGTGTGGTCAGATTTATTGCAGGAGTACGTTCCTGGGATCAAGCCTCCCCAATGTGTTGAGCTATTTGCTAGAGAAATTATGGCTGGATGGGTTGCTTGGGGAAATGAACCACTCCACTTTCAAAATTCTAGATATTTTATCAAAAAGATGGATAGCTGATTCTTTAAAAAGGCTATACTTGGTGATAATTTATGGTCATCTCTGAATTTTCAGTCTATGTTAAGTTTTATCTCTCTAGTTGTTCTGGGTGGCTGCCAAGAATTTTTTAGTCAAATTCACTGCTGTCGGAATTTTGTATCCATTCACTGTTGTTGGAATTTTGTACCGTTAGTGCAGTACTCAAATTCACTGCGGCAGAATTTTTTATAGTTAGTGCAGTCAGTCCATCCAAGTCCTCAGGTAAAGACTAGTTAGTGTAGTCGGTCCATCCAAGTCCTTAGGTAGAGACTGGAAGACCCAAATTGTGAGTTAGACAAATTGGGAGTTTAGAATCTCAATTGCATAGTGAATCTCAATTGGGAATCTAGATCATCGATGGAGATCATTGACTTCAGAGAGTAGAGTCTATTTTCACAAATTTTCTCTTTCTTTGTGTAAGTTAAAAAAAAAAAAATCGAAGATATATAGTGAAGCCCTGCTTCTTCTTGGAGAGTGTAATATTAAGTTCTGATATATTATTAGTAAATTGTCTCTTATTTTCCATTAGGGCATTTAGGAAAACTGGATGGGTATGCTTTTGTTCAAATGTTTATTGGTAAACCTAAACCACTTTATGCAGAGAGGTATCATTTTGTTCAAATGTTTATTGGTAAATCTAAACCAGTTTATGCAGAGAGAAAAACAATTGGTTTTAAAGGATCATTTTCATCTAAACCAAGTGCAAAAGACTGCATCTAACCATCATACTATCTATCTAATATTTTTAATTTATAATGTATTTGTCTTTTACATAGTTTTTACATAGTTTTATAGGAGTTTAGAAATCTTAGGTTTGTTGCCATTGATTCATGTCATCTAAAACTTTACACCAGAAGGATTCTTTTGGAATTCACTTTCATTATCACCTTAATAACCTTCAGGAACCATGATAAATACGCTTCAAAATGACAGTAATAACTTGTTACGTGACTTTCTTTACTGCCTTGCCTCAAATTTGAAACAATTCATTAACTGCCTCCCTTCGAAAATAAATTTCAAATGGCCGAGAGTAGTCCGACTTTTTTTTTTAAGTGGGGCTCTGGCCAATGAAAGGACGAGGACATAAATATTATAATATTTTTTCATTTTTTAATGTTTATTAATAAGTATAATTATAATTTTAATGTTTTATTAATAAAATAATATTTTTTAAACTTTTTTTTAGTTTTTTTTAAACTAAGTTTTTTTCTTTTATTTTAAAAAAAAGATATTAATTGATTTGTTAATTTAATAATTATTTAAAATATTTGTTTAATATAATTGTATTATTTAAATAATATTTTAATCACCCATGTCATTCTTTGGTGAATGGATGTCTATGTTAGTAGAACATTCACCAATGAATGGTCGAGTATTCATATATTGATTTTTTATAAGTTGTCTGATGTGAAAAAACATAATTCATCTCACATAGCAAATTGTTTTTGTAAACATGTTTGCATGGGCTTTTGTGTTTTATGAGTAAGACAAAAAATGAGTGTTTGTCTAGATCTGCAATGAAATTTCAGAACATTAATTGTAGTTGATCTTACCAGATCGAAAAGGGATCAACAGCCAATAACACGTCTTAGACTATTTAATTCGTCGGTGGTAGAGAAGAGAAGAGGGTGTACCTGCAAGGTACTCCGATGCCAAAGTAAGAGGTGAAGTAGAAAGAGCAACCCTTTGGTGAAAGAGAGTATTTATAATATGCTACCTGCGCTGGGTCAACGATTACTTAGCATTGGGTTGGATTGCTAGACCCAATATGAGTAACTGTTAGGGCTTTCGTGGCGTAGGGAAGACCAGCGCGTGGTCTTCGTTCTGAGTCAACTGCCCTGTGATCTTCAGGAGGTGGGTAGTTGCATGATGATGTGTCCCCGCATGGGGAGCACATGGAGAGCGTGGGGGAGACGTGTGAGAGCTCCTTGTGGGCATTGTAGGATTGGACCTTCATTGGGCCCTCCTTGACGGGGAGCTGGGTTTAGCCGTGCCCGACGGTGGGTCAGCCCCTTTCTCAGTCCAGAACAGTAGTCATTAAGACAAGTTTTTTACAATTGGGTGGTCGATGCATAAAGGTGAGGAAAGTAGAGTACCATTGTCCACATATAACGTTGATTGATGTTAGCCATGAAGGTACATACATGTATTACTTGGATCGTATACAAAATAATTTAGATGACCATTGTATGTTTTCAACACATAGTGGTGAAGTTAACAAAGGAATTGAAGGTCTACTTGTGTTGATTGTTGTTGTTGATTAGTTTATTAAGAAGCATTTTTAATTTTCTTTGATGTTACTCTACTCCGTAATCGGGAGTCTTTAATATTAAATATATTTCTTACTGCTTGTTCCATAGACATTAGAAAGACATTACATTAGATAACTAAATACTTAACTAAAAGATGATCTAAAAAAACAAGCGTAATCATCTAGAAGGGCTGCTGCCTTTGGACATTTTCTATGCATGTGGCTTATTTCACAACAAATCTTACACCTTCTCTTTTTTTTTCAACATTGTCCATTTCGGTTCTAATCCAGGTACTGTTTGGGCATCCTTTCTTCTTCCTTCTCATAGATTTATCGTGGCAAAGAGTAAATCCTTCATATCGTGGTCAGTTCTCCTCATGGGAAAGTCCAAGGAAGCTTTCCTTGTAGACCTTAAATACGTTAAGAATTTTGAACACGTCCGATATGTGGATGAAGTAGTCCTAACGTTTACTAGAACATGTTGCAATCACATGGAAACAAGGTAAGTAAAATGTTTGAAATATCCCATAATCGCACCACTAGTTCCTAAGGTCAATGCTGAAAGTACTTGTTGGCCGACCATCATTCTGATTAATTTTTTCATGGACCATAAAATAGAACCTTTTGCGATCAAATTGCATGACATTATGAGTGTTAACTTTACTCACTTCTTCAACCATTCCCTTATTGCCGCTATGTGTGAAAACTTGCCAAAAAGCCAACGTTTTTGTCCACTGATGGCATCTTTTACCAAAGAGTGATCTCAATCAGTAGTACGTAGACTAGACCAATTCAGCGACCAGAAGGTTTCGGGTTGTCTTAAGTATTGAGTCCATTGCTTCTGCCAAGTTAGTTGTCATGTATCCCCAACATTGTCCTTCGTCATACTCCCTTGTCCATTCTCCTAGGGGATGTTGTCTATCCACCTTAAAGCCTTTATATTTGTTCTTCGTATTTCACCGTGATAATAATTAAATACCGTCTCTCAATGCAAAACCTGTAATAAAAGTGTTATAAAAAATAAAATAAAAATAAATAACTATATGCGGTAAGTGAAACTTATATTGTTACCTATGTTAACAAGTTTTTTTGCGTAATTCTTTGTCATTAATCTCACACATGAAGTTCTGCGCAATGTGTCTAATGCAGTAGACATGTGAAGATGAAGGATATTTCCATCCGTTGTAGATGGGAGAATCACACCGTGAAACACCGGCAAACATAAAAGAATATGTAAGTTTCTTATATTCTCAACTTAATTGTTTTTTTTTACAATGTATTAATTTTTTTCTTCTAATTTTTTTCCAAGAAGACTCTGGATTTCGAGTTCATTCTCATACTCGCATCGAACCAAATGCGGAAATAATACCACATTTGGAACAAGTCGGTTTTGAAAAAAAAAAATAGTTAATTTATTCCAAAATAGTTGTTGTTCTATTAGAAAGATGAGACTGAAAACATAAAGTAGGGAAAGAAAACACGAGTCAAATAATATCACATTTAACACGAGTCAAATAATGTCACATGTGCGTTACAAATTAAAGCAGAAGTCCGGCAGAGTCACAACATACAAATCACATTGAACGGGATAAACATTTAGGTCTGATTTCAACGTGACAAGAAAATAAACAGCAGCACACACAGTCCCCAATATTTACATGATCATAATAACATGAATATTACAAAATCAAAAATTTCCAGCAGAGAGATTAAACCGAATAAAATCCAATCAGACCAACATTTTAATATGCAGTAACTAGTAAAAAAGCAGCGATATTAACCCAAAATGCAAAACTAAATTGGGATCAGGTTCGAATCCAGACAGAATTATGCACCAAAATTGAACCACACTTTGAGGAAATCACGAAAATGATGTCTTTGATGAATCTTTTAACCATTTGAATCCTCCATTTCCCCTAGTGTTACCAAATGAAACTTCAACTTCATCTTGAATTGCATCTAAACCTGGATGGCTAAAAATATTACTCAACAATTATGCTCCTCTGAGTGCATTTATCAAAGGTAAAGGAACCTCTAGTGTATCATCATTGAGCTCCCATATAAACTTAAATAGTTTCTTCTAAACACTGTATCCAAAATTGTTGTCACTATGCTCTCTCCACAATTGGTCAATTGTTTGAAGGTGTGCTTTGGATAGTGGTTCGCAGACAAAATTGACGAAGAAAATTTTTTCCTTCTGTTTGCTTGGCTCTCTCTCCTTTTAGTCTTTTGTTTCCTTATGTTGATTTTTCAAAGCGAGATAGATGATAGGTGGTCTCCAAGGAGGAAACTATGCTTCTGTTTTCATCTTCTTTTTTAGTATTTTTAGAGAGAGAGAGAGAGAGATGTGGAATTGTAGCAAGTGGCAGTTGATTGTTTCCTCAAATGACTAATTAGTGAGCTTAAATACTAGGCATATTAGGGTTGTAAAATTATTTAAATGCCCACATTGTCCTTATATATTTTCAAGTGATCAAGTGAGCTATAAAATGATGAAATAAAATTCACAATTATTTTTAACAATAACAAATACAATCAAACTGAATTAATTAAGTTATTTTAAATTATTTTGATTAAAACACGAAATAAAAATCGAACGTGCAAATGCACAAAATAAAATAAAATGAATACATTAAAATAATTTATGTGAAATGTAGGTCAGTAAAACAAACATTCGCGGATCAAATATTGAAGTTAAAAATGTCCGAATGAAAAGGTTAAAACTAATCAAAATGCGAATGCAAACAAATGTGAAAAATAAAATGAGCATACAAAACTAAACTACGTGAAACATATTTCAATAAAATCGTCAGTTGCTGGCTTGATTTTAAAGTCTTTCATCTGTTAATTTTGCGCGCGATTGAAAATTGCTTAAACCGGTCTATCTGCAAAATCAAAATTTTATTCTGATTGACTTTTTAAAAAATAAAATGCATGTCATGATATGTAGATGATGCAAATGTCATGTGAATGAATCAATTTGTTGATCTAAGGGCAAAATTAAAAAATGAATCTATGAATATTGGTGATTGGTTATTGTTGTGATTGAATATATGTGATTGGAGATTGATATTTTTGAGTTATCATTGTTGTTTTATGCACCATTATCATTTATGAATGTATTCTTCATAAAATGGTGTACCTTATTTTTTGAATTTTAAATTTTTTAAAAATTTTACATCTGATCTAAAAGATAGGGATGGTGTGCATGGTTACCCAAACATTATGCACTAATCTATTTTATTAGTTCTAGTTTCAAAACTAAACAATGTTTGAAAAAAATCAGTTCAAAACCCGAAAATGATTTAAATCCGATTCTAAACCGATTCAAACCAGTTTTTTTTTAAAATTAAAACCATATTATAAATAAAAAATGTTTTTTTTTCAGTTTTTGCCAATTCCATCTCTATAGGCAAATCTCTATTCCTTTTGTTAACCCACGACATCTCATCATCCTCATTCAGCAAACTCTCCCACGCAGCCGGTTCAGTCCTCACCTTCATCTGCGCTGCAACACTGCGACTCCGGCTCTCTCCGCTCTGGTTTTTACGCCGCCGTTGCATTACCCCCATCCGCGAGCATCTGCTCCTCGTGCCGTTGTCGAGTCTGTTCGTCCCTCAAGGAACAGTAAGGTCATTTACATTGCGATTAACTTCTTCTTGTTGCTGTGGTTGTTGTTCTTCTTCTTCTCTGTTGTTGGGTTTCCGTGATTTGATTTGTTGTTGTTGTGTATCGATGTCCTATCTGTACTTGGTTTCTGCTGTTGTTCATAGATGTTGTTGCTATTGAGTTATTTCACCGTTATTGTATGACTTGGGGCTGGATAGTTTACTTGTAATTGAACTGATTTGATATTGTTGAGTAGTCAGACTCTGTAGTTTATTTTGGCCACAAGCTCCGCCACTATAGTGCTGTGTTCTTTTAAATATCTGTATTGACGGATTTATGCTTTTGTTGTTTCTATCTTACAGGAAATCTCAGTTGATATTACATTGTTTTTAAGAAGATGCTGTCTAGGGCATTATTGGCCAAGTTCATTCCAAAGCCCTCCACTTCTTCTCGTCTCCAATTCACCCAACAGGCATGTTATTTCACTTTTACAGTTAAACACCTTACTGACACATTGATGATAACTTGGAAAAAAATGAAGTAATTGAATGTTCTATGAACATATGTCGTTGTCATGTTGGGGTCAGATTCAAACATGTGTGAGACACATTATCAGTTTGAAGCTTCGGTGTGCCATAAGGTGTAGCCCGGTTATGTGAGTTGGGACACTAAAGGAGTATTGAGAAAGAGGTTCAGGGTTCAGTTTCTAACAATTTCTCCTTTCCCCTAACAAACCAACCACAAACATTTGCCTTTTCAAATAAAATTAAATAAATGCGGTGCTCTGGATAGCTAGATGATTATTGCATTTCAACATATTTGCTTATCAAAGGTGGAAACTATATGCAGAGAGGATTGCATAGCAGGAACAAGAAAGCCATGGAGTTCATTGCCAAAGGCTGGAATGCTCTGAAGGAGGTTGATAGGGTCATTGATTATTGTGAGCTCAATGATAGGCGTCTCATCCCTCTTCTTAACGTAATCATTGCTTTCTTTATCTATTGCCCCCATTTGCTTCTTTATTTTAAGATTTTATTTTATATGAGAGAACAATAAATAGACCCTTGCTTATTTGGGATTCATAAATAGACAGCAAAGGAGAATTTTGAGCTTGCTTTGGAGGCGGATAACACTAATACTCATGCTAGGTATTGGCTGTCCAGATTACATATGAAATACCATGTTCCTGGAGCAAATAAGGCTGTGTAAGTCAACTTTTATCCTCTCTTATGTCTTGTTTCTTCATGCTCTACCTATTTTCCATCAATGAAATGCGTATTTACTATGCCAAGAACATATCTATAGTTTATTCTTTTTCATTTTTTTGTGTGGGCAAATTATCCTGACCTCCCTTAAAATATGCTAGAATATTAAACATCCCTATAGTTTCCAAAATTCACTCACCTCCCTCATTTACACATCTTCTTTTCCATATTTCACTAATGAAACAATTTTAAAGTTCTTTGTTTCCCTTACTCTGATATCTATTTTGGACATCCACCTGTTCATCGAAGTTCATTATATAGTGCTACTCTGTTTGGTGTTTATGTTTATCTTCTACAATTTATCTTCATGTATGATTTTAGGGATATGAAATTTGGGTGATAGCAGATAAAAACACAATTAACGTGCGAAAAAATACCAAAGGTAAAATGCATTCGACAAAACACTAAATCAAATTCGATGATATGGGTCGTCATGTAGAAGAAAAATAAATGGCATCAACCAACAAATCAAATTCATGTGTTTTTATCTTGATACAAATCAACTTGGCTGAAATAAAATAAAATGCAATTCAGCAAAAAGCAATGAATACTCTGGAATAATTTGCCGGAGTTGTAGCTTGAGTGAAAGTGGAGGACTCATGAGATTTTTTTTTTGTTCTTCTAACAGAGCATTAACGATGTTAAGTTAGAGGGGAGGAGTTTGTCACTTAAAAGGAAAAAAAATAAGGGAGGTTAGTGTCAATCTAAAAACTAAAGGTGTTTATGATGCTTAGATAGATCTCAAGGGAGGTCAATGTAATTTGCTATTTTTATTATTACTAGCGCAAAGTCGGACATTAGTTATATGTGTGAGTATAATTTGATTTGCTTGTTTTTAATTTCACAATATCTATGTTATCTATTTCAGTTTTGAAATCCATATTTTGAAATTTAAATTTGGAAAAGAATTGTGTTCTCTGAGGCAAATTTGTAGAGAAAAAAAGGTTCCATAAAATTGGTAGTTATTTTTGGAGTTCCTTTTTTAACATGGTATAGATGACGCTAATTATTATTTTAAAAATCCTTATATGGAGTTCCTTCTTAGCTATAAAGCTGTGTTGGTCCTCTTTATGATGTGAACTCAGCTGAGTAGCTATCCACAAGAACGGAAAAGTAAACTTCAGAATTACATGAACTCGAGTACTTCAAAACATATTATAAATCTCATTATTTGCAATATGATGAAGTAGCTGTTTAAAGCACAATTGGTTCTTCCTTTTGTCATCAATGACATCTGTATTAGTTTTGTGGTTTAATTGTTTTCTATTCTTTCCGTTTCCTTTTAAATGGTTCTAATTTCCCATTGATTTACACCTTCCCGCTGATGCTATGCTGAGTTTTTTGAACTTGTTTCTTTTTCAAGTCACATGAAAATACTGCTAATATGTAGTCATATTTTCCCTTTTTCCTTGGCAACAGCGCGGCAGCATTATTGGTAGAAGCAGCAGATATGGGTGATGCTGATGCACAATATGCACTGGGTTGTCATTTAAGAGTAGAGGTGAGGCTACCCTACACCTTATATTGTGAGGACTGTTTTAGTACATTTTATAGCCAAACTTGAAGATTTTGAGTCAATGACTTGAATCATGATTTTCAGTCAATTACTTGAATAATTCTTCTTTGCCTCCTCAAATCACACATGACACAGCGACTATCCATTACTATTGTGGATTTATTTATTGTAGATTCAGGTTGTATTTTATATTGTTGTGCTAACAGATGAGGTATATGACCTTGGGGAGGACAATAGTGGGCTTGGTTGGGATATTATGTGTTCTTAATGGTGAATTAGTTAGTAGTGGTGTTTTTTTTTCTTGCCTGACTACATTTGTACAATTATATATTTGACTTCTAAGATGAACTTGAGTAGAGTACTTCTAGCTATGTAATCTTCTTCTACCTTGAGTTTTTTTTTCCTCTCTTAATGTTTCATAACTGGATACTTTAGGAAAAATGAGAAGGTCCTGAATTTTTGTTTTTTTTAAATATATATGTTTTTTGGAGACAGAATGATGATGTCCATTCAGATCAACAGGCTTTCTATTATTTGGAGAAAGCTGTGGACCAGGTATGTTTCTCTATGAAAGTTGGATCTTGCCATGATTTCAGAATGTACGACAAAACCCTTATTGGTGTGTGTTATGTTCTAGTTGCATCCAGATGCTCTTTACCTTTTGGGTGCTGTATATTTGACTGGCGACTGTGTTAAGAAAGATATTGCTTCGGCATTGTGGTGTTTCCATAGGGCATCAGAGAAGGTAAAATATTAATTAATCAAAGTTAAACAAATAATTTTCTTTAAAAACCATGCATATAGGGTTAGGTTTTCAACATTTTTTTCTTAGTATTTATGGACAAATTGTCCATTCATTTGTTTTCTTGTGTGGTGTGAGTTAAACTCAGTTCAACATACATTGTATGTCATTTGGTTATGCTGTTATGAAATCTAGTTTACACTTGCTCTTTAAGTGCATACATTAAATCACCTGACAAAGCTTTGGCATGGGCTGGAGTATTTATACCTCCATGAAAAGCTACGAATAAGTTTTTCATGAGTTATGAACTACACTAGGGTTTCATTGATTACTCATGCACTGATTCCTAGAAGTTAAAATTTTGTCAAAGTTGCACATATAGTCCAACTTTTCTTTCAAATCATATACTGGTTTACTGAAAGTTAATGTGACTTGAATTAAGTGTGGTTTTGTTTGATTATACTTGGTGCGACTCTGAACAAAGTATTTGAACTAGGATAACTTTGGTCGGGATTCAGAAGAGACTGGCCCAAATCACACCCGACTCAAAGATGCCATGAGAGGATTCGGGGCGAATGAAAGCGGCTCCACGTAGAGAGCACGTTAGCTCGCCCGACTCGGCCCAGCGCCTCTAGAACGCGGATCGCCCGGCCCAATCCGACTTACTTAACATCATGTCATTTGTGGACATGTCAGGCCACGTATGACAGGAAGTAATGCACACCGTTATGGTTCCTCACAATAACCACTCTTCCTTCCCCATGACCTAGCCGAGCAGGTAGGGAGTGGAACCAACTCTAAGCAGTTACTTGGCCCAGGGGGGTCAGGTCTATATAAACTCTAAACCTAGTAGTTCGAAAGATCATTTACTCTTTTACAGATTCAGCACTTAGAGCCTTCTTGCTCGCTCCTACGCAAGCAGGGTTCACATCATTGTATTTATCACAAGTACAATATAGTATTGTATTCTAATATGATGGGTCCAATGGGAAGTAGTCCTAGTATGAGAATTTGACTCAAGGTTCAAAATGCATGGAAACCTGGAAAGGTAAACACTTGATCAGGAACCAGGAGCCTGTAGGCCTTGCTTATACTCAAGATTACACATCATGTAATCAGTGAGGAAATAATTATTGATCCTTGATGACTCTTCAGACGAATCATTATAAATGGTGGAGGAATTTTGATTAGAGTGTTAATGTAGTTAAGTATATATTTTTCATGACTACATTTTACCCTAGATAGAGACTACTCAATTATTTCCTTTTGATAATTTATAAAATGTTCTAATCTGTCAGTTCAGCCAATTTAAGTATTTAAATCTTACACATGAAGGTGTTTGATTATTATAAAAAAAACTTGTCTTAATCTA
This sequence comes from Lathyrus sativus, assembly GCA_963859935.3. NCBI lineage: Eukaryota > Viridiplantae > Streptophyta > Magnoliopsida > Fabales > Fabaceae > Lathyrus > Lathyrus sativus. Next base: position 6,454,715 of record OZ012740.1, read on the forward strand.
CTAGAGTTAAGGGGAATAGATTTATTGCTTTCATGTCATTTACAAATGTGAACTGGGTTAATTCTTAGTTGCTTGTTTAAAGATTTTTCCATAATGTTTTAAAACTTTATTCTATATATTTGTAGGGTCATGCTGGGGCAGCTATTGCATATGGATCTCTTCTTCTTAAAGGTCAGCTTATCTTCCTGTGTTCATTTAATTTAGGATTTAATCAATGTGTATTGTTGGTGTAAAAAAGTTTTTCCCATGCATCAAATTCCATCTCATTATTATTATTATCAGGCCACTTTGAACACTTATTAGCAATAGAGATGATTCAACGAAGTTATCTTAAACTAAAAGTAATGAGATGAATAGGATTATAGAAATCAGAATTTTTATGTTTTCTGTCTGGATAAGGTTGGTGGATTACATTCAGCTTTAAGATGTTTACTAATAAAAGAAAGGATATTATGCCTCAGGTGTAAAAATTCCGGAATCAATAATAAAATTCAGTTTGAAGAGAGGTCCGGTTGCTCAAAAACGAGGAAAGAGCAAAGAAAGTATTGCAATTGATCCCGTAGAGATGGCAAAAGAAAAATTTCAGATAGCTGCAAAAGCAGGATGTGATCTTGGATTGAAATGGCTTGCAAGGTTAGAAGAGGAAGAGAAGCGGTTACTCACCCAAGAATTTTAAAGTTTAAATTAGAAAATACTAAAGTTTTGTGAATTTTAAAGTTTAAAATAGGAAATATGTTGTTCTTTTTCATCACTAAAGCTAATCAAATTCCTTTAGAGAAAACTAGTAGAAAACATGTGCTTTCGCACGGGTAAAATAAATTTATAAATATATAGTTAATTTTGACAAATATATGTGTATTAGAGTTAAATGTATAACAATGCAATTAAAGTGAAAGAAATATAAATTAAAAAAACAGAAATTGAATATGAAACAACTAATATAACTAAATGAAATGGTAATGTTGTCAAAAAAGGAGTAAAGTAATAATACATAGTAAAAGAGAAGTAGTACAACAAAATGTCATGTAACCGACGTTGCAAAATAATGTGTCTGTTGGAGTTGATATCACAATGTTGACCTGTTAAAAATAATAATTAGAGAACAATTGGATCATTTTTCGTAATGGAAACTTAACCAAAGAAAGAATATGATTGTTATACCTTCTAGATATTGTGGAAAACTTATTTGAATACAACATTAGTGGTAGTAGCAGCGGTACAGTTATTTTTATCATGAATTAAAATTTTAAGACCTTGTTTTGTCTTAACTCGGGACATTGCGACATACAACTGACCATGACTAAATACATTCTTTGGCAGGTATAAACCAACTACGTCTAACGATTGACCTTGTGATTTGTTAATTGTCATAGCGAAAGAAACAATAATGGAAAATTGTCTTCTCACTAACTTAAATGGCCACGGTGATTGAGAGGGGGACAAAGACATTCTTGGAATATAAATGATGTTACCTATTCTTTCCTGAAATAATCCCAGCTTCAATAACATGATTAGTCACTCTTGTAACTGTGAGCCTTGTACCATTGCATAAACCTTCCGATTGATTTAAGTTTCTCATCAACATAATAGTGGCACCAATTTTCAACTTTATAGAATGATTAGGCAATCCAGAAGTTTTAAGAGCATTTAGAAATTCAGCAGTTAAGTGCTCAAATGCATCAAAGTCGGTTGCTGTTGATCTATCAATAGAATCACTACTAAAGTATTCTTTTTCTTCTCCTAAAAGAAAGAAAAAAAACAGACAAATGATTCAACAAATAAAAAATGAAGTCAAAAATGAAATTAGCATGAAAACAACTTCGCAACATGTATAGTACCTGGAAGAAGATCTGTGATATATTGATTAATCTCATCGGTAACTTCAATTGTTGAAGCCAAGATAGCACGACTTTGTAAAAAATTGGGGTCATGGTAGTTATGAATGAGATCGGGATAGGTACTATCAACAATAGCCTTAATAGGATCTGAAAAATTTGAAATTAAAAACTCTGCAGGAATATTAATTTCAACATAACCATCATTAGGCTCACCCATGGTACGATCTCCAATTGATAAAATCCACTCATAAAATATACGAACTTTTTCAATTTGATTTGAAGTTGTCCCACTTTGTAGGCGCATATTTTTTTGTAAGTTTGAGGACTTTGCACTGATCCCAAATATAAGAAGCATTAATAAATATAAGAAGGATTCGTCTAAAATCACCACCAAAAATAACTACTTTGCCTCCAAATAATTGATGGGCTACAGACGTGTCTACTTATGCGTCTAGCGGTATCTTACTGCAAGTGCACAGCCTATCGAAGTAATATTTAAGATTATCGATCCACAGGGATTCTATCGTTACTTAGTGCTAGATGAACTTCTAGTTTAGCTAAGGCGAATAGTTGTCACGATTGTTGTTGGTTTTCTAAGACTATTGAAGGCGGAATTAAATTTAAGTTTTTAATAAAATAATACTAAGACGGTCGGTATGTAATTATACTAACTTAGGTGGGTCAATCTAACCTCGGCTTATAAAGATGTTCACTTAATCTATTCGGTAGAGATTACTAGTTTAAATACCCTCAACTCACACTCTCGTGGTCTTGAATCAGATCTTATCCCTAAAGCCCTATGCCTGCTCTCGCTAGCCCATAAGTGTTTAGAGGTAATTTTTGGAAACTAAATAATTCTAATTTATCTTAAAGCGCTCTCGCTGTATTTAATTTAAATGCCTAACTTTAGCTATCTGGTTAAAATCTCACACTCTCGTGGTCTTGACCCAACCTAATACCCTTTTCTTACTCTCGTAACGAAAAGGTCGAATTCAATTAAAAAGCATCAGCCAGAATGTTAAGCGATTAATTATTTTAGCCCATGGTTATATTTTACCGGTTAAGTTGGTTATAACTACATACCGCCCTAAGGTATTTAGCTACTCATCGAGGTTAAATCAGACTCAGAGTTAAATATTGACTTACTAATGGCAGAAAAATAAATAGACATTATAAATAAATTAAATTGCAATAATTGAAAAACTTGATTAACAAATATCTGAGTAGACTCCTTCTTCCACAGACCGGAAGGCTTGGAGTAGGCGGAAATAAAAATTAAAACGAATGCTGAAGGCTGGAAACAAATAAAAGTATAACAATTCCCTAATGTTGGAAATTGTTACACGGTTGGTTTGGATACAAATAAAATAAGACAGAAAGTAAAACAAATGCTGGAATAATAATTCTGGTGGTAAGGTAATTCGGCAGAGCTTCCGCAGGAAATTTGGATAACGAAGTCTCCCATGAGTTCTCCTGAGCTGGTCCTATTTATAGAGCTTCCAATGGGCTGGTGCCTTGGTCTTTTGCTTCTTGGGCTTTGCTGGAGTGGTTGAGAAAATGTTGGAAAGTGGCAGCAGAAAATGGGAGAAGTCGTCCTCACGTGCTGCCTTGAGGAGAATTACTAGGAGGAGTGGTCTTCAGTGGTGGCTTGACGTAGTCTGAGTCAAAATCAAGTTATATCCTTGTCACGGGCGTGACAAGGTCTTCACGCTTGTTATTTGATGATTTCAAGTGTCACGGTCGTGACTACTTCCTCACGGTCGTGATGTCCCAAAGTAAGGTGTCACGGTCGTGACACCCTTGTAACGACCGTGGCCGTAACAAATTATGCAGACTCTTTTGCAGGATTCTGTCTTGCTTCATTTCTTGTGGTTTCTTTCGTTCTTTTCTTCTTAATTCATGATTTGGCCTCACATAACGATGTACCTGCAAAATAGTAAGAAAAACTCGAGAAATCGAGCGTTAAAACGGTGAATGCGCGATAAAACGTCAATGAAATCTAGCGATATAATCGATGCGTTTTCTCGTCATCAAACTTCCCCAAACTTAAACCTTTGCTTGTCCTCAAGCAAATAGTCGGTTGAAAATCGGCGGACAAGTTTTTATTCGCGCATACTCATAACAAACCGTCCGGTGGATCGTTTTGTCGGATAGTCCGGTACTTTGATAGAACACTACCGATACACTAATGACACAAGCAACAAGCTATGTCGTCGACTTCCCGTCAAGCGAAACAATCGGCAATCACATTACGATTTCACCTAGAGTTTTTCGATCTTATTTCGCCCGGTTTCGTTCTAGCGCAGTCACATTAAGCCCTTTGCCTTCGCACGCACGTAGTGGAGTAGCCGGTTAGCGATTTTGATCCTTTTTTTAGCACGGGGTCTGGTACACGAGTGTGGTACCCCTTCATGTTTTATCCGATTCGGAGGTTGTGGGGGATCGAGCCGTAGCACGCCCTACCGAGTTCAGAACCAGTACCTCTGAACCAACTCGAAACGGACTCCTTCTCATATTTCTCGTTTCTTATCTGCGACCGTGTACTTTGGTGCAATTTCTTTTCATTTTGCATCGAGATATGAAGGATCATTATTGATTAGGCATCAAACGCTTATATTCATCGGCTCCCCACGTGGTTTGTGTTCAGACGGTGCTGACTGCTAGTATAAACTACTGGGGGTTACTTTTGAACTGAAACTAAAGGTGCACTCGCAATGGTGATCGGGATGGAATTTCTTAAGCAGGGGGTCGAAGATGTCAAGATTGTATTGGTCTTGTTTAATCGTTCTCGGCTTCGTGATTACGAACCATTCGGTGGTAAGTCGGGTAATGCGAGTAATTAAAGATTTTTCTGGTATGGCTTAATAATCGGGGAAAACTCGATATTAAAGAAAATAACGCACAGATTTGCTCATTTCATTGATTTGCTAAAAGGAATACAACGGAATTGAAAGTACACTGAAATGGAAAGTACCTCTCCCACACTATATCAGACATTGTCCTCAATGTTGTGATATAATTGCGGTACAAATACAGTACAAGACTAAAAATGAAAAACAACATAGAAGTAAACTACTGCTGCTGAGGACCGCGGGCTCGGCCTCTGGTGCGAGAGCGGCGTCGGGAGGGAGTCGCGTCGGGATCAGAGCCGGTGCCGGAGGTAGCAGTAATGCTGATGCGGAGCGCCTCGAGCTCGCCGAAAAGTTCTCCAAACCGCTCATTAGTGGCCTCCTGGTTGGCAGCGATAGTGCCGAGTAAAGCGTCATACTGTGCCTTCTGCTGACGCTCTAGTGCTGCGTTCATCAGGTTCTGCTGATGAATCGCAAGTAGGACGTCCTCAAGTGTGACGGCGGGAGCAGGGGGCTGTCGGGTGGAAGTCTCGGGGATGTCCTGGACATGCTCAGCTGCATCCATGGCGTCCTGCATCTCGTCCACTGGGGCGTCTGGCTGATCATCATGTACCGGGGCGTGATCCGCAACAGCTGGTAAGGCAAAGAGCCAGTTGGCTCGGTTTGCTGGGTCGATGCGTGTGCGGGACGGCAGAGTGATGTGGTGGAAAACGGTGCCATTGACAACAGGGCTGTACCTGCCATCCTCTCGCTGCGCGATCAGGTGGGCGGACCGGCAGTAGCTCATGGTCAGGAAATCGGCGGCGAGGTGCGGCAGATCAGCGAGCGCGTCACCAAGCCCCAGCTGAATGGCGAGGGTGGTGACAATGCCGCCAATGAAGAACGGGGATGAGCCTCGGTGCGCAATGGCCTGGATGTGGTAGAGCATAAAGGGGGCAGCGTTGATTGGCTCGTCATGAAGGGCACAGTATAAAAACAGAAGCTCCTTTGAGTTGAGCTTGTGGTTGCTCTCTCTAGCAAAGATTGTGTTGCAGATGACCCGGTGAAAGTAGCGGATAGCCGGGTTGTGGATGTGTGTGGCGTTGAGGCTCTGGAAGGTGGTCGCACGGGTGTTGGTAAGGTCGTGCCACAGTGTGAATGCTTGTTCACTGAAGTTGTCGGGCACGCGACGGTGGGCTTCGGTGCCGTGCTCGAAACCTAACAGCTCAGCAATCCTGGTTTGTGTGAGGTTGAACTCCCGGCCAAGCAGTCTGAATGTTACGATGCCGGTAAGCTGACTCTGAGAACCGGGAGGGGTGATGTAGCTGTAAGAGCTGAGGAACTCCAGCGTCAGAAGTTCGAAAGTAGGCTGTGGCTGACGACAGAGGTCCCACAGGCCGACCTTCTGCAGTAGGCTTTGAACGCTGGACAGCATACCGAGTTCTTGCAGACAGTCAGTGGCAATGTACCGGGTGGGTTGCAGACCGCGGTTCTGGAAGCGGACGAAACGGTCTCGCTGGGTTACTCCGACTTCTCCTTCTCTGAAAATGATGGAATCCATAACATGCAAGAGTGAAGAGTGAGGGTGGAAGGATTTTGTGAGGTGTTTGGGAGAAGAGTGGTAGAATGAGGGAGATTGATGTTCGGGTTAAATACGGGACAGTTGAAATGAATTGGTTGATGGTAATGGTGGATTAATGGGGTAGTGGAGAGGTTATGGCGGTTTTGGAATGAGTGGGTAATGTTTTGGGTAGGTTATGGATGGAGAAGAAGAGTGGACACGATGAGAAACAGTTCTGTTTCTCACGATCTCTGTAATAGAGGTCGTCACGGTCGTGACATAGGCGTGATGGTCGTGACACGCTAAATGAGCACGTCACGATCGTAAGTGGGGTGTGACGACCGTGAGGGTGTGTTGTGCTGAATAATTCCCAGAAAAGAAACATTGTCTCACGTTATTTATAAATTAATAATAATTTATTTTATTTAGTAGCACTTATAGTAACACACACCATATTATATATCGTTTGCAACACAGTAGTATACGAACGTAAGATAAAATAATGTAATCATAAGTATATGGTCACACAGTGTATAGAAAAAAGTAGAAAAATCATATAAGCTGCGAAAAATGAAGAAGTAATTGAAATAAAAAGTGCATGGCATAAAGAAAAATTGAAATTACATCAACTCAAATTATGTTATGAAATCGTTGCGAAAGATAAATTTAACTGGAAATGAAAATAATGATAAAAAATTAATGAGAAAAAAATTAATAAACTAAATCACTGATAGCCGGTTCAAAGGCGTTTCTTCAGGTCTTCGATGGCGGAGTCCAGATGATAGAATTGTTCGCAGGCCATGTCAGTCAATCCCACGATGTCCAATCGCATACTCTTAATGTCTTCTCTGAATAGATTAATGTCAGTTTGATAGGCATTGAGAGTGTGCATGATGTTCTGCAAGTTGTTAGCGTACTCTCCGTGATTCGCTCCAGGGGTTTCATGAACTTTGTCAGTTGGGTCAATGTCATGGTATCCAGGAGGTGTCTCGGGGTCAGTTTCAACAGCGGTCATTATATCATCTGTTATCCTGTGAGACTGAGGTGTTTCAGGAGTGGCTGGATAATCAGGTGGGTTTAACTCATAAAGCCAATTATCCTTATTATGAACACTTACTTTAGCATGATTGGGCAATGTAAACAGGGTGACTACTTTGTTCCGGATCAGGTACTCAAAAGGTGGGCGTCCTAAATTCCTTATGATATGTCTATTGAAGCAGAATTTAAGATTCATCAGGCGTATGGTTCCCAGACGGGTGCACCTGTCCAGTTGGTACCTAAGTCCTAAGGCATCAGCAATCATGGTTACAAGACCTCCTACCACTATAGGTAATTCAGGTTCTTCTTGGATGCGGGTGAAGGTTTGCATCATGAAAGGTACACCATTAACAGACTGTCCAGTATTAAAACATGACATAATAAATAATTCGTCCTTAGAGACTCCGGTAATGTTTTCTTCTTTTCCAAAGAAGGTATGGGCGAGGAATTTGTGGAAGTAACAGAGAGCAGGGTTATGGATCTCATCATTGTTCATGTCATTTGGTTCAGGGTGGTAGTTTCCGGTCAGAGTTCCCCAAAAGAAATCTAGCTCCACATCCATCAATTCTACCTGTGTGGTAGTATAGGCAAAAGGTCCACTAGGGAATCCTAACAGGTCAGCTAGTTCTTTATGGTTAAAGTCGTATTCTATTCCAAATAGGCGGAAACTAATGAATCCTTTCCTAGACCCAAAACCGCGCTCAGGTAGGTAAAGTAGGGAACTAAGGAACTCAAGGGTGAGCTCACGGTAAGTCGCAAACTTGTGTTGGATCATTGCATTCTCCCATCCGAGTCGGTTGAACAAGTACATGACACTATCATGTATACCTAAGGTTTCCATAGTCCTATCATTTGGGTACAGGGTCAAATCCATTTGCCTCTGTGATAACTCTTCGAACTTTATTCTTTGGTTCCTACCTCTAAATTTGGTTTCCATATAGTTAATTGGTTGGTTAGCCATGGTCAGTGAAAATACGGTGGAAACAAATCAGTGGAAAAGACTTTAGAAAATCTGTAAAAAGTGATTTAGGATAAAAAATAAGAAAATGAAATGCTAAAATGTAATGGCGATAATAGTAATGTAGAATAAAACTAACAAAACAATTTAAACAAATAGTAATAACGATAATTAAAAAAAAAAGAAAGAAAAGAATAGTTTAAAATAGGTAAATAAGTAAATGGGTTGCCTCCCACTAAGCGCTGTTTTTATTGTCAAAAGCCTGACGTAACGCTGAGGTTTAGACTAATCAGGGGAATTAGCGGACAATTTCAAAAGTTTTAGATCATTCGTATAGTCTCTATTTTCAACTTTGTGATAATGTTTTAGGCGCTGTCCGTTTACTATGAATGGTTCCTTGTTCCTACCTTTGATTTCTATTGCTCCACTTGGGAATACTTTAGTTATATCAAAGGGTCCTGACCATCTAGACTTTAATTTTCCAGGAAAGAGCCTAAGTCTTGAATTAAAGAGGAGTACAACGTCTCCCACACTGAATTCTTTCTTAGATAGGCGTTTATCATGCCATCGCTTGGTTCTTTCCTTATATAGCTTAGCATTTTCATATGCATCTAACCTTAATTCTTCTAATTCGTTAATGTCTAGGATTCGCTTTTCTCCTGCAGCATTATAGTTCATATTGAGAGTTCTTATCGCCCAATAAGCCTTGTGTTCTAGTTCTACTGGGAGGTGACAAGATTTTCCATAAACTAGTTTGAAAGGTGTAGTACCTATGGGAGTCTTGTAAGCGGTCCTATAAGCCCATAGAGCTTCATTAAGTTTAGATGACCAATCTTTCCGAGATATGGCGACAGTCTTTTCTAAGATTTGTTTAATCTCTCTGTTTGAGACTTCGACCTGTCCACTTGTTTGTGGGTGATATGGTGTAGCCACACGGTGTCTCACTCCGTACTTAGATAGTAATTTGTCAAAGATTTTTGAAATGAAGTGCGAGCCACCGTCACTTATGACGAGTCGAGGTACGCCAAATCTGGGAAAGATTATGTTTTTGAAAAGCTTTATTACTACTCGTGCATCGTTTGTAGGAGAAGCTATGGCTTCAATCCATTTCGAGACATAATCAACAGCTACGAGTATGTAATTATTACCGAAAGATGATGGGAATGGTCCCATGAAATCTATTCCCCAGACGTCGAAGATTTCTACTTCCAAAATTCCCTTTTGGGGCATTTCATCTCTTCTTGAAATATTGCCGGTGCGTTGACACCGATCGCAACTTATAACCGCGATATGGACATCCTTCCATAGATTAGGCCAGTATAAGCCGGCTTGCAAGATTTTTGCACAGGTCTTGGAAGTGCTCGCATGTCCACCATAAGGAGATGAATGACATTGGGCAATGACATCTTCTATTTCTTCTTCGGGAATACATCGGCGAAAGATTCCATCTGGTCCTCTTTTGAACAATAATGGTTCATCCCAGTAGTACTGTTTCAGGTTATGAAAGAACTTCTTTTTCTGCTGATAGGTTAGATCGGGTGGAAGAGCTCCTGCGGCTAGGTAGTTGACAATGTCAGCGTACCATGGCAGTCCTACAGTTGTCTGTATTATTTCCACGGGTTCTGGTTCATTTATATCTAACTGCGCTAGGTCGCTTCCTATTTGTGCTATCAGCTGTTCATACGGAAAATCATCGTTAATCGGCACTTGTTCGGGTTTAATACCCTCTATTCTAGATAAATGGTCCGCTACGACGTTTTCAGTACCTTTTTTATCTTTTATTTCCAGATCAAACTCTTGTAAGAGTAAAATCCATCTCAAGAGTCTTGGTTTAGCATCTTTCTTAGTTAATAGATATCGGATAGCAGCGTGGTCTGTGTAAATGATTATTTTCGCTCCAACTAGGTAAGAGCGGAATTTGTCAAGCGCAAAGACAACTGCTAGCAATTCTTTTTCTGTAGTGGCGTAGTTCATCTGGGCAGAATCCAAGGTTCTACTGGCATAGTAAATCGCATGGAGTTTCTTTTCCTTTCTCTGACCCAGGACTGCGCCCACAACATAGTCACTCGCATCGCACATGATTTCAAAAGGTAATCTCCAGTCAGGGGGTTGCATGATTGGTGCGGTGATGAGGGCTGTTTTTAGAGTTTCGAATGCTTTAAGACAATCTTCATTGAATGTGAACTCAGCGTCTTTCATTAATAAACCGGTAAGAGGTTTAGTAATTTTCGAGAAATCTTTGATGAATCGTCGGAAAAAACCGGCGTGTCCTAAAAAGCTTCGTATTTCTCGAACGGTTTTAGGAGGTTGAAGATCTTTTATTACTTCAATCTTAGCTTTATCGACTTCAATTCCCTTATCTGATATTACATGACCTAATACTATTCCTTCGTTGACCATGAAATGACATTTCTCCCAGTTAAGCACGAGATTCACTTTTACACATCTCTCTAACACCATTTCTAAGTTCGATAAGCATCCTTCAAAACTTTGCCCGCATACAGAGAAGTCGTCCATGAACACTTCCATGATGTTGTCTATAAAATCTGCGAAGATTGACATCATACATCTTTGAAAGGTTGCAGGAGCGTTGCACAATCCAAAGGGCATTCGCCTATAAGCGAACGTTCCATAAGGACATGTGAATGTAGTCTTCTCTTGATCATCAGGATGGATAGGGATTTGGAAAAATCCTGAGTAACCGTCAAGATAACAGAAGTAAGAATGCTTGGCTAATCGTTCTAACATTTGATCTATGAAAGGTAGTGGGAAATGATCTTTTCGAGTGGCTTTGTTTAGTTTACGATAATCTATGCACACTCTATATCCCGTCACTACTCTTTGCGATATCGATTCGCCTTGAGCGTTTTTCACAACAGTGATACCTCCTTTCTTTGGCACTACATGTATTGGACTAACCCATTCACTATCAGAGATTGGATATATTATCCCGGCATCTAATAATTTCTTGACTTCTTCCTTTACTACAGTGCTAAGGGTTGGGTTTATTCTTCTTTGAGACTCTCTGGAGGTTCTGCAATCTTCTTCTAGCAGAATGCGATGCATGCAAACTGAAGGACATATTCCTTTGAGATCACATATATTATATCCTAATGCAGTTGGATATTTCTTCAAGACATCTAAAAGTTTCTTTGTTTCTATGGTTCCTAAACTGGAATTCACTATAACTGGTCTTTTACATTCAACGTCTAAGAATTCGTATCTTAGGTTATTAGGTAAAGTTTTTAATCCTAATGTAGGTTTATCTTTACTTGGCATGGGATCCGGTGTAAGTGCTAAACTTTCGCTTAGACTATCATCCTGATACGGCCTTTGCCAATTATCATCTTCGAGAATTGGAGGGATTTGAATTTTCATTATTTCAGAATAAGTGGTCTCTTCCAGTTCCATTTCTCTTACACATTCGTCAATTACGTCCATTAGATAGCAAGTATCCTCTATAGCTGGTGATTGTAAGAATTGCGTTAAGACAAATTCGACTTTCTCTTCACCTACTTCAAAGGTTAGCTTTCCTCTTTTTACGTCTATTATAGCTCCGGCGGTAGCTAAGAATGGTCTTCCTAGTATGATAGGTGTAGTGGAGTCTTCAGAGATGTCCATGATTATAAAATCAGTAGGAATGTAGAATTGTCCTATACGTACTGGGACGTTTTCTAGTATGCCTGCAGGATATTTAACAGAGCGATCGGCTAGTTGAACAGACATTTTAGTTGGTCTTAGGTCTCCCATGTCTAGCCTTTTGCAAATCGTTAAGGGCATAACACTGATACTGGCTCCTAAATCGCATAGAGCTTTGTCAATGACGAATTTTCCTATTACACAGGGTATAGAGAAACTTCCTGGATCTTTTAGCTTAGGAGGCATATTATTTTGAATTATGGCGCTACACTCGGCAGTAAGTGTAACTGTTCCGTTATCCTCTATCTTTTTCTTGTTGGATAAGATTTCTTTTAAAAACTTGGCATACGAGGGTATTTGGGTAATTGCTTCTGTAAACGGAATAGTAATATTCAACTGTTTCAGAAGTTCGACAAATTTCTTAAATTGACCCGTCGTCTTGGAACTTATTAATCTTTGAGGGTACGGAATTGGTGGTTTATAGGATGGTGGAGGCACATAAGGTTGTTCTTTCTCCACTACCTCTTGGCTTTCATCTTCCTTTTCTTCTGGATCATTCACCACTTCAGTCGGTTTATCCGGTTTTTGGTACATGGCTGGATTGTCAAGTCTTGGATCGGTAGGTCCGTCAAGTTCCTTGCCACTTCTTAATATTACAGCGTTAGCATGTCCTTTCGGATTAGGTTGAGGTTGTCCAGGGAATACTCCAGCTGGTGCAGCAGTAGGTGCTTGTTGTTGAGCTACTTGTGAAATCTGAGTTTCAAGCATTTTGTTATGTGTAGCTAATGCATCTACTTTGCTCACTAATTGTTTAATCTGCTCACTAGTGTGAATGTTTTGGTTTAAGAAGTCCTTGTTTGTCTGAGATTGGCTAGCTATAAAGCTCTCCATCATCAATTCAAGGTTCGATTTTCTAGAGATATTAGGAGCAGTCTTTTGATATCCTGGTGATGTAGCTGGTGCTTGACCTGGTGCGTAATAAGCATTGTTATTCTTATAGGAGAAATTCGGATGATTCTTCCAACCTGGGTTGTATGTGTTTGAGTAAGGGTTTCCTTGAGCATAATTCACTTGATCAGTGGGAGTTCCTGCCAATAGTTGACAATCAGAGACTTCGTGTCCTGGGACTCCACATAACTCACAGTTAGGTGTTACTGCAGCCATGGTGGCTGCAGGTGTTATGGCCAAGTTATCGATCTTTTGGCTTAGTTGGTCAAACTTCGCATTGACTTGGTCCATACTACTTACTTCGTACATACCTCCCTTTGTTGGTTTCTCAGTTGCGACTCTCTCGCTTCCCCAAAGGTAATGATTCTGAGCCATACTTTCGATAAGTGCATAGGCATCATTATATTCTTTGTCCATCAATGCACCACCCGCGGCAGCGTCAATTGTCATTCTTGTATAGTACAAGAGTCCATTATAGAAGGTATGGATGACCATCCATTCTACTAATCCATGATGTGGACAAAGCCTAAGTAGATCCTTATAGCGTTCCCAAGCTTCGAATAATGATTCACTTTCTCTTTGCTTAAATCCGTTGATCTGAGCTCTCAGCATAGCTGTCTTGCTAGGTGGAAAATACCTGTTCAAGAAAACTCTCTTAAGTTGTTCCCACGTAGTTACTGAGTTCGAAGGCAGAGATTGAAGCCATGCTCTTGCTCTGTCTCGAAGCGAAAAAGGAAATAAACTTAGTCTAATAGCTTCTTGGGTAACTCCATTGGCCTTTACGGTATCCGCATATTGCACAAAGATCGAAAGATGAAGATTCGGATCCTCGGTAGGATTTCCGGCGAATTGATTTTGTTGCACGGCTGATATCAATGATGGTTTTAGTTCGAAATCATTTCGGTTGATAGCCGGTGCTGCAATGCTTGAATGCGGTTCACCTTGCGAAGGATTAGCGTAATACTTGAGTGGATGAGTTTGTTCTTCAGCCATTCCTGCGTTTTCTGATTTTACGACTGGTTCAGGCGGATCTAATTGGAGATCTGGAATGTTGGAATTATTTTCGAAATCGAGTATACGTCTTCTTACGTGTAAGAAGCGTTCCGATTCAGGGATTAGAGGTTGCAAGTCTTTGCTTTTGGAGCGAGTACGTGGCATACACTCGGAGATTAGATTAAATTAAATAGTTGATACCTTAGTCTAGACAATGCCACCTAAGTGCACTAGTAACTAAATTAAGGAATCCCCGGCAACGGCGCCAAAAAACTTGATGGGCTACAGACGTGTCTACTTATGCGTCTAGCGGTATCTTACTGCAAGTGCACAACCTATCGAAGTAATATTTAAGATTATCGATCCACAGGGATTCTATCGTTACTTAGTGCTAGATGAACTTCTAGTTTAGCTAAGGCGAATAGTTGTCACGATTGTTGTTGGTTTTCTAAGACTATTGAAGGCGGAATTAAATTTAAGTTTTTAATAAAATAATACTAAGACGGTCGGTATGTAATTATACTAACTTAGGTGGTTCAATCTAACCTCGGCTTATAAAGATGTTCACTTAATCTATTCGGTAGAGATTACTAGTTTAAATACCCTTAGCTCACACTCTCGTGGTCTTGAATCAGATCTTATCCCTAAAGCCCTATGCCTGCTCTCGCTAGCCCATAAGTGTTTAGAGGTAATTTTTGGAAACTAAATAATTCTAATTTATCTTAAAGCGCTCTCGCTGTATTTAATTTAAATGCCTAACTTTAGCTATCTGGTTAAAATCTCACACTCTCGTGGTCTTGACCCAACCTAATACCCTTTTCTTACTCTCGTAACGAAAAGGTCGAATTCAATTAAAAAGCATCAGCCAGAATGTTAAGCGATTAATTATTTTAGCCCATGGTTATATTTTACCGGTTAAGTTGGTTATAACTACATACCGCCCTAAGGTATTTAGCTACTCATCGAGGTTAAATCAGACTCAGAGTTAAATATTGACTTACTAATGGCAGAAAAATAAATAGACATTATAAATAAATTAAATTGCAATAATTGAAAAACCTGATTAACAAATATCTGAGTAGACTCCTTCTTCCACAGACCGGAAGGCTTGGAGTAGGCGGAAATAAAAATTAAAACGAATGCTGAAGGCTGGAAACAAATAAAAGTATAACAATTCCCTAATGTTGGAAATTGTTACACGGTTGGTTTGGATACAAATAAAATAAGACAGAAAGTAAAACAAATGCTGGAATAATAATTCTGGTGGTAAGGTAATTCGGCAGAGCTTCCGCAGGAAATTTGGATAACGAAGTCTCCCATGAGTTCTCCTGAGCTGGTCCTATTTATAGAGCTTCCAATGGGCTGGTGTCTTGGTCTTTTGCTTCTTGGGCTTTGCTGGAGTGGTTGAGAAAATGTTGGAAAGTGGCAGCAGAAAATGGGAGAAGTCGTCCTCACGTGCTGCCTTGAGGAGAATTACTAGGAGGAGTGGTCTTCAGTGGTGGCTTGACGTAGTCTGAGTCAAAATCAAGTTATATCCTTGTCACGGGCGTGACAAGGTCTTCACGCTCGTTATTTGATGATTTCAAGTGTCACGGTCGTGACTACTTCCTCACGGTCGTGATGTCCCAAAGTAAGGTGTCACGGTCGTGACACCCTTGTAACGACCGTGGCCGTAACAAATTATGCAGACTCTTTTGCAGGATTCTGTCTTGCTTCATTTCTTGTGGTTTCTTTCGTTCTTTTCTTCTTAATTCATGATTTGGCCTCACATAACGATGTACCTGCAAAATAGTAAGAAAAACTCGAGAAATCGAGCGTTAAAACGGTGAATGCGCGATAAAACGTCAATGAAATCTAGCGATATAATCGATGCGTTTTCTCGTCATCAATAATTTATTTGCAGCTTGTGGAAATTCACTCATAATGTCTCTCAAGGATTTATCAAGAGCCTCAAAGCAAAATCTATTAGCCATCGGAGCCTCATCCCATATAATAAGATCTGTTATCTTTAAAAGCTCAGCAAGATCATCTTTTTTGTCAATGTTGCAAATTGATGAATGCAAAGTAGGGACAAGTATCTTAAACCTAGAATGTGATGTTCTTCCACCTGGTAACACAGACTTGCAATTCCACTTGATGCCACAGACAATACAATTTTATGTTTAGAAGGAATAGCAACAACGAGAGTGTTCCACATAAATGTTTTACCTGTTCCACCATAGCCATATAAAAAAAACACACCACCATTTTGTCTTTCTACGGCATCCATGACATCAAAGTAAATGTGTTTCTGCTCATCTGCAAAAAAACGTCACGTGACAATATGTTTCAAAATGAGAATTTAAAGTTTTATTAGGCATTGACTACAGTAAATGCCATTGAGGGAATCAACTATAAATAATATAAGTTATAAACAATAAGTATTGTATTTATCAATATAATAGTTCTAAACATGAAATAATTTAGAAAAATATATAGTTTACGAATGTAATTTTACCAGTAAGAGATGAGAAGAAAGTATCAAAAATAATTTTTTGAGCCTTTGAATCATATTGCCTTTCTTCATAAATCAGACGGTTTCCAAGAAAAGAAAGTACAAAGTCATTTAGATATGGCATTGTCTTGAAATCTTTCAGACTTCTATTGTTCTTTTGTAAATGAGTTTCTATTTCAATCAGAGTAAGTTGTTTTAATTCTTCATCGATAAGTGTTAATCCTAATGAAGATAAAACAATACAGTGTCAATATAACAGTTAACTTGTGAATAAAAGTAAGAAATTGAAATTCATATAGGGTGTACCTGGATTTCTTGTTATGACACATATACTGTAAAGAATACCATCAGCTAAGTAGTTCCATGTTTGATTCCAAACATGCTCAGGTCTATTCATTGATGAAGATAGCAACATCGTAACAAATAAATTTCTTAGAAATAAACCAGAACCCCACTGATGCGCCTCCTTTAAAGCCTCAATAAATTCTCTATCATCTTGTAGAAATTCCATTGCAAAACATGCTTCTCTAAAAGAGTTATGTTGTGAACCATCGACCTTTTTGATGTCTTCATAACTTGTTGGTCCTTTCTTAACAGTAAGCATCAATCGTAAATAAAATAATTCACCTGTGCTTTGAGGAACCCAAATGAGACGACCAATTGTATACCCTTTTTTTCTAGGCTTCCAAGTCCTAGTTTTCTTTTGGTAAACAAATTTTGTCACAAAATCACTATATGTCAACAACTTAGCTTCATCATATTTTTTGTTCGCTTCAAACCATGCAGTAAGCATAGATTCTGTAACACTTGGTTTTAGTAGAACATTATCAATTTGCTCAAAGTCTTTGTAGTAAACAGAATTCTCACCTTCCATGTGAAAAAATAGTCTTTCCACGGCCGGTTTCCTACCATGTATAGCATAAGAGAAAATCCTCCAACATGCCTCACTCGGGAAATGTATCTACAATCAAGATATTGCTTGATCTCATCAACATTCCTCTTCTTACCACCAGACATATCAGCAGAAGAATGAATAACAGCAGAAATTCTATCTGAACCCTTGTTAATATACTTGAATAAATATTTAATCGAAGTACTTTGGTTGCACCATTCCATGTTGATGTGCGCCTCGTACTTCAATAATAAACTTGGGTTGTAAGGAACTACATGTCCGCTGTGAAGAATGATTCCATTTTTATCAATTGTGTTTCCGTTGTCTCTTCTCCTATAAAGTGGATAGCCATCTTGATCAACTATGGTTGTTGACTGAAACTTTTTTGGGTAATACTTTGAACATTTTCCATCTTTCATGCAAGGTGAACTTTGATTTGCCAATCCACAAGGTCCATGAACCATATGATTTTTAACCAAGTTGTATAGCTTTGGTTCCTTTATAGGATTAGGGATTTCAGCACTTATAATCCTGTCAATATCTTCGGGTCTTGGATATTTGTTAGAAGGATGCAAGAATATCAATATATGTGCATGTGGCAACCCTCTCTTCTGAAACTCAATGGTGTACATATCTACAAAAAAATCAATAAGCAAAAAGTAATTTCTAATATTGTGTAACAAATTGAAAAGTTACGGTGAGAAAAGAAAACATACATGCAAGCACCTTGCCCAACACTCCCCTTTTTGTCAAATCTGATAGTAGCTGATCAAACTTGATTTTAAATATCCTCGAAATCACATCAAGACGATCTTGGGGTTTTAGTCAAAGAGGTCTAAGTAATCTTTGTATTTCAGGCCAATTTGGATTGCAAGTGAATGTTACAAATAAATCAGGAAACCCTACCTTGCTACAAATAGCCATTCCATCATAGTACAATTGATCCATAAACCTCCTTCCACCAACATAAGTAGAAGGCAAAACCACTCTTTTTCCTGTTGAAGAACCATGTGTTTCACTTTGTTCACCCACTTCAGTAAGACTGTTGTATTTCGACACCCTTAATTTGGGTTGATTTTCACGAATCCATTGAAGTCTTTCGGACTCTAACATTGTGTAACCATCAACTAAGAATTGTTGAAAAATCCTTCTTGAAGACAACAAAGTTTTAGCCTCAAATGATCTGTTCTGAATGCGAAATGCTAGCCACTCTCTAATTGTAAGTCTATTTCTCTTGTTGTCTTGGAATATGTCCAAGTCTCTATGAGCTATGTTTGGTCTATAACCATCTTCTTCATAAAAGAAAATTAAAGGATATTGATACGCCAAGTAACTTGCATGGAGCTCATTAATTCTTTGTAACTCTCTACCTTTAGTTTGCATGATGATATCCCTCATTTCTGCTGTATCAAGATCACCAACTATCAAAGCAGCAACCTCAGAAACAGTAGGTTGATTATATACTCTTCCATCTGTGGATCTATTAGAAATGAGTCTTAATTTCAGGTTTTGGGTATCTGAATTCAATAACCAATGTTTGGCCATTTGAAAACTTTTGGCATGAGGGTTATGCTCGTAGAGCATATCTAACAACTTTTGTACAATTACCAAATCAATGTTTTTTGTGTTCCTGTAAATGTAAATGTTTTATTATGTAAAATATAATATAGAGTAGTATGAAAGGAATAAATTGCAACATATGAAGTGTATAATTTATGGTAAGAAAGTAATGTATGTGAAATAGTTATACCTCAAACCCTGCATTCTGTTATGAACCTCATTTTCTGTGTCAAAAATATATAGTTGTACAAATTTAGGAGGCTGACCTTCTGGTGGAAGCAAACTTCCAATACGATGACATGATTGACCTTGAAATCGCAAAATGGGTGGTCCATTATGCTCTCCTTAAAAAAACTCGAACACAACACTTTGTTAGTAGCTAAAGACCTCTTACAAGCCATAGCTTCAACATCATGGCCACCATCGTTAGAAACTTCAAAGTCCAAAGCATTCAATTCCTTAATCGCCTCATCCACACCTAAATCCAACCGCCCAAAAACATCCTTGTTCCAACTTGTTAATTCCTTTTTGAGAACTTTAAGCTTTTCTACAAAGGAATAAAGAACATTACCCAACACAACAAAGACTTCCAAACATTTTCAACAAAGGGTCAAAACTCTGGGTGTTAAATCCAAACATTAAAAAACTTAAAAGGCTTGGCACCCCAATTGATAGCATTACCTTTGATCCAAATAGGACAATGATCGGAAAGAACTCTATCCTCTACAATTTGACCCTCAACCTTCCACTTAAAGACCAAGTCATCTGAAACCAAAAATCTATCCAACCTACTCATCGCCTTACCACTTAAATTAAACCAAGTAAATTTCTTCCCAATAAAAGTAAGATCAATCAACTTCATACCTTCAATTAACTCATTTAAATAAACTCTCTCACCACTATTAGATAAGGAAGTTATCCTCTTCCTTTTACCATCCTTATTAACGACATTGAAGTCCCCTCCAATGCACCACAGTCCACCCACAAAACGACATTTACACTCCTTCAACTCTTTCCATAACTTTCTCTTCAAAATAATTGAGCAAGAAGAATACACATTAGCAAGGTTGTAAGTTCCCCCTTCCAATACACATTAATCTCTAAAAACCCTTCACCAACAAAACTGAAACAAACATCAAATACAATTTTCTTCCACATAGTAAGCAAACCACTGGATCTACCATTGGATCCTTTGAAAGAGCAATCCACATCCTTGTTCCCCCATAAAGAAACCACCAAATTCTCATAAACCTCCTTCAATTTGGTTTCTTGGATAAAACAACGTCGAAATCCTCCTTCCTAATCAATTGAGCAAGATGTTTCTTCTTAACAAGACTACCACACCCTCTAGTATCATAGGATATAATATTCATTAAGAACCTAATTCGGTAGCTCCCTTATGGATATACACACCTTGGACTTCAAGCTTCAAACATCTATTTGTTTCAATATGATAGTCAACTTTCTCCTCTCCATCAACGCCAAAAGCAGCCGCCTTATCCCACAATTTTGAAGAAACATCCAAATTTTCCCTTTAAATAAACCTAGAATTTCCATGATACACATCTCCATCTGAAAACTCCTCATAACACATCACAAAACTGCCTAAGAATTTGTTGGAATAGGAATCAGATAAACTTGAGCACCTCCCAATCGACTTCGAGGAATCATTCTTTTTACAATGAGGTTGACAAGGTTATCAAACTCGCGAGTCTACTCAGACTCATAAAGAGTCCATAGACTCAACTCGCAGACTCGACTTGCAAACTCGGATGAGTCTATGAAAAATAAAAAATGACTTTCGAAAACCTTTATGTGACATATACATGACACACACATTTATTTGTAAACTTGTAAATGCCTCATATATGATACAAATGTATATAATAGAACACCATTTAACATCAAAATTTAAATTCATACTCCATAACAAATTTCTTAACAAAAAACTCAATAATAAAACAAATAAAATAGTAAAGTATGTAGTTAAAGACTTAAAGTACTAATTTCTTTTTAATTGGCTACTATATATGTAAAAGATCATACAAAAAATATTCGAATGACTTTAAACATCAAAAGTTCCAGTAAAATAATCACCTCCAATATTATTACCATTATCGTCATCGGTATCTTGAGTGTCATCATCAAACTCTGCCCCAAATGAAACACCTTCTTCGTCATTAACCAAAGTTGAATTTCTTACTGTTCCACTTTCACCTAATTCAACATTGTCACCATCACCACCACCACATTGCACAACATTAGTTATAACAACATCAACTTCCACAACATTGTTAACAATAACATCATTTTTCTTAACATTAACTTCAATTTGCTCATTTTTTTATTAGGATCTTCAACTATCCATTCATCATTTTTATGCAAGAGAATATACAAGAGAAACATTCAGGTGAAACATATAATAAAATACTTACACAATGAAGGATTAATTTACGGAAACAAATTCGAACAAAGCAAGAGACAGAACAAACGCTCGCTGTTGATGAATACAGGAAGAAACTTTGCTGAAACAAGAGAGACTAGGATATAGACTTTCTAATTCCCATACAAGTAAAAAAAAAAGGTTTTTTTTAATAAAATAGAATATTTTGGAGAGTTAGGGTCTTTTTTGGGTTTAAAAAAAACAAAATTAAAAAAACTTATAAACTCGTAAACTCATCATAGACTCGCGAGTCTATACGAGTTTGCACGAGTCTACCCGAGTCTAATTGAGTCTATATAATTTTATGCGTGAGACTACTCATTTTTTATTCCTAGACTCGTAAACTCGCGAGTTTGATAACCATGAGATTTAAGACTCGAAAAATAAGAATTTTGGAATATAAATTTTTCCTCTAAAAATTGTTATTGGATGACTGACCCATACGAAAGATTAAGACCTACCGCATCGCCCTTCATTGCATCCTACAATAAAGTGGAAGGAGCACAAACATTTCCAAGACCAGACCAAAAAAGATTACTGACAACATCTCCCAACTAGTCTGTACCCAACAATTTTAATTAAATACCGATATCTTTAAACCATTTACTTTTAAAAATCAATATTAAAGATTCTAACATATGAAACTATTAATTATCCATTATGTTTTATCAAATAAAATGTAAAGATCCACTTAGACTAATCGATTTAATAACATTATTATGTTGGTCTATAATTTAATATCAATATGTTAACTATTCTACATGTACTACTATCGCAAATTGTTGATATCTCTCTTTGATATTTACACATTTACAATAACAAAGTTCATGTTTGAGAATTGAAATTTAGTTGTTTTTAATTTGTTTAATTGAAAATAAAATAAAAATTATGATCTGTAAGTATATTATAACCGGGATAATATAACTCAATTTAAGGTTAAAGATGACTAGAATGAACGATTTTTGCTTGTTGTAAGCGTTAAATCATTACCAAATTAATTCCGTAAAAAGAGAAGCAAATTCATGAATGTGTAAAAAATTATACTAACAAAATAAATAATATTAAAAAATTAAAAAATATAAATAATTAATTACATATTTTATTAGCGAATTGCAAGTGAATATGTTTAACTAGAAACAAGCCATTGGATACAATACCCAAATTTTTAAGGCTACCCAATTGCTAACAATTTTTCTTTCTCACTTCCTTGAAGTTTTTATATATATATATATATATATATATATATATATATATATATATATATATATATATATATATATATATATATATATATATATATATATATATATATATATATATATATATATATATATATATATATATATATATATATATTCTTATATATTCTTGTAGAATTATATTTAATTTTTTAAAATATTTATATTTATATTTGTAAAAAATTTTACAATAATTTTATTTCATACATAAATAATTGTACATATCTTTTTTATTTGAGTGATTTTGGGCACATAAGTAGCAATAATAATGGTATGAGAGAAGTAATTCACATGTGATACAAGACTATCACATAGACAAGAATGCATGACATTCCTCACTTTCACCGACCTTTCTTCATGATTGATTAGTCACAACCGTCCAAATGTTACTAACTCTCATTTTACCATTTTTGTCTATGATAATAAACGTGAACATCAATCTCGTAATCATTAGTTTAACCGCCCTTACAAACTTGAAATGGAAAAAGCGCGTGGAAAAAACGTATTCCTCGTGACTACTGAACGTGTTGCTCTCACTCACCCTCAAAGTTTAAATTATGAGTGACACACTACTCCGGTGTTGTTCTCATTCATTCTCACTTCAGCACAATGCCATCTGACAATGAAACTTCAATGATGAAGATTCGAAGGAAGCCAACATGGAGGGAGAGAGAGAATAACAAAATGAGAGAAAGAAAAAGGAGAGCCATAACATCAAATATATTCAATGGACTTCGAACTCAAGGGAACTACAATTTGTCGAAAAACTGTGACACCAATGAAGTCCTCAAAGCTCTCTGCAACGAAGCTGGCTGGGAAGTCGAACCAGACGGAACCACCTATCGCAAGGTAACTCATACAATTGGCTCCTCTTCTTTCTTTAATACTTGGTTACTATGCATCTAATTGTCCATTTGTACTACATTTTCATTTTTCTAACTTAAATATCAAATGTTTTCAATTTAGTTATGAGTATGATACTTTTCCTATTCCTATGTAATTAGATTTAATAAAAAGTCATGTGTTAATAGTATTCAATGTTTTATGTTTATTTTTTCATTTTATAAAAGATGAATCAGCCTTTGTTTGGTAAATCTTTGAATTCTATCTATTTTACAAATCAATCAGTTTGATTATCTACTTTAGAACCCACCAAGGACACATCTTTTCACCAGATAGAAGACAATCGAGTAAAGGCACATCGACCTCCCAAGAAAAAGCAGACACTTCCGAATCCATATTTGGAATCTACGATATCTGCTCATAGATATGTCGATCCCAAAATCAGCCTTCATCTACATTTACTTAATAAATCTAAGTTGACTAAACATAGATCTCGAACTCCTAACCCACTTCTCTCATTGAATTTACACACATTAGACC
Source organism: Lathyrus sativus (assembly GCA_963859935.3). Lineage (NCBI taxonomy): Eukaryota > Viridiplantae > Streptophyta > Magnoliopsida > Fabales > Fabaceae > Lathyrus > Lathyrus sativus. The sequence goes on from OZ012740.1 coordinate 6,478,528, forward strand.
AATTAACTCAAGGAACCTTAGAAATTCCTTTGACCCCACTTGCGACAAAAATCTCTATGAATCTCAACTAACTTCTTCTAAACCTCAATAGGAAATTTAAGGAAGGGTAAGAAAAAAATTGGGATAAAATTAGGAACCAAATTAAGAAGAATCACTTCTCCTCCAATACTAACATACACGTGCCTTCAAGAGTCCAACCACCTACAACAAAATTTAAAAGGAATTTCCAAGTTGTCTCAAGGAGAGGATTATCCCATACCGATAAACCAAGATACTTAAAAGAAAAATACCCTAGATTGAAGTGAAGAAATTCTCTCACCAAGCCGATGAGCTAAAGGATCACCCTTCTTGAACCCTCTTTGAATATTATTCTTACTAGTTATACACACATTAACTAACACATCAAAATTATCATGTAGCAGTATCCTTATAAAATTTTAATATGCTGAGTTTGATTTTGGTGTACATATTATAAGTAGTATTTGATGTGATTATTGTTTTTTTAACAGGGAAATTGCAAGGGTCCACTATACAATAATGCAGGCCGTTTCTCTTACTCACCAAAACCAAGTCTTGTTTCTCCATCTTTTCCAACTCCAATTCCTTCATACCAATTGAATCCTATGTATTTTCCTTCCGGGGTGATGTCAAACACTGCCCCTGTGACACCTCCTGTCTACTCACAAACATGGGATTCCATTTCCAATTACCCTTTTGCTGCATCTTCTACCCTAGGTAGCTCCAAACACCAAAATATGCATACCCCAATGAACTTCCAGCCTTTTGCACAATCACCATCCCAGGTTCCATCTACTTCATCCTTCAAAATTTTTGGGGTTCACATACAGCCTAGGATTGAAAAAGAAAATCATGAAGAGAGGTTCAGTGATTTGAAACTCACACTTGGAATTGGGAAAGGAAGGAATTAGGCATCTATGGAATGAGAATGAGACAAGAAGATTGTGTTTAATGGTTTTTGTTGTTTTTCCAACTTGTTTTGGGTATGTATTTTGTTTTCATTCGTGGATGATTTGTTTCTTTGTTTGTGGATGCTTTGGTACTTTGCTTCCATTTTGATTTTTCTTAAATGATATCATGTGTGCTATCCTAGCACAATTTATCATGGTAAGTATAAAAGTCTTTTTATATTATCTAGTGTTAGGTTTTGCGATAAAAAATCATTGATTTTGCTTAAAATTGAATTTAAAAAAAAAAAAAATATATATATATATATATATATATATATATATATATATATATATATATATATATATATATATATATATATATATATTTTAAAAAAACCAAATATTTATTTTAACATGCATTTTCGATGTATGCCTCGTTTTTCTTCTACTTAGTACCAAGCCCCGTGTTGGGTTCCGTTCGTTCCTCCATTTCAAAGCAGCTATGGATTCCGAACCTGCTGCTCCGTCACCGAACCCCAAACCAAACCTACCAACCCCAAGTAACGCCGTTATTTCCTCCAAACCAAAACAACGAGACTTATTAACCCATTTGGAAGCTTACCTCGCCAAACGTGACGGCGTCGACAAGCTTCTCAAGATTTGCCGTTACGTCGCGAAGCTGATCGTCGCTTCGTCCGTCCTACCTTTGGACCCGAACCTCTCCCACCGTCTCAAAAGCTTTGAATCTAGCGTCGGCGTGAGTCGGAAAGCTTTCCGGCTCGGGAAATTTGTTCAAGACCTCAACGCGCTTCGTAACACGCGCGTGGATTCCACGACCGAGTTGATCCTCTCCGTGATCGCTTACGGTAGCGAGGGATTATACTTTTTTGTTGAGCAATTCGTTTGGTTAGCGAAAACCGGTTTGATCGATCCGAAGCGTTCGAAAATTTTGACGAAGGTAAGCGCTTATGCGGAACTCGTTGGTTATTTCGGTAGTGTGACGGTGAAATTTAGGGATTTGGGGGTTATTGTTGAGGAAGAGGGTTGTTTGAAATCTAGCATTGAGATTGAGGGTTTGAGAGGTGATGATTTCGGAGAGAAAGAATTGAAGTTAGCTAAATTGAGAGAGAAGAAATTGATGAAGAGGTTCTCAATTGTTCAGGATTTGGCTGATGGATTGATGGCTTTGGATGATATTTTGGACGGGAATGCGCCGTTTTCGAAACCGATTGTGCTGTCTTCTGCAGGGCTTTTATCAGCACTCATTAGCACTCACAAGAATTGGGTCTCTTGCTGAGTTTCTGGTGCGTTTGTTTGTTCTATCTAGTTACATAGTCTTAGACTCGATATTTTTTCAATAAAATGTGGTATATTTATCAATAATTCATAAATAAAATGGTTACATCTTGTTACAATGGTTTGTTTGGCAGAATTTTGGTTTAATATATAGTAGTTTATACCAAAAGTAGGTTATAGTATTCAAAATTTTGTTGATATTGATGCAATCCCTGATATGGCAGAGTGTTGTGGTCTAACGGTGTTAGTGTAGTCTCAATCACGGCTGCAGAGTCATTTAAATCAAAAACCTTGATATCGCGGAGGCACGGATATCTTATTAGTAGGATCAATATAGTAGTCATGTTTTTTCAGGATCAATATAGTAGTCATGATTTTCTTGATATTGCCGTAATCTTATAGATTATATATCAGGGAGTGTTGCAGTTTAATTTGGCTAGTGCAGCCTCAATTGTTGTTGCATACATTTTCTAGTTAAACTCTGACAGTAGAATCAATATTGTGTTGTATTTGATTATATGGTCAATTTGTGGATTTCTAATGAAATGGTTAGATAAATAGCTGGTATAGGTTATTGATGCTTTCGTAGCAAGTGTTATATAACAACACAACACTGAAAGTATGGAAGAAAAAAGGAAAGAAATTGATTTAAAAGCCTGTGAAACTTGATTTGAAGAGTGTGTTCAAAATAGTGTTTTGCTAGCTTCTTCAGTGTGATAATGCAATGTCACTTGTCATAAATCTTTCAAAAAGTTTTCACACTTAGAAGAGCATTTCTGTTGTTGAATAGTCCTGTAACTTCTACTCGGTGTTTCAATCATGTGGGAGCTGAAGGATAGTTATTTCATTATCTTAGCTACATCGTTGTTTGCTAACTATCAACTTCTTTACATTGTGTGAAGATTGCTACCAACTGATTTTCATACTTTCATCTTAAACTTCGTTTGGGGGTGTTTCATTTTTTCCCCTCAATCATATTAGAGAATGGTAGTATGGTAATTGGGGAAGTCTTTTGTTGTTCAATTTGTGGATTCTGTGATTTGCCAAAGAAAAATGCCTATAGTTTTTCAAATGCAATTTAAATTATGTTGGCTTTTGTATTGTAATTACTTTACAAAGGTTTATAGTGTCATTATAGGGGCTGTAATATTTCTTAAGACACCAGAAAAAGTATCATATTTTATTCCTGGCAAATTTCAGTATATTGTGTACTTTTTTGGGCCTGTTTATCTGGATTCTTAGGTAAGCATAACACTGCATGGCTTTTACAGTAGTTAGATACTACTCTCTGCTTCATTTGGATGAATATGCAATAATTACAATTTACAACATTGCTCCAGAGATATTTCTTTCCACAGATTAACAGAATCTGATTCTCAGGAATATTGTGGTTCTTACATGCTTTTGTACCAGCCAAAATCTTTAGAACAGTATCTAATTGCATCATATTTGGATTTGCTCAATTGAGGCTATTTGTTATATCTTGTGGTCAAGGGTTTAATATGTTCTCTATTCTATATGGTGTAAAAAGTTGGAGGCTTTGTGGAGAGTCAGCTTGTTTGAATTCGTGATAGAGTAAGTGGTTTGGTAGTTTGTTATTCTTTCACCATTGCCTTGGTGTAGAGGCTATTTATTTTAAAGTGTAGAAGAGCGGTGGATGTCGTGTTGAATGTATGGTAAAAATAGATGAGATAAGATTAGAAATGACAATATTAGAAATAGTATTGGGTAACATTCATAGTAAAAAAAGATAGTGAAAAATAGACCCAAAGGTTTTGACATGTAGAGAAAAGACATGTGAACTCTATAGTAAAATGAGTAGATCAGGTAGAAGGTAGTCAAATATGTAGGGAAAAACTTAGAAAAATCATTGAAGAAATTATTTAAAAAAGATTTTGAGATTAATGAGTTAGATAAAAATATTGTTTTGATAGAATATTATGCGTAGTTTGATCAATTTGATCCATATATAATATTATGGTGTAGTTTAATCCATTTGATCCATTTGGGTCATTTCTAATAGAATTGGTCTTGTGTTCACTCGCTTGGACAATTCACCATTTCTAAGGGTATTACTTATGAGCATTTCTTTTTGTATTTTATAGACTTCTTTCACATCATGTGATTTTCACATATGTTCCTTAATTTCAGAGATATATCTTCGGGCGCATTAAATTTCAATTAAACGTTAAACTAATTTGTAAATATATCCAGTTCATTATTTAAGATCTTTCAAATCATAACTTTCGGGTAAGTTTTTCAACCACGGGTTTAGCATCCGGTTATAGTCTGGTCAACTACGGAATGCTTAATGCAGCCCTGGAGAGATGACATTCTGAGATGTCTTCTTTTCATTTCCTGCATGGTGAGATGTCTATCACCTTGAACGATGTCTTATCTTTGTTGCATCTTCAATTAGGGGGAGATTCTTCCATCATGGTAGGATGACCTAAGACGAGGCGATCGATATGATGGTGGAGCATCTGGGGGCTGATTCAGAAAAGGCGTTTGGGGAGGTGGATAGGACCAGGGGTGCTCATGTTAGGTTTTCGTTCCTGAAGAGGTTATTTGATGATGGAATAGTTGGTGCACAACAGGCTGATGGTGATGTTGAGTAGGTTACCTTACATAGGACTCATGCTTTGGGGGCATATTTTTTTATTTAGTTAACACTGTAATTTTTGTGGACACGAGTGCTACGTATACTGACGTTTCATACCTTTGGTACTTGTTGGATCTCTTATCTGGATTCAAAGTTGAGAGATGGATGTTAGTGGAGGATGAAGTAGATCATAGACAGCACGAAACTACTAGTAGTAATAATTTTCGTACCTTGAATGTTTTTTTTTTCATTTTCATTTCACATTTGTGATAATTCTTGATCTCTGAATGCTTTTTATTTTCATTTTGGTTTGACATTGACAAGGGTATATTCTCTGAGGGCTCTGCTGTGTGGAGAGTACTGGATTTCATGGTTGCGAATGCGCAAGGGGCACTATTGTACTGCAGACATCGTGCGAGGACGGGATAATTGATGGCTGAAGAGGCAGACCAGACAGAGGAGGTATTTGAGAAGTTGTCAGGCACATTTAGTAGTTGTCTGTATTTATTTTGTTGCAGAACTATAGTTTGTATATTTTTTCTAACATTGTTACTACAATTTGGATTTTGTGTCGTACGACATTTTATTACTATATTATTTTGTATGTCTGATATTTTTATGAAGAAGAGCTCTTCTTGTCCTAGGTTATAGTTTTGATGAAGACAAACACATCAACAAAAAAAAGAGTCAAAGATTGAAGACTAGAGCATTCAAGTTTAAATTATCAAAAAGCTTTGGAAAATTAATGGAAGAATCAAAATGGTTGAATATGCATTACAATTCAAGTATATATATCTTAATTGCTCATAAAAACCATGCATATTCATCTTAAACCTTTCATGAATATTTTAAAATGATTTTTAAATTAATTATTTAGTTTTTGTTAAATTATGGCGTTTTGAACCGCCGTAATAACACTTTAAAACTGCCACAATTCGCACAATTTTTTTAAAAAGTGTTTTTTTTTTATGTTGCAAGAGGTTAACCGATTAACTATTTGCTAGTGCAAATGTGTTAATTGATTAACATTGAACCAGTGATACTTTTTTATGAAAATTTTGATGTATACGAATTTTTGAAAGCATTTTTGAACCATGACATATTTTCATGTATTTGTACACTTTTAGAAAGGTGTTAATGCATTATATAAACCATACCATACTTTTCAGAATTCAAACTCATCCCTCTTTCATAACAATTTATAACTTATATTCTCTCATTTTCAAAATCAAGTGGTCTTAACATAACTTTTTGTTGAAATTTTTGCACACCAATTTCATTACGTTTTCAAATAGTTTCAACTACATAAATCATTAAGCACTTGTACTAAATATTAAGAATTGTCTACTTGATAGAGAAGATCAATTCTAGGAATTGATATACATTTTTATACAAATTTAAACACTTGTAAAAATTCAGATTGTTGTAATTTCTTTGTTGTCCAAGATTGTTGGAAGCAAGAGAGTTAATAAGGGAGGATTGTTCTCTTGTTGCACTTTGTAAAGATCATAAGGAGATTGTCCTTATTGATTGTGTTGCTTATGTTATAAGATTGTAAGATAGGTCTTGGTGGAAGACTTGTACAAAGATCTGATATAGTGAAAATCTCTCACGGGGAGTGAGGGGACTGAAGTAGTCTCGGGTTGTGAGGGAAACCAGGATATAACTTTGTGTCCTTTACTTTTTGCATTTATTTTTTAGCATATTTACTTTCATACCATTTTTGAAAAATAAAAAAAGCAGTGCTAACACTTCAAATAGAGAAAAATTCAATATTCACCCCTCTTAGAGACCGCGCTTAAACTAACAATTTTATATTTCATCTGCGAGCATATATACAGCGTGTTATAAAAAAACCGTTCTTATACACTTCAGAGATATATCTCCGAAAAATTTCCATAGATATATCTTCGAAAATATTCAATTGAAAATGGTTTATGGGAGATACGTTGTGACTGTTTAAGGTTTAAATAGTTTCAGAGATATATCTCCAGAGTATTATTAACGTTTAGTCAGACGTGAGGTGGGTTCAGAGATATATCTCTAAAATCTGGGGGTATATGTGAAAATTCATATAGTAAAAAAGAAATGTATGAGGTGCAATAAGAAATGCTCTTAGATATTGGTATTGTGTTGTTGTTTATGACTTTCCTATATATTGTTGGCACATTTGTATGAGGGCATATCAGGAGTATTAATGCTCCTTGCCTCATATTTGATGATTTTAATGAGATTAAAAGTATTCATGAAGTCATCAGGTTTTCCTTAACTTTTCTAGTGCGAATGTTTTCTATGCGATGAACCATTGTAATAAGAAGGATATGGACACACAAAGGGGCTACCACTTAGTGAAAAGTACTCATCTTCACATGCACATTGGAAAATGTCTTGTATGTTTTAAAAACTTGAAAAATCGAATATTTTGGATGTTCTAAAAAATACCTCAAAATTTCATATTTGTCTCATTTCTCTATCAAACAAACAAAGGTTCTATTGAATTTTTTTTCTTGATAATTTCCTAGTGAAGAATATTAAGATATGGACTCCTCTCATCCAAGATCACCATAAAAATGGTCTCCACATCCAACTCATGTTAGGATAACATCCAAATGTCCAACATATCATTACATATTAAGACATCCCTCAGCCTATATTCTTGGCATGCGTTTGATTTGTTTAAAAATGAGAGATTGGACATGACAACATTCTTTTATCTTGTTTGATGCAGAAATTAATAAGAGATGAGACAAAACAGATAATAAGGGATTTGACAAATACATGAATTTTTGTCCTTCACTAAATTATGAGACAATTTTTTATTCCAAATATAAATTTAAATGAAAAATAAAAATGTTATTTTTTAAATAAATATTTTACTTAAGTTTCTCCCTCTCTCCACACACATAAATAAGTACCCTAAAAACTTGTCCAACAAAGTGATCATCAAATACAGAGTAAAATAAACAAAATTGTTTTTATTTTCTGTGTTGTGTAATACAGTGTGACACAGTAAAAAGCCACAAACTACCTTTTTCAATATGAGTCTCTCTCAAGCAATCACTTCAATTGCTTTATATTTATGTATAATGGTTATCCTCAATAAAATCCATCGATGGATATTACTATTATTTAGTGATTCTTGGTCATTTTACCAAATATATAAGGCTTTATCCTTTGAAAAGTAAAATGAAATGTTTATACTTTTCTCAAACTCAAAAGCTTATTAGAAAAATATTTTAATCTACTATCGATCCTTCAAAAATTGATTGTATGTCTTGACCATTTTGTCCTTCCAACATTATTTTTTTACACAACACTTTGGATATTTTGGTAATTAAAAAATCACTATAATAAATGTATGAATATGTTTCTGATACAGGCTTAACACATTTTTGCAATTATGATATGGCTCAAATGCACCCCTCACATTTGAGGCTTATTAAATGCACTTCTGCGTAGTTGGCGCACCCCTACCAAATCTAGACAATTCCAGGACATAGGTGGTGAAGCTCGGAGGCGTCCACCTCTATATAAGTCAGGCCTTAGGGACAGAGACGAATATTCTACCCTTGGTTTGGGAACGGTTTTTTATGACACATAACACAATACAAAGTACGAACAAATGACGTCAATTTGGCCTATTTCAAATCTCTCCCTGGGAAACGCAAAAAAAATCTTTATATGTGCGTGCAAATCAGTAAATTATGACGGATAAATCCAACATTGAGATAATGTAGCATCCCTCTCAAAAGCGCATGGAAGAGAAAATATCTGGTATCTTTAAAAAGGGATTCACCTCCCTAGAAGCATCGTTCTCAGCAAACTGAGTCTGTTTTGGAGAATACTCAGTTTGAGGAGAATGTTGTTCATCCTCTTGGAACCTCTTTGTCGAAACCAGAGGCGAGGTTGGTTCCTCCACTATCAAAGTGGTCGTAACATCCACAAGGAGATCCACCTCACGCTCAAAAGCAGTCTGGGTAGAAACAAAAATCACAGTATGCAGCACAATTCGAATAACTTGAGCTTCTGCAAGGTTGTAGAACATATTCAACTTGCTTATCTTATACATGTTATCTACAAAATCCAATCGTGCGTGTAAAAAAAGAATGATGACTTTTCTTTCACTGAATATCTTCTTCATCTCCTCAAGATTAACTACACTCAAGATAATACGAGGATCATTTCGCCTTTTCCTCACATCAGAAGAAGTTACCTCGCTAGGGACGAACCTGTCCTTATAGTCAAACCCTTGAAAACAAAATTGCAATTCCTCCTTCATCTTAAACTCATTTAGAGGAAGAGAACCCGACTTGGTACAATAAAAGTGACCAAACCGGTCAAAATGGAGTTTGTACCAATACTTCGGGTACAAATCCCGACAAAAGTGAGGAGGATCAATATGAAGGTAACATAAAACAAAGTGAGCCGCAAAGATGAGAGGATTTACCAATATAAAACATCCCATAAAATCACCCTAGTTCAAAGTAAGAGGTCAAACCAATGGTTAACCGAATGAGCAAAAATGAGCCCTTGATTGCTTAGGGAAGTACGCCTCGGACGAAAAAGACAAAAAATAAACTAAAAGAGGGCTTCTGGGGTTAGTACTCAACGGAGATTTGGAAAAACCCTTATATATTCCCATGACCACAGATGAAGCTTGGAAGGAGAAACTTTTAAACATTTTAGGGCAGCTCATCCAAAGTCCTACTCTTGTAGACAAATACCCATAGAACAAGACCATGCAATCATCAAAAGAACTACATATCCTTTTCTCCTCTGGCATTGGAAGGACCAACCAATCTGAAGGATCTCCATCCATAATGGCAACATCTCTTAGGGTGGCCTCAATACTCATAGTCAAGGAAAATCCTGCTATATTTGCACCCACCCTGTTATGCACTGGCGCATTCGACCAGTTTCAAAGATTCAAGTGTTGTAGCACCTCATCGTCGCTAGGCTCAAAACCTTCAGTCCGCAGACGAACTTGGATGAAATCTCTAGCACATTTTCTCCTATTCAAATTGGCGCATACATCTTCTAAATACAAGACAAGATGGGGAATAAGGACCTCGACGCAAGCTGTTATTCCACCAATATTAGATATGTAGGCGTATAACGACCCAGAAGAAAAAAAATTTCCTTCAAGGAATTCCCAGATGCCCTTTCTGACTCTAAATTGTTAGATATGGTTATAATCTCTAGTCCTATGTAACCACTACTAATAGAAGGGTGAGGAGAATCATGGGATGACCTAGATGAAGTTTCCACTTCAGAATCACTCATTAAATCGTTAGTGTTATCACTCATCCTTACTAGAAAATAGGAAATGTTGAAAGGAAAAGGTTGAGTTATAAGGGTGCTTGGTTATGGGAGAATACAAAGCAGAAGGAATGAAAGAATGCGAAATCTTTAAGAGGAGCACTGGATCACTTCTAGTGATGCTCTAAAGAAAGAAGAAAGAACGACGTTTTTCTGGAAAGTAAACGTAAGTTTGAATATTAAAGGTTGCAAAAAGCTTCAGAATATTCAACACAACCTATTTATAAGCAATGGTAGCTAAAATATCAAGACCAACTATGTGAATAAATCATGAAATCAATGACTAGATCTTCATTCATAGATACACGCCAAACTCGAGTGCACCCAAGCACTATGTAAACTGCATCATACCATAATTGGCCACATCAATACACATGTCGAGAATGGGTGACGAAACATTTCAATGATGAAACCACATTAAATGCGGTTGTTCCTCGTTACTTTTTCAAAAATGATCCCAAGCATTTCAGTTTAATCCCACACCGGATCACGACATATAGGACATTCAATGATTCTTGAGGCTTCCCACGACTTCTTTAGTGCTAAACAAAGCCTTGAGAACACCTGCTCTAGACCGGCCAAAGATCCAAAAGACTAAAGGCAATCCATCTCAAATACACTTCACTCGACCCAAAGTATAAAATTAATTCACATGCGAAGGGCAAAGTACAATCTCCGATCTCTACTTTTATTATACTCATATTGAATTGACTTGGACGTTGAAGTGCTAGCCATGTAGGTCCACCTCATGCCACCGTAAAGGAGATCGGAGGCACCGTACAAGATCGTCAATTCTTCAACTGTCTTCGTTTTCGGTTCTTTCATGAAGCTAGATTATCCATTTCTGGTTTCCAAACGGAACATATATATATATATATATATATATATATATATATATATATATATATATATATATATATATATATATATATATATATATATATATATATATATATATATATATATATATATATATATATATATATATATATATATATATATATATATATATATATATATATATATATATATATATATATATATATATATATATATATATATATATATATATATATATATATATATATATATATATATATATATATATATATATATATATATAGACACACACACACATAAACACATACAATCGAGTTGAAATAGTTGAACCGTACATAATTCAAATTCAGCTAATTTAGTTAACGTACTTAATTTTTTTTACTCATATTTAACTCATTTGGTTCATAAAACAAACCTAACAATTTAATTAACAGATCAAGTTTAAAATTATATTCAAATTAGTTCGGTTCATTGTGAGGCCTAATTTCTTATAACAATTCTAAACATATAATTCTAATATATTTTAAGTGAGAAAATGTGAGATGTTTCAAATATCAATATTTTGACAATATTGACGACTTATTCTCCCATCTAAAAATTACTTTCACTTTGCTGGCCAACTCCGTTTTGTGTTTTAATAATGATTTGCTAGTTTGTTTATTTTTTTTTCTTATTTCTTGATTAAAGAAAAGTCTATCATAGTTAAATATAGTATTTGTTAGACTTATTTAGTCCTGAAGTCCCTTAATTTAATTTTCGTTTTCACTTTAGTCCCTTATATAATAAATGTTACAATATCGTCCCTTAACAATCATTTCGTTAAACAACTTGATCCACTCTGTTAGTTTGTTGTAAAAACGTTAAGTGTGCTGATGTGGCATACCAACAAGGATTGGTTTTCATTTGTGACTCAGCATATTGCATTTTATAAACCGTGTAACCTAATTCTTTTTCCAATGTAATATTTTCACGTTAGGTTACTATTTATCATCTTCTTACTCCTTCTTCATTCATATGTGGACATGTCAATAAACTCCAGCAACAAATCAAAATCAAACACCCAAAGTTATGAGTCATTTGGATCTGTTGTGATAAGAAAGAAAATGATGAAATGTTGGTGTGAAGAAGAGTGTGTGATGCATGTTGTTACAAATTTGAATAGTGTCAATGTTGGGAAAAAGTTTTGGGGTTGTAGAAATTACAAAAATTAACTGGAGAAGGGATGTAATTTTTCAAGTGGGTAGGAGATGAAGTTGTTGATGGAAGGGATATGAAGATTGAAAGGCAAAGGAAGAAAATATTCAAGTTGAAGAATGAGGTTTTGAGCACAAGAGGAATGTTGAAAAATGCAGTTTTATTTGGCATTATTAGTTTAGGGTTTAATATAGTTTTTGTAACAATGTATTTGAAATAAATATGCGGGTAACACAACATGTAATTTGATGTTATGAATGTAAGAATGTTTGATTTTGCTTAAATGAAATGGGTTGAGTGTTATAAAATTTTTCGAATGTTTAAGTATTTCTGTTATGGTATGATATTTTTGGGCTGTAATGGTTATATGAAAACATCTAGTTAAATAAAATATTGCTTTAATAAAAAATTTGTTTTTATAACTGGTCTGTTAAGGATCTATGATAAAAAATAGTTGAACAAAATATTGCTTTAACAAAATATTATGGATTATAATTGGTATGTTATGGATCTATTGCTTTAACTTGTCTGATATGATATTGTTTTATAACTGGCCTGCTATGCATTATAAAGAACAAGTTGATGAATCATGTAAATAACAAGTTGAAATTTCTTTAACAAAATGTTACGGATATTGCTTTAATAAAATATGTTGCTTTATAAAAACATGTGTTTTTGTTACTGATACAAAAAGGCAATACAATAACATGTGTTTTTGACACTGGTACAAAAAGGGCACTGATACAAAAGGGAACTGATACAAAAGGGCATTTGCTCTTTGCCACCAATACAACAAAGCCTAAGTTAGTGTTCACAAAAGCCTAAATAAAGTTTTCACATGACACTGAGTTACATAAACATGAAAAATAAAAAGTGGCTCAAGTTGCTTCAAGTTGAGTTGATGTTGCATGACTTGCTTCAGGCTAACTTGGTGCTGGAAGACTTGCATCAGGCTGAGATGCTCCAGGCTGACTTAGACTAGGCTAACTTGGTTCATGTTAAGTTGTCAGACTTGGACCTGAATGTTTGCAGGTTGCTTTGTTGTGCCCCATCATGTGGCATCTATTGCACTTGATGCCAAAGTTTGGTCCTTTTAGCTGAGTGTCATCCCTTATGCTCTCTAAGGCATCTATAGTCCTCTTTTTCTTTGGCCTCCCTGGTTGCCTTTTGACTGGTGGTGGTTGTAATTCAACATAACTTTTTTTCTCCCAAAGTGATTCCCCATTGACTGGAAAAATGACAGATGCATAACATGCTTCATACATTTGTTTTTTGTAGCACTCAGGCACATAACTTTCAATCTCTAATTTTTGAAATTTCATGCAAGATATAGCATGACAACATGGTAAACCTATTAGCATCCATTTTCTGCAAGAACACACATTAGCTGACATATTCACAATTTATTTTTCTCCATTATATGAGATGTGTCTCACCTCATAGTCGTACTATCCCGCACACATGTTAAATAGACAAGAACTCAACCACATTTCATAATCAACAAATGTAAAATAAACATTTAGATGAGCAAATACATCACAATCTAACTATTTGTTTTTTTAGATTCTTTTGCAATCTTTTTCTTGATATTGGGTAGAATATCACCTTCAAACTTGACAATTTTCTATCTGTTTGACTCCCATTTTGTACTGCTCCCTAAAAGATCCATCTATAATATAAATTTCCATGGGTCTTCTCCATGATATCACTTAGCTTTAAACTAGGATTCTCCCTCACATTGTTCTGTATCTTAGTGTTGAGCCATTTGGATGTGAGAAAATTCACCTTGTAATCTCTACTACATGTGTGTTTATCAACAATATTCCTGAGCTGCCAAGTATCTTCATCCTGAATTTTTGCACAATATACCTCCCATGGACAACCTTTTTTACATATCACTTTCATCCTTTTCTTGTCATTTTTCTTGAACTTCATGTTCCTACCAATGTGTATGGCATATGTCCTAATACCATCCTTGAAATCTTGTTTAGAAGCAAAGCATGTGCCCAATTCTCACTTATAGTCATCCATCTATCTTTTTAGACAGTTTGAATGTTTGTCAATCTGCTTTTCCAACACATTCATCCTCGGTTAAAAGCAAAGGATGTCCTCAATTCCCACTTACACGGTCTTCCAACTTTTCTTTTCCCCTTTGGTTTACCGTTTCTTTTACCCATTCCTTTACCTTTCCCTTTACCCTTCCCTTTTCCCTCAACCACCTCATCTTCATACACTTCATGTTCAGTTTCTGGTATCTCCTCATTCATAACCACATCATCATCAAAATCTTCAAAATTGATCTCCAATGCACTGTGGTCCCCTTGTCATTTACTCCTCCTCCCTCCACATCAGCTTTAACCTCATTCAACACAGTAATTGTATGAATCCTCCTAGTTCCGTTGTCATTTTTCAACCCCACTATATTATTACACTCTATTTGATCATAATACCAAAGACTCTCTATAGTTGGATAACCTAAATCCTTTAACTCACCTAACACTTCGAAGTAACTCTAAAAATCAGGCTCAACATCCCACGTTTTCTCTAACCCATTATAACCTAGTTCCATTAACTCAATAAACTCACCCCCATGATGAACAACGCATTTAAGACGACTCTCCATGACCTAGATACAATAACTACATGAGATTCAAAGCTAACGGAAATGAAAAATCCTAAATGATAATTAAAATAAATGAAGGGAAAAAATATAAAGTTTGCATCATTCGTACCTCAAAACAGATGATGGACCTTGTTCCTCTTTCACTTAGTATTAAATAATACACAAACCCTAAAATGAAGAAGAATAAAAATGTATGAAACTAAATTGAAGATGAACAAGGTATTATTAATGAGGATGAACGAAAATGTATGATTACCATACCTTGGCGGACGAAAATGAAGGGTGATGATAGCCACACGAACTAAGATGAAGATGAATGTTAATGCTTGCTTCGTTAGGCTTTCCAGCAAAGAGTGGTCAACTGAAGATGAAGTGAAGTCAAAATGAAGTAAAAAAGGTTAAAATGAAACGTTGAGAATTCATAAAATTTTTAATCAAAATGTCAAACCATAAATCCATGTCACCTTATGAAAGTCAGCTGGAATGCCACCCTAGGAAAAACTAACAAAAATACACACATTTTAACAGAAAGGATCACATTGGCTAACAGAATCACAATTAAAGGACCTGACATTAACGTTTATTGCATAAGGGATCGAACTGAAAACTGAAATTAAGTTAAGAGACCAAATAATGTATTAGGCCTATTTGTTAAGTTAATTGTCATTTTTATATTTAGTATAAATATCTGTCAAATGATAATTTGTTAAAAAAGTTATTTTAAATATTGGTTTATAAGAATTTAAGAATTAAAGAAAAAATGTTGTAAAATAAAAGGAATTAAAGAAAAAATACACACCATATGGCTGAGATGTAAGTGGTGGCCCACGATAACCACTTCCGTCAAATTTCTATTCCTTTTCGTCAAATGAAAAAATCTCTGTTGTTTTATAGTATTATTTATTATTTTTAATATTTTTTTAGAAACCTTATCACCCGATAGAAAAAGAAAAACTTTTAATTAAAAAACATTTAAAAAATTTCCAACGCGACCGTGAATCGTTCATCTCCACGATCTTCTGCAAAAGAAAAAACTCTTCCATTTTCTCTTCCACCAAACAACAAAAACAATGGAAAACATTTCAAATGAATAGCCTTGAAATTCCGAATCCATGGAGTCCGAACTCCAAGACATAAATTTCAAACCAACAAAACAACCCGACCCCGTTCACGACGACCGTCCTCTTCTCAAAACGATCACAGTCTTCGCTTCCGACACCGAAGAACTCGAGAATAAATTCGCCGCGTATGTCCGACGCGATGTTTATGGAACAATGGGACGCGGCGAGTTACCGACGAAGGAAAAGGTGTTATTGGGGGTTGCATTGGTGACGCTTGTTCCGGTGAGAGTGGTTGCGGCAACGGCATTGGTGTTGTTGTATTATTTGATTTGTAGGGTTTGTACATTGTGTTCTGTTCCCAATCGTGAGGATGAACAGGAGGATTATGCGCATTTAGTTGGATGGAGAAGGATCGTTATTGTTCAGTGTGGGAAAGCTCTTTCTAGGCTTATGCTTTTCATTTTAGGGTTTTATTGGATTACGCAATCATGTCGCGTTGAAAGCCCTACCTTCAATGAGGTACTTTTCTTCCAAACCCGGTGATAATCATGTTGAATGCTTTGAAATCCAAAACTGCTATTCTGCTTTAACCATTCAAAATATAATATGCTTGAACTTGATTAAACACATGTTTGGAACTACGATGGACACCGAAAACACGACACCTACACTGACATGGTGACACCGGTAATAATTTAAAAAATTAATAAGTTAAATGTAATCACAAGTGTCGGTTTTGGACACTAGCACATATACACATTTTTTAAGAGGCACATACACAATTTTTTAAGAGGTGTTTTGTGCTATAGAGGTTTGGAATCACCTTGATTATAGTAATATATTATTCTTGAACTTGGTCCTATGATGGAGAAAATTGATTTTGATTAAAAGCTAGTTTAAGATAAAATGGTTTACATTAGAATAAGTTGCGTGGAAATGAGTTGCATAATAAATTTGAATTGAAAAAGGTCATGTGTGGAGGCAAAGATTATAAATCCTAACTTCAAACTTGAGTTAACTTTAGAGGCAAAATCAATTCTAATTAAGAACCTCAAATGAACTAAAATCAATTTTAAATCATCAGAATCACTTTTTGCTCTCCCAAAAGTGAATTCAAACACGCACTTTTAGTTGCATGTTCACGACACTGCCACGCCGTGGAAAACAATTGTTTATGTACCATTGGAATTGTAACTATATCATGAAGACCTTTTGCATGTTTGTGTTTTTTGAATTTATTTACTTTCCCTTTATTTGAATTGTCGTACATATTTGTGCCGGCAAAGTACTTTTTGTGAAACTGCCGCATCATTTTGGTCCTCTTTCTTGAAGGAGCAAAGGGGAGGTGTTTGACCACCTAATTTGATAGATAGATATATTACCATACTTGGTTTGTTTCTGGCTCATATATTTAATTTCTGCATGAAAAGTTTTTTGTGTAGGTATTTGATTTTACTTTTGCTTATTTTATTTTTTCTGTCCTTTTCAATGTAACAAGGAAAACAACCACCAGCCTGAAGAGACAGGAAGACCCGGTGTAATAATATCTAATCATGTATCATACGTAGACATTTTGTATCACACGTCTAAATCATTCCCAAGTTTTGTTGCTAAGGTTTGTGTTGTTGTGACGTGTTTTTCCCACCCTCCCTCTGTTTATCTCAGAAGCATGTTTTATTTTTAAACTTTAGTTATTTACTGATGCTTTCCCTTCATCTGCTGTGCTTCATTTCAATCTTGGATCTTGTTGATGAAGAGATCGGTGGCTAGACTTCCTCTAATTGGTCTCATCAGGTCTGTTCTCCTATGTTTTATCTGTTTAAGTATTAATTGTTTTATAAGCAGGATTGTTCATAATATATTGCTTACATATTATGGCTTGTTTTGTGACAGTAAGTGTCTTGGTTGTATCTATGTTCAGCGGGAGTCCAAGACATCAGACTTCAAGGGTGTTTCAGGTGCATAGATTATTGGTGTGTGTGCACTTTGTAATCATTCTGAATATATGTGCCATTCAAATGAAGTAGATTTTTTGCCCCTATTCCCCACCTGTAGTGTTCTTCTCCTCACTCTAGGCTAAATGGAGTGTAGTCAAGATGGAGTATTGGATCGTAGGATCTTACGTGCCATGACTTCAAAGGCGTGCTATGATCACAGCTAGATCGTTTTTTTTCGTCACCGGCTTGGTCAAGATCGTAAATAGTTGTGCTGGATTTTTTTGTTGGACCTGTCTAACTGGGTTGGGTTTTTATTAGAAATCCTAACCCTGGTTTACTTTAAGTGGAAAACCAGTGCTTCATCTAACCCTAAACCACACTTTTCTCAAACACAAAAGCTACCTCTTTTGAGTTTGGCCTTTTGAAAATGATGGTTGTGTCTTTTGAGTAATTAAGACGATGCCTTTTGAGCTTATTAAGTTATGGAATGATGGTTATGAATTATTAACTAAATTGGTTGAATGTTCTGTTTATAGGTTATTTTGTCTTCATATTATAAATTTCCCTTCAGTAGGATCTTACGTGCCGTGCTACGTTCCTAGCTATATGATCTTTCACCGGCCGGCTGATCCTACTTAAGATCTCGTGGTTGACTGCATTGGCTAATTGCATGGTAGTTTTTCATCTTGGATTTTATGTTCAAGACAATGGATTGAATAACGTTCTTCTAAATTATCTTGGACTGAAACATCTGTGAACCGATCTTACAGTACCCAGTGGGCTCACTCATGTTATTGGGCTGATTTTTTGTTTCCTTGGGAAGTTAGAGCTCTTTACCGGATGTGGAAAAGATAGGTTGTGTAGAGAGAGAGGATTAGGGGTCATTCTGGGCAATTAGAGATTTTTAAATTTTATTTTATGGCAGAGACCTCAGACTCTCGAAATATTGTGAGATAATAACAGCAGCTTGTATGCATCCTTCGTATCCTGGATTCATCACTGATGTTCCTAAGCTGTTTGTCATTTGTAGCGGTGTTAGTTGTCCACAAATCATGCATATTCATATGTATTAGCAAGTCACACTGGGATTGTACACTTTTTTTTTAGCGAAATTTCATCTACAAAATCATATTTTTCATTTCTTCCATAATAACTGAACAAGTATCTTTCCCGTCCCTAAGCTGTTCGTCATTTGTAGCGGTGTTAGTTGTCCACAAATCATGCATATTCATATGTATTAGCAAGTCACACTGGGATCGTACACTTTGTTTATTTGTGAACATTTTTCAATTTTGCAACTTGAGTTGAGATTTGATACCATGACCAATCTTTTTTTGAAGATATATAGATGTATAAAATGTCTGATAAAACTAACTATGACCTTGATTCCTACAGCTGTTGTCACTGAAAGAATTCGAGAAGCTCATCGAAATACATCTGCTCCAATGATGATGTTATTTCCAGGTTATCATCGTTTAATTTTTTTCTGGGGGCTCGGATAAAATTGTCCTATTCATTTTGTTCTTATTATATTTTTCCCTTGCATGATTTTATTTTCGTTTGGTATTGTAAAATATGATGATAGTGTTTTTTGACATCTGAATTTCTTATAGATGGTAGTGAATTGAATTAGTGATTTATGCATGTATGGAAAAGACCTGTCAATTATAAGTTATAGTATGACACAGGCCTCAAACGCACACATGTAGGGCTACAACAAACTTTCAAATCTATAGCACACAAACAACTCTAATGTCACACATAAAATTTGTATAAAATTAATGTTATATCGAAGGGGAGTAATATATTAAAAGTTAGAATGAGTATATAAATATGGTATTCGCAATCTGTATTCAGAAAATAAAAGTAAAAATATAATAGTTTATCATTAGACATTATTTGTGATAGGCAGTCATCGAATTGTATGATCCTTGAAGCCAATCCGATCTATTTTAGAAACACTTTTATTATTGTGGCTTTAACATAATCTTTCTTTTATACCTTCAATCATTGCATTTTAGACCATACCTTAAATCTTAAATATTGTGTTTCAACATTGTCCTTTATGTATTGAAGTTGGTAATATGTATCTGTCAGTAATTTATCATAAGTGGGCTACTAGACAATTTAAAATTTTCATGCATAATTTTGCTCTTCTAATCATGTAATTTGATAAGGTTGGATGTTTTACAGAAGGTACAACCACAAATGGAGAATATCTCCTTCCATTCAAGAGTGGTGGTTTTTTGGCACATGCACCAGTACTTCCTGTAATTTTAAATTACCGTTACAAGAGATTTAGCCCTGCTTGGGATTCCATATCTGGGGTAAGGAATTTTTAAAGTATTGGAGTTTCCTATTTTCATTAAGTGTGTTTGGTTTTGTATGGATGAAAATTAATTAGAAATAAATTTTTGTGAAGTTACTTTTGGTTATTAGTACATTGAATGCAGAAAGGTTTTTGTATAAGTATCTCCTCGTAAAAGTGAATTAAACAATAAATTTGATGCTAAAAATCATGTTCGGAGGCAAAACTCCAAAACTCAGCTTCATGTTATAGTCTATTCTGGACTCAACTCCAAAAATCTTAGCTGATCCTTCTCGGATTTGTTATATACTAAATACGCAGTATCATAAGTCTAAACTCTAGAGTTATCTACAGCCTAAACCCTTTTCTTATTAAATTTGACCTCACATTAAAAATTGTAAATGAACAAATGGATGCACTTACATTTGAATTTCATGTGGGGGGTCATGAATCTGTTAGAGACCAGCTTACGTGCTTCAAAAAGTATGTCATGCTAACCTAACGGTTTTGTAGATGCAAATTGTTCTTGTTTTCAAACACTTATGTTGTAGCTTATAAATGATCTTTTGTATGTTCTTGTTGATAATTCGATTTTAAGTCTTATCCATTAACAACTTTTTTTGTTGTTGAAAAGCTAATATATACATGTTTTGTGGCAGCTGCGTCATGTGATTTTTCTTTTCTGTCAGTTTGTAAATTATATGGAGGTGACAGAGTTACCTATGTACTCTCCCTCACAAGAGGAGAAGGATAATCCCAGACTATATGCAAATAATGTTAGAACGTTGATGGCTACTGAGGTATGTAATCTCTCTTTAATTATTAATTTGTAGTGTGAAAACTTAAAACTACACCCTAAGAGCTTTTAACGATGACATGTAGTTAGGCAGCATATGTATGTTTTCATATTCTACTGATGGAATCAGTCTTGGTGTACTAGAGTTTGTGTGTCTAAGAAGAACTTGGATTTTAAAGAAATCTTGGAGATTAACAAGTAGTTTTTGTCAACCACTTAAAAAAAAAAAACAAGTTTTTGTCATATTGATTTTGCATTCGCGGTTTTGAAAGACTGAAATAGTATGTGATGAATTGATCCTTATTTTCGCTTGTTTGAAACATACATAGTAACATTCCTGTATAGTAAGGTTCTTGTCTCCATGTTATGTATTCACTGTTTGTATTGCCATGGGTTTTCTTGTTGAACAAGCATGATATTGTTTCCGTGTTTTGCTTGCAGGGTAATTTGATACTTTCAGATATTGGGCTAGCTGAGAAACGAATATATCACTCTGCACTTAATGGTAACAGATTATATATATATATATATATATATATATATATATATATATATATATATATATATATATATATATATATATATATATATATATATATATATATATATATATATATATATATATATATATATATATATATCATTAACCCGATTAAAAGTTTCTAGCCCAAATATTATAACTTGTTTCTCTCAATATGTAACTTTTCAATTATTCGTCAACAGTTGACCAATATCGTTAAAAGGTTTCTTGTTTAAAGACTTCTCTAGATTTATGGATAAAAATTCCTAGGTTTATAGTGAATGAAGTTTGCTAACAGTAGAACCATATAAAATCACTGTGAACACTTGAGATGAATATCCTAATTCATTTTAGAAGGCCGTGTCCTTGAAACTTGGATCTGAAACATTTTTTCCATGTTCCCGCAGGTTTGTTTCCCCAATGCTAATTTGGCTTTGTGCCCTGTGTATTCACTGTATGGTTGGTTCTATTATGTCCAGAAAGGAAGTTAACATGGAAAATTATGTGCTGAGTAAGATTCATATTTAAATTGTATCTGATCGTGGATCCTTCTCTTGGAACGTCAGTGCCCTTCAGCAGAGACCTTCTGGTACTATTTTTGGCTGATCCTTTCAAGTGTGAGGTGATTTACAGTATAGTTGCTGATTCTGATGGAGATTTAGGCTCCATGTTTTTAACCTAGTAATCTTGACAAGGGCTGAAGTTTACTATAATGTATGGGAGGAATTTAAATATTTAGGAGGGGCGCAGAGAAGCAAGTAAATATGTAAAATGTTTGACTTGATTTTTTGAATTAGTTTTTAAGTAAATATAAATTATATAACCCTCTTAAGAAGCATTTCTTCAATATCATCCTTCTCAAATTATAAGATATTTTTGCATATTTCATATAAATTAAAAAATATACTTAATATTAGGGTTAAATATGTTTGTGATCCTTCTAAATATTTCATATTTTATTTTTAATCACTTAAAAAATTTCCTTTAAAAAATGATTTTCCTAAATTTTTTTCATACATTTGGTCCTCCAACAATTAGTGACAATTTTTATAACTTAGAGCAACTTTAACGCAAGGTTGTTAAACCAAAATTCTTTATAGCTTACCTTAGTAATAAGGAATTTGTATTATAGGAGAGCTGACATGACATCCAAATGAATTAAAATTTAGTTTTCATTATCTATATAGTTAACGTAAACTATGTGAAACCTATTATAATATTTTTTAATATTAATAAAATATTCCAAATATTCCAACAACATTAAAGTAAGGATATGATATTTAAAAATGTTAATGGTCATATTATCATTTTTTACCTTCTATAAATTCTATAGAAATTTTAATTTTTTTTACACAGTTTTAATTTATCCCAACCAGTCGAATCCTTATTATAATTATATTCCTATGAAAATGTAATTTTTTTTTATGTATTATTGTTGTGAATTTTGTATCATTTTTAATTTTATAATAAAATATATTTAATATTATTTTTAAGTTTTTAAAGTAAATTTTATTTAAAAAATTATATATATTTTAATTAAAATAATTAAATTAATGGTAACTTGAATAAAAAATATAAAATGTGGGGTCAAGTTTTGGTTTCTTGTAGACAACCATCATTAAAGTAAAAACTATTCAAATCAACTATAAATTTTTTAAATCCTACAAATCACTTTGGACCCACAAAAAGTATCTTAGTTTACCCATTTAGTTTACTCCCATTAAAGATGCTCTTAGTGACAGAATTAACGACAATTTTAACATTTTACTACTTAACAATTTAGAGACTAAAAGTGAAATATGAAATATTTAAGAAAACCACAAACATATTTAATCTTTAATATTATATAAAAAAAAATATATTTGGATGACTTTATAATAACACTCTTTATTAATTATATAAAAAAGAGAAATTTAAAGAGTTAAAAGAAACAATAGTAATAAAAACTAAATTGTATTTATAAAAAATTATTAATGTTACATTGAATTATAGAGTGACTTGTAATTTATAACATATTTTTTTGACAAAGTATCTTATGAGATAGAATAAGCATTACACAATAGAGATTATTCTATTTGATAAGATGCACACGGGGAGTTAATGAATCAACCAATTGCCTAACTAAGAATATTTATGAATCAACCAATTGCCTAACTAAGGATATTTATATGTCCAGTTGCTTGATCTAAGAGTCATTATGAATGTTGATTTGGGTACATCTAAATTCGACTACGCGCCCTGACTTGATCATGGGAATGAATGGGGTTACTCATCCTTAATAATAGGTGGCGTGGTTAATGAATGAAAGTTGGGATCTTTCAGTTATTCCCGTAACACATGGCTTGATACATTCTCCCATGATTTATAATGAAAAAGTATTGGGTCAGGCAGGATGACATGTTTGCTGCATGATCTTGTCCTTGTGAGCCCAAGTACACTCCATACTATTTATTAGGAGAATTTCTTATTCCACCCCTCGATACTCTTAAGCATTTAGTGCATTTTTTTTATGTCTCCTGTTTTTAGAGATACATATCTGGACGCATTTTTTTTGTTAAATTTTTTTTCCGGAACTACATCTACGGAATAATTTTAAACTGGTAAACGCTAGAAAAACTTCAAAATAATTCAGTTCAGAAAAACTTCAGTAGATGCCCCTCTGAAACGTCTAAGCGTCAGATTGTTCCGTAGATACAACTCCAAAAGTTTTTGCTATATTTGAAACATGCATGATCACTCCCCCCATTATTGTGTTTTCTTCTTCCACACTCACATTCACCAACCTAAAAAATCATACATTCTCAATATCATTTTTCACTCCAAAACCCCAACTTTTTTGTGCAACAAATCAAAGGGAGCAAGAGAAGATCGAATTTCAGGTAAAGATTACACTTTGTCCACTACATTGCTCACATTAATCATCAATCTTTTGAAAAAAAAGTAACGTTGCTTCTGGAGTTGTACCTCCGGAACGTGTTGAAGATGAACACTTTCGGATGTACATCTCTGGAACGTGTCTGTGACCTGTTTTTTTTACCGCAGATTTGTAATTTTTGTTTATTTTTCTTATTGTTTACAAATAGATATGGTGCACCCCGATAATATCTCAAAAGAGTTAGTTTCTACAAACGATGTTTCTCCGAATGTTCAAGGGATTGTCGTAAAGTCGGTAGATGTCGGCGTTGACTTTAATAACAAGTAAGAGTTTGATGATCGTGATAGCATGCTCACATGAATTCGTAGGACTGCAACTAGGCTTGGTTTTGGTGTGGTTAATGGAAGATCATATAATGGTTCAGAAAGAAGAAACGCTTTTGTAACTTTGTTGTGCGAAAGAAGTGGAAAATATCATACTCTTCTATGAAAGTTTAAAACAGACGACGCCGGTAATAGAAAATGTGAATGTCCTTTTAAGATTTCTGGTTACATGTTGAGTAGCAAAAAGTGAAAATTTAGTGTTATTTTTGGTTTGCATTACCATGAATTGTACTTAAAGTTACAAGGTCATCATAGTGTATGTCGGCTCAAGCTGGAAAAGAAGACATGTATTAGTGACATGGCCTTGAATTTTATTCAGCCGAAAAATATACTTGCCACATTGAAACGGAAGGAACCCGCCAATATATCAAATATAAGGCAAGTGTATAACATTCGGTACCGCACCAACAAGGCGATTAGGGGAGATAAAAGTGAGATGCAACAATTGTTGAAATTGTTGGATGATAATAGTTACGTGTCCCAGTATAGAACTTGCGACGACAGAGTTACGGTTCGAGATATTTTTTGACTCATCCAGATTTGATATAGTTGTTCAACACGTTCTCGACAGTGCTCATTCTTGATTTTACCTACAAGACCAACAAGTATAAACTTCCTTTATTTGAGACGGTTGATGTTACGTCTACCGAGAAGACATATGTCATTGATTTTGCTTTTCTAGAGTGTGAAAAAGATGACAATTTTACATGGGCATTAGAGGTGTATCGGTCACTTTTGAAGGACCAAGTTGAGATGCCTAAAGCGATTATTACCAACTGTATTCCGCGTTGATAAATGCGGTTGCAAAGGTATTTCCTTCTTTTAATGCATTACTTTGTCGATATCACATAACAAATAATGTGAGAAGTCGGGTTAAACCCGCAGTGGGGGCGAAACAAGTAAAGTCCGAAGGTGGATAATTGGTAAAAGCCAGTGTGATTGTTGAAAAAAATAATGGATGCATGGAATCGTATACTAAATTCTTCCACAAAAGTATTATATGCCGATTTCGTCATTCAATTCCGGAAAGTGTGTGAAAATTATCATGTTTTATTGAAATACGTTGAAAGCACAATTCTTGATTAGGTGAAGAAGAAGATAGTCTGTGTGTGGACTGATAATGTCTGGCATCTTAAAAATACAACCACCAACAGAGTTGAGTTGGTCCATGCTAATTTAAAAAATTGGTTGGGTAATAGCAAGGGGGATTTGTGTCGAGATTGGGACTCTCTAAATCTCATGATTAAAAACCAACATAATGAGATACAAACAATATTTGGTTGGAGTATAACAATATTGGAACATCGATTTAAAGACAACATTTTTTATTCTCAATTGATCAGCAATATGTCTCGGTCGGGGTTGAACTATATTTTTCACGAGGTCAAACAAGTTGAAACTGTAGGTTTCGATAGCGCAAAATGCGGTTACCCTATTGTGAAAACCTGTGGTCTTCCATGTGCTTGTGGTATTGCTAAAAAGTATTATGTGTGTTTTATCCCGACTCACCGACTCCTAAATCTTAAAAAGTGTCATGAAAGGAGCCCGCATAAGACAACCGCCTCTGACCCCGATTCCACCGAAAATTCCATTCATCGATGAAATGTCGGTTTTTATGCACAAATACATCGACCATATCGTCAATGTTGAAAGGGGATGGTAATTGCGGTTATCGAGCCGTTTTGACTTTGCTTGGTAAAGGAGAGGATAGTCATGCGCTTGTCCGTCATCAACTAATCCAAGAGTTGAAGACACATAAAGAATGGTACACGCGGTAGTATGGAAAGAAAGAAAAATTCGATGCGGTTTATGAATCTCTTGTTCCTTGCTTGAGTGGTTCGGCACCGGTGTCGGAATGGATGAACTTACCTGATATGTGTCATCTTATTGCATGGGCATATGATAGGGTGTGCATTGACCTGACGGGATACGGGTTTTCGGAAACCTTTTTTCCACTCCGCACCGCACCACCTCAAAATCCAAATGATCGCATCATGTGTATTGGATGGCTTGTAAAATTAAGACATTTTGTACAAGTTTACTTGAAACCGGGATGCCACATACTATATACATCATCAAAATGGGCGACTCGTTCATCCGCAAATGCCGACACGTGGCCGGATCGTTTTGTTGAAAGGATGCGCGAATTCGAAAGATTGAACAACATTGAAAAAAAATTGAATGTGAAAATGTTCAAAGGGGTACCACCAATAGATTTAGTCGGCAACACTTGTTTTGATTCATTTTTAATTCAGGGAAAGTTCCGGAGATACACCTCCGGAACGAATAATTACGGGGTCGATCCATGGATATAGCTCCGGAAAAAAGTTTGACAGAAAATGGTTGGTCCATATTCACCTAGGTTTTCTATATATTTGGGGTTTTATTTGTTATCTTTCACACAAATACAAAAATGTCTCAATTGTGTGAAATCAAGATTCGTTGGTATGTCGTAAGTGTCTCCTTTTGCGATGGCAAAACATCCGAGAGGACGTTCAAGCTCATGGGTCTTACCCCCTCGCCGATATCATAGACGAGATCCAATATCGCCTACCTTACAATGACAAACGAAAGGTTGTGAAGTTTGAGTATCGTTCACCTTCAGTTTACAACGAATGGAACGTTGTTTACAATAAGTTTGAGCTCAAGAATCAAGACAATGTTAGGGCGAACGTATTTCGGTTTCGAAGAGAAAATTCCGCTTGAGTTGGAGGCGACGGTCCGAAGAACGGTCAATGACATCTTAGAGATGTGCAAGCGTCCACCGGACTATTGAAATGTCATATTTAAATTCTTGTCGAAATCATCAATGTAACACCGATTTTATTTTATGAATGTTGATTTTATCGTTGAAATGTTGATTTTCTAGTATTCTGTTCCTGATTTTCTTCCGTAAATACGCATACAGAAATATTCCGTAGATGCATCTATGAAATTAATTAAAAAAATATGCCCCCAGAGATACTTCTCCGAAATTAGGGGATATTTTAGGCAGAGCGCATGATCTCTAAAAAGGCTAAGGGATGGAATAAGAAATTCTCTTTACTAGATAGACACTTGATAGGCCGAACTCTTTGGGCCTAGACGCATGGGCGAGAGTGGTGGCAACGTGAGGGAGCACATGTCTGGGCTTCTAGCCACTGTTATAAGCGATAAAAATTCGAATGAAATGGTCTCTTAAACACCCCAGAAAAAAGAAAAAAGTAGAATTTTAAATCATGCTTCTAATAAGAATAATATCTAATTAAAAAACTATTTCATGAATTCAAGAACTGAAACTATGATTTTTTTTAAACCAAACTATTCCATGAATTCAAAAACTGAAACTATGATTTTTTTTAACAGTTATCAAACTGAAATCCTACCAACAAAGCTTGATTTAAGTTCATTTCGAATTTTATCTGATTCACACAAAGCCTAAAATTTCATGAACCTGAAACTGGGATCATGATCCTTGGTTTAGCAATTTCAATATGTAGCTTCAATTTAGTTCAAAATTAGTTATTGTTTAATTAATTTACTCATGATCCTTGGTTTAGCAATTTCAATATGTAGCTTCAATTTAGTTCAAAATTAGTTATTGTTTAATTAATTTACTGCACAGAGTTCTTGTCAAAAAAGGTTTATAATTAAAGGTGGAAATAGACTGCGCTGAGTTAGACATTGTCAAGCTTAAATTTGACCTGTCAAAAAAAATGAAATCTAAGTCTGACATATAACCTGTCATAGACTTATTTTTAAACTTGAGTTTGACATTTTCTAAGGCCTGATTAGCGTGTTACCCTGCATAAAAGCTTATTATTTTAGACATATATAAATAAGCAATTAAAATAATATTTAAATAGACTAACAAACTAGAAAACCAATGAGACTAAAACGTTCTTTACATTGATTTATTTTAATTTATCTATTATCATAAATTTTGTGAGACTATTTATTTAAAGTAACTTATAAAAACAACTTATAACATTGTTCATAAAATTTTTTTATTTTATTTTTATAAGTTTTTTAAAATAACTAATGTATTTTAATTCAAAGTAAAAAAATAATTTAAATAAGTCGACCTCTTATATTTAAGATACTTTTTTTCATTGCTTGAAGCCTAATCTTTTTAAAAACTTGACCTGCCCTAAATCTATATAGGTGAGACCGTAAACCCTGTTATCGTCGTTACCTATTTCCATCCCTATTTCTTTTGTTCATTATTCATCATTGGCTCGTTTTGTCTTTTCAAAATAAATCAGGAATAGATCTTTAGGTGAGGCAAATCTAAAGAATAGACAAAATATGGCTCAGTTTTCAGTCTGAATCGAACTATGATGGCTGATGCCTTGGCTCTGAAAGGTCATGAAGTGGTTAGCACGCCGCAATCGATTATAACAACAACAAAATTATAACACCAATGTTACCACAAGTGGTTATTCTGCATGGTGATGGTGTGAATGATGTAAATTCTAGAATACCAATTTGATTCTTACTAAATTAAACAGTCATCAATCTAAATGTGGAAAAATTAAAGATAAAAAATGTATTACAAACATAAAACCTACTTACAAAAGACTAACTCAAACAAGAAAGATGGTACATTAGCTTAAAAATTAAAATTAATACTAATAATAATACAAGAGATGTTACAAATTACAAACATGCATTTCTTAGATGAAGGGACCAAGTCATACAGTTACCTTTCTTTGACCGATCGATTAATAGACTTGCTCAATTCCCATGATGGCCACTTCGACGATAAGCAACCTCTTAAGGGCGATTGTAGAAACAACGAAGATTTAGATAACTGCTTTTGACGCATTGAGATCGAAGACAACGAACTGAAAGCACTTCTTAGCTTTCTCTTTTCACTATCATGAGCTTCATAGTTAGGATCATGCCCTACCGCAGAAATTCTTAACGCTTCAGGTAGAACGCAGTTGCAAATCGAACCTGTCACATACAACGTGTTAACAATACTAAATATTCTTTACACGATCAGTAAATCATAACTGTCATAACCGGACGAGATAGGACGAGTAAAATACCTAGTCTGGCAAGCCGATTTACCCAAGTTGGAATTGATTTTCCTGTCAACTTGTAGCATATGTCTTTGCAGAAGTGATTGCAGTTCTTAGCAATTAAGTGATATGTGTCGCCGTTGTAGCTTGCTGACTCACATTCCATGAACTCCCTAACTTGAACAGGATCTAATGATGTAGTTCCTATGAATATCGACTTTCTGAACTTGAAGCCTGGACATTGCCGAGGTTCGACCTCAAAAACACCGCTTGTTGAGTAGTCATGAGCTCCAAATGCATATTCTACACCATGAACTGTAAAATACAGGTAAGGTGGCTCATCAGATATTAAAAGTGTTGATTGAAAGTTCGAGACATTAAAGCTTAAAAATGTACCTTCGATACCAGAGTGATATATACCAAGACCGGCCCAATACACATAACCATTCATTGGTGTCAAGTCATACACATTAAGATAAACAGGAGTTTTTCCGGGTCCATGGCTAGCTGAATTTACTTTGCGAAATAACGAAAAACGAGTCACAGACTTTCCTTTTAAATGAAGAGGTACAATGGATTTCCATCCTTTCTTAGACTTCAATTTCATCTTTCCCTAAGGGGAACAACACTCACATAGTACCTGTACAATTGATTATGGCTAAAAGTAAGTTGAATGTAAAATGACTAATATTTCAATACATTCATTTAAACATAGTTTCAACAATGAATTTGAGGCTAAAAACAATTTTAGAAGCAAAAACAGTGAATTATATCTTCAAGTTAATATCAATTATACTTAAAAACTACCAATTATATCTTCAAATTAGAATCAATTCTAAAAGCAAAATCCAATATACTTGAAAACTACCAATTATAGTTCAAGTTAGAATCAATTCTAAACACAAAATCAATTATACTTAAAAACATCCAAAACATCCAAACATGTAAACTTAACTTCCCCTATCAAACCTTAAACTTAAAATCCAACAATTTAGTTGTTACATGATAGCAACAACAACAAAAATCCAACAAAACATCTGCAAACAGCAGACAGCTCCTAAAATTTAGAAGATCTTGCTAACATTTTCCACATAGAGAAAACCCTAATAGATTCTTAATCCATTCCACAAATAGCTTCTAGGCAACAAACACATCCTATTATAGGAATTAGGAGGGGAAAAAAATACCAAATTGAAAGAAGAAAAAATCAACTTCAGTTTAGGATTCAGAATAGAGCTAATGTAGGTTAATTTTCCAGATCTAGCACACGGAGAAAACAGTAAAAGCAAGAGAAAAAACGAGAAACGTGTTAGTTAGTTTGAACTTTAATTAGTTTCACTTTCACGTTGTAAAGAAGAAAGGAATAGCTTCAAGAGTGGATAACGTTAATGCTAACGCTAATGCTAATGCAGAAGAACAGTGACCTCATAAATAAGCAAGAATCGATTATTAATTTAAGCTGCAACAAAAACAAACAGAACTTAACTTAACTTACAGTTTCAGGTTGAGAGAGTTGCTCCATTAGAGAGAGAAAATCAGAAAGTTGCTGAAAACTGTCGAGTGCTGAAATGAAACATGGTAAGATAGAAGAAAGAGTTTTAATAGTTTAGATTAGGATTAATAACTATGTTAAGAGTTAATCCAGGGTTTTGTTTCATTGTTAATTGCTTAAACTGAATACTAAGCAAAAACAATAATAGTGAAGTTAATTTACTATAAGCTGTGATGCAAAGTTGAGAGTTATTTTTATGTGGTAAAAAAATGAAAAGGACTGAAGAGTGAAAGGTTCTGCATTGTGTAGGAATGAATGGGAAAATAAAATAATATTATTACTGACTTTCGTGCAGACACGAGTAACTCTGAAAAGCCTGCACAACTACGTGATTTATCGAATAGTGTCAACGTTCTTATTTTTATAAAGTTTCTTTTGCAATAATTTAGTAGTATTAAAAAAATTTCTCTTCTCGCCTTTAATGATCAAGAGTCATCGTTTTAAAACGTAAAATTGTCTTTCACAAATTCATCTAATCTCAAGCATACTTTCATACACATCTTTGTATATATTCGATAACAATAAATATATATTGAAATTAACTTAGTTGTTTTAAAATATCGAAACAAATTGTTCAATAGAAATTTGACTTATACCTATTTTAATAGTATTAACTAAATTGAATATTTTGAGCTTTTGTGTTTTGTGTTTCGGACTTTGTCTTAGAAAGTAAGTTAACCTAAAACTATAAATAGAGAGAGTAATTCCTATTCTTGTAACAACTTGAATTCACAAAAATTTGCAGTTGTAAAGTGAATAAATTTTCACAGTTTGTAGGCAGAGAGAATTACTCTGCAGAAATCAACATCTTCTTCTATATTTTGTCAAACCTTAATTTTCTTTATTCTACAAATTTTCTTTCTTTTCATTGTTATTTTGTATCGATAATAATATCGTTAATCAAGATTGATAGAAATTCTCCATAGGTTGTGGTGGATTTCCAACATCTAGTATCTGGAGCACTGACTGAGCGATTTGTGGGAAGAAAATCACGATGACAATGAATCATCCAAACAGACATTTTTGACGAGTCTTCTGATTCTCAAGAACAATAATTATGAGAGTTGGTGCAAGCAGATTAATGTTATTTTTTGTTATCAAAATCTTTGGGATCTTGTGGAGGAAGGAGTAACTTCACTTGCAGAAAATGCGTCGGATCAAGAAAATGCCACACACAAAAAATTGGATAAGAAATATTATAAAGCTCTATTTATAATTCATCAACGCATTGATCCAAATAATTTTAAAAATGTTAATGATGTAGAATCAGCGAAAGAAGCATGAGAAATTCTGGAGAAATCGTTTGGAGGCGCATAAAAGGTGAAAAAGGTGAGGTTACAAACTCAACAAAGAACCTATGAATTGCTTCAGATGGAAGACAATGAAAGCATAATAATTTTTTTTACTAGTTAGGGTTACAAAACTAGTGAATCAAATTAAAGTATGTGGAGAAGTGTTGACATTAAAATCTGTTGTTGCAAAGATCTTGAGGTCATTGACTCCAAAGTTCGACCACATGGTAGTAGCTATAGAATAGCCGAAAGACTTGTCAACATTTACAAAGGAAGAGGTTCAATGGAAGCTTGAATCTCATGAACAAAGGATGACCGAAAGAGCTACAGGCAAGTCGAAGAGTATTATGGCTTTGCAGGTGCAATCAACAAAAGAAAAGAAAGGCAAAGGAAGTTGAAATGACAACAAAGGAAGAGGAGGCTACAACAATTCGACTAGTTGAAATCAGCAAGAAAGAGCCTGGTTAAATTAGAGAAAGTCTTCATACCAAAGCAATCAAAGAGGTGGTGCAGCAGGTGGAGGAAGACGTGGTGGTCGAAAACCTGACAAAAGCCACATTCAGTGTTATAATTGCTAGAAGTATGGTCATTATTCTAGTGATTGTCCTGAAAAGCAGAAGAATCAAGAAATTGATGCAAAATTGGCGAACACATGAAGAAGAAGAAAAGATGTTGTTGATGGTCACAACAAGAGATGAAGAAATATTCCAGGACCAATGGTACTTGGACTCTGGATGCTCATCATGTAACGCCCATTTTAATTATCTCGTTTTTCCGTGTTATTTTATTTTCGGCGTGTTTTGTGGGGGTGTTTGAGTGCGATTGTGTGTAGCCCTTAAGTTGTAATTAATTAATAATTTTGGACTTTAAGACTAATAATAAAATTATTAGTGATAATGATAAATTAATGACTAATAATAATATTATTAGTATTATTATTATTATTGTTGTTGTTGTTATTATTATTATTATTATTAATATTATTATTAAGTAAATAAAAGAAATAGAATAAAAAGAATTGGGATGAGGGGTATGGTTGGAATATTGAAAAGAAGGAAAGGGGAGAAACACGTTGGAAGGAGAAGAGGAAGAAGAACACGATCAAAGAGAAGAGGGATTGGAAGGAAGAAGAACAAGGTGGATTGGAGCAAGAGGAAACTAGGAATCATCTTGGGAGCAAGAGTTCATCAGATTATTCGAGTTATCGAGGTAAGGGGGGGGGGGGGGGGAATCGGGTCAAATTGGTATAGTGCATGAATACTAGGTAGGAGGGGATTTCCCTAACCCCATTAGGTTGTGATGATTTTTGTTGGTATGTGTTGGGAATTCTGATTTGATGTTGATATGTTGAAACCATTGCATGTGTTGTTTAATCGATTTGGGGGTTTCCGGGTAGTTCGAAGTTTTATGCCGAAATTGATTAATTGAGTGGAGCTGAGGTTTAATCGGGTTAAATCGAGAATAGATTATGTAGTTAGGTTGTAGAATATTGGTCTGATATGCTGGGGACTGGTTTGAAGTAGAATCAGCTGAGTTCAGAGCGTTTTGCCGACTCCGAGCAGTATTAATTTTCTGAATTCGCAGGCGTTCGCCAGCACCTTCCAGTAGAATCGTGTACACTTAGTGTATTTGATGTTGTGTGTTGTGCATTGGGGTTATGCATAGCATGGTGTGATAATGTGCTTCTGTGTGGAGGGTGATGGCCCTGTGCCCATTGGTGATTATGAGGGGTAGATCATGTCTCAGGGGAGCGTAAGTGATCTATCCTGTTTATGATGTGCTCCTGTGTGGAGGGTGATGGCCTAGTGCCCATCGGTGATGATGATATGTTCCTTCGGGAAGGGTGATGGCCCGGTGCCCATCGTTGCTATTGTTGAGTTGGTACCGCATATCATGGGTTGAGTTGCATGTGTTGCATTGTCTTATATGCTATGTTGGTGTGGGACTGTAGGTCCGGGTCGATGTATGTGAATGATAATTGTGTGATTTACTGCCTTTTATTCATGTACGTTATTACCGTTATATTTTGATCGTGATTTCTCACCCCTTGCTTTTGTTGTGGTCTGTGCTTCTTCGAAAGTACAGATAATCCAGGTGTGTAGCTAGCTTGGTTTGTGGCGAGTCGTAGGGATGCTCTGATACATAACACCAGGGCTTTGGAGAGTTTTATGTTTATTTGATGATTTTGTGTGCCTCTGTGGTGTATCATGCTTCGATGAATCTTTTTAGTGAACATATCTTGTATATTTTGGGCAGTTGGCCGAGCACGATGTATATGATGTTTATATGTATATATATATATATATATATATATATATATGATGACAAATTTCCGCTGTGTTATATATGTTGAAAATCATTTAATGAAAATGTTTTGTGTTGAGTTTATTTCTGTGACATCCCGTTTTGGTATGAATACTCTGATAATTGTTTATTTTAGTTGCATTTATGTTATTTTGGGGAACTGGGTGTTACACATCACATATGACTGGTAGGAAAGATTGGTTTGTCAACATAAAGCCCTCAACAAAGAACATGGTGAAATTACAAATGACAATACTCTAGCAGCTGAAGGTATCAATGATGTTTTGATTATAAGGAAAGATGGCGAAATGTCATTAATTTCTAATGTGTTATACATACCACGCATGAAGAGAAATTTTCTCAGCACAGGACAAGTGGCCGAAAAGAACTACAAGGTGTCGATTGAAGACAAGATGATGAGAATTCTCAACTTAAATGGAAGGTTGATCTTGAAGGATCCAATGTCTCAGAATAGAACATTCAAGATTTAGCTTAATGTGATGGATCATAAGTGCCTTGTAACTTCAGCTAGCAGGGATGAATGGATATGGCTCTATAGACTTGGCCATCTCAATTTTAAAGACTTCAGAGATCTGAAGAGAAGAAATATGGTTTTAGAATTACCAGAAATCGACATTCCAAATAAAATGTATGAAGAATGTGTGTAGGCAAAGCAACACAAGAATGTGTGAAAATGATTGGCATACTATATGTAATGTATATTATCCGCTATTATGCAGTCAATAAACACTTTGAACGAATCGATCGCATGATTCCCACTGAGTGGGACGAATATAGAAGCACATGGAAAATCCTCTGAGTAGTAATCTATTTATGGCCAACCGGAGATGCACAGAAAGTGTTGGAGGATCCATGTCTGAAAATGGTACAGATGAAATATTTGTAATGGCATAACACAGATGTTATGAAATCTTAGTAGCAGTAAAGGTGAAAATATATTACCGTAAATAATATGCAGTTTGTTGTTATATGTTTAGTCTTTCAAAGACAAGATTCACCTAGCTTCAAGTATAGGTAAAGCAAACAAGCAGCTCCATAGCCATACTCATGAATTTGCTCGAAGTCAATGAAGTATCTAAGGTAAACCACATTTACGTAATAAGCACTTTTGTCAACAAATATGTGCGGGCCAACCAAATACATGAGGTATAACTCCAATGCACATGCTCTATGCATCATCCCCATCAGGCTCCACCATGGCAACCAAGTGGTCTATATACAAATTTTCCAAAAATGCAAATCTAGCATGACACCCTTTAATGTCACACATCTTCTTCTGGGCAACCTCTGGGTCAGCTTCCAAATAGGTCACCATCATTTCTAGTGCATCAGGTCTGGTGTTTATGGAGTGATATAATAATCTTCGCCTGATCAGAATATGTAGTAGAGGTGACACATCATCTAGTGTGATACACATCTCGCCATGCGGAAGATGAAAATATGATGTCTCTAAGTGTCATCTCTCTATAAAAGTTAACATCATACCATGGTTAATAATAGTATAACTAGTCATGCATAATTCTTGCAGCCCAGATAGCTGTGTGACATCATGAAACCATTCTCCTTAGGTTATTGTAGCTTCTTAATCTTCCTACCAAGGTTGATGCATTTAAAAGCATCACGATACTACAAAAAAAAAAACATCATGGTTAAAATGTTCAAATATTATAACTTATATGTTTAAACGAATAATTACATATATATTTTACCTCTTCATCCCACACATGTCTATCAAGTGTGTCACATCACTACTACATATTTTATATGGTTAAATCCTTATAAATAATATATGAACAAAAAATAAAAAAAGACAATTAAAAAAAATCAAAATTACGATTTTTAAAAATAGAATGATTAATATGATAACTTTTTTTTTTATCAATGTATTATATAATATGGATTTTATAAATTCATTTAGATGATTTATTTATAAGTGAACAAAAAATGATTTTTAAAAAAGAAATAGCAATTCTATTGGTAATGAAATGTTAGCCTCAAATAGCAATTCTATCTGTAGATTTTTTTTGGTCGGGAGTGAGGTCATAACTAGAAAATCTCCAGTCTCGTGGAGTAAAGTTTGCACCCTTAGAAAATAGGGTGACCTTAACTTGATATCTCTTGATGATTGGTACCAAGTCAATTTGTCCAAGCACCTTAGAATCTCAGCAGCAAGGCGGATAACTTGTGGATAAAATGGGTACATTGTTACTATACTAAAAGAGACACTATTTTAACTGTTTCTATCAGAAGCAGTTGCTCTTGGATTCTTAAATCAATTATGAAGCAACGCCAGAAAATGCAGCAATCTCAAGTGTAGAACAACATGATGAACGACCCCAAATCCCAAACTCGTCTAATATATCTTGATATGAAATCTCATGAGCAAGAAGTTAGCTGGTGGAAGATCATTCATGGGAATGCGGTTAGACCTAGGGCCACATTCACCCTTTGGTTGACGTGACATGAAAGAATTGCAACGAAAGATAGAATGCTCATATTTGGTTTCACTAACTATGAGACTTATTGCTTCTATAGTAAACAATAGACTCTTTATCATCTTTTCTTCTCTTGCACGGTAATTAGCAATATTTGGATAGACATTTTGAAATGGATGCAGTACAACCATAAACCAGGTGGTTGGCATGAGGAACTACATTGGATCATTGCAAATTGTAAGAAAAAAGGTTGGAAAAGTAAAATCTTCAAGCTTGCGGTTGCTGAGACCATCTATGAGTGTTTGAAATATCGTAATGTTGTATGTTTTAGAAATAAGGTTGATAATAATATCATATGGCAAAATATTATTGATGTGATTGCGTATCGTTCTTGGTCTAGGCCTGATCTTAGAGGGCATATAAGGAAACTTTTGTTGCCTTAATGGTGTTTAGTTGGTTATCCTTATGGATCGCCTACTTTGTATTGTTTTTTGAAATATAATAAAAGTTTTATTCTAAAAAAAAAGTATCCCAACTCATTCTACCTAGATTTCTTCATAGAAATCTTAGACATCCAATTTTGCAATCAGTTCATTTAAAATTCTATTTTGAGGGTTGGGCAGGAAATCTTCTACAAGTGTTTGTTGTAGAAAGGCATTCTCATATGATATGTTCCTTTTATATATATATATATATATATATATATATATATATATATATATATATATATATATATATATATATATATATATATATATATATATATATATATATATATATATATATATATATATATATATATATATATATATATATATATATATATATATATATATATATATATATATATATATATATATATATATATATATATATATATATATATATATATATATATATATATATATATATTCATTTATTTCATATTTCTTTTTGCCTAATGATGTGGTGTCCTTTTGTGTTTCATTTCTGAGGAGTGCATGTGCAAGCGATGTAGGACCTTATTTGAGAGTGCATGCATTACATAACCTGGTGATTGATTCAAGTTTTTATTTGTTTTGATATGGTGATTTTTCCATTTTTAGTCTAACCGAGTTGGATGCTTTTTAGATTTTGTCTAGGTTTAAGGAGGTTAACTTTTTCTTTTGTGAGGGATGAATCTTTAAGGTGTCTAGGTTGGCTTAGTGCGAGGAGAAGAATGTGATGGCTAAGTCTATTAAGGAGTTTGTTGGTTTTCAGTGACCATATGAAGGTGATGGATCTTATTCAGTATAAGTAGTTCAACTTTTCTTAGCTATTCACGAGTTTAAGTTTGGGGAGATGGTGGATGTGGTGAGTCATTCTATTTAAGGGGATTCTTTTTGGGGTTGATGTTTTAGTCCTTATAATAAGAATAATGGGGAATGCTTTCTATTTTATGTGGAGTAAAGGTAAAATAATGTTTTTGTTCGTTAGGCTTAGTTATCTCAGTGTCTATCTAGATACATGAGTCCACCCTAGAATGTGTGTAGTGATAAAAGTGTATTCCAAATGTTCTATAGATTATAAAATAATAATGTGGGTCCGTGTTGTTCAAGTTAGGAATTAGTTTCAAGATTTTATCTGGTGTGTTTTAGGCTAATTTAATTAAGTGATTAGCTTTAAAGAGAGGAAGTGAGTTAGTATAAGTTTCATATGTCGGGTTTGGTTGATAATCTTAAGTTTGGACGTTTATTATGGACAGTAGGTAGATGGATTTTACCTTGTTAGGTAGAAGGTTTATCTGGTACCACTTGAACGATGTGCCTACGAGTAGGTTGGATTAAATCTTGGTTTCGACGGGGTAGGAGGATAAGTGGGGGCTAGGGAAGTTTGTGAGCCCTTCCCAAGGATATCTTTGAGCATTGTCTGTTAGTAATTAGATAATCCTTTCAGCATTAGGGACCTAAGTCATTCTAGTTACTAACTTTTGAAGATTTTGGAAAGGTGGTTATGGATTCTTGGGTTGATTCTCTAGGTGCTGGGTGGATAACTTGTACCCTGAGGGATAAGCTAATAGCTCTCAAAGCTCAGCTTAAAGTGTGGAATAGAAAGGACTTTGGCAATTTGGATTTTAATATTCACATGTGTGTTAATTAGATAAAGTTCTAATAGTTTAGATATGAATAAGAGGATTTGACCTTGTTAGCATATAAGTTATAGGCATCTCAGATAAGGGGATGCTAGCACATGCTTCTTTCACTTGTATGTTAAATACATGCTTCAAAGGAATAACTTGTTGGATCTTAAAGTAGAGATGGTTGCATAGAGAAGGTGGATGAGGTTATGGCGAAGGTTACCAAGTTCTTCACATAATACTTTCGGGAGAGAGTTGACTTTAGGCCTTATCTTGACATGGCGTGTTTCTCAATTCTCTCTAAAGAGGAAGTTGAGTGCTTTTCTGGTAGGTTTGATCCTTTGGAAGTTAATATGGCAGTGGCAGGGTAAGACGGGAGAGTAAGATTCCTAGGCCAGATGAGTTAATTTTGAATTTTATAAGAAGTTTTATGATATTATAAAATTTGAGGTGCGTGATGTTTAATCAATTTTTTGATAATGAGGTTCTTCCCAAGATTCTTTTGTCTTTCTCTATTTCTTTCATTCTAAAGGTGGAGTCCCCCTTATAGATAGTTGAGCTCAGGCATATCTTTGTCAGTTATTTTTTTCTTCTTCTATAAATTGGTAGCTAAAGTAGTTTAGAAAAGGTGATAGGAAAGTTAATTTCCCCAGAGCAATTTTTTTTGTATTAAGGGAGACATTTGGTTGACAGGGTGGTGGCTCTGAATGAGGTAGTTAATCGTTTAAAGGTCTTGAAGCTTGACTATTTTATCTTTAAAGTGTACTTTGGTAGGGCCTATGACTCAGTTAGTTGGTTATTTATGGATTACATGTTGAGGATATTTTGGTTTGATGGCAAGTGGATGGCCTGGATTAGGGCATGTGTGTTTTTGCGGAATTTGTCTGTTCTGGTGAATGAATGTCCAAAAAAGGAGATAAATATTTAGAGGGGGATTAAGCAAAGGAATCCTTGACCCATTTCAAGGGCCTCAGTGATACTATCAAGATGGCGGTTTCTTTAGATGTTTTCTATAGTTTCAAAATAAGTTCGACATAGTTAGTGGTATCACATCCCCAATACACAGATGAAACAATTATTTTAGGGAACTGACTGTGGATAATCTATGGACTATTCAGGCTATCCTTAGGAGTTTTTGGGGGTCCAACGGTGGGAATAAGTATGAGTGGGTTTAGTGGAAGGATATGTGTAAAGCTAAGAAATTGTTAGGATTGGGTGTTAAGAACATGAGGCGGGTTAATTTGCCTCTTTTTAGAAAGTGGCGTTGGAGACTATTGATGGTCGAGCCTGCCTTGTGGAAGAATATTTTTCCTTAGAGGCATGAGTCCTTAGTGGTGAAATCTCATAAAAGGGCATGTAAGAGAATCTAGGAGGGTTTTACCCTGGTGGAAGGATGTCTCGGTCCTTGGCTACAAAGGTACATATTCGTTAGAACGATTTGCATAATCTATTTGTAAGCAAGTCAGGAATGGATTGAATATTTAGTTCTGACATAATTTGTGGATTTGGTCGAATAGGCTCTATGTGAATTTCAAGAGGTTATTTTATTTTTATTTTTGAGTAGAAGTCCCAACATGTGGGTATGATGGGTCGTTGGGTGGGAGGATTCTGAATTTGAGAGTTTAGGTAGAGGTGGAAGTTGTTTGTTTGGAAGGAAGACAAACTAATTGAATTGATTAACTCTATTAATGGGGTGGTTAAGCAAGATAAGAAGGATATCTAAGTGTGACACCAGATTCCGAGGATGTGTTTTTGGTTTGGACGACTTACGATTTTCTGTTCTCCTATGAGGTAGGAGAAAAGCATAGGTCTGGTCGAGCAATCCCTGGTGTTGGAAATGTTGGGCGCCTTCAAAAGTTTTTTTTTTGTTGCTTTTGCAGGACAAGTTGGATACTAGGATCAATCTTAGTAGGCAAGTCATTATTCAGGTAGGCAGTGAGGTGAGGTGCGTTGTGTGTTTGGGGAAGGATGAACGGGTGGATCACTTGTTTGTCCTATTTTATGTTGCGTTTTCTGGTGGTTTAGAGTTCTTAAATGGGTGGGTAAGTCGTTGCCTCTTCCATAATTGGTCTTAGAGGTGTTCGAGGTGTTTCAATGGTTATGTAGTGATAAAAGAAAACACTTAGGTATAGCCATAATCTAAAATGTAGTGTTTTAGACTATTTAGAATATGCATATAAGATTATTTTTTGTAGGAAAACCTTGTCGATTAATCATTAGTGATCATAATTATTTACCTATTTTAGAACTGAGTTCACTTTTGTTCAACCGAGATTGACCTATTTCTCTTTGGGACTGGGAGCAAGACCCACTTTTAAGCTTGGATTCATAGTGGTGTGTTGTCTGACTGTCTGTCTCTTTAGTTATGTTGGTACTCTCTATGTCTTCCTTCGGCTTGTTTCTTCTAAAGAGTTTTCTGTGGGTTCTTCTACGGTTCGGGACCCTTGATTGATTTTTGGTGGAGCAGGTGTGGTAGTTATGTGGCTCGTATTATTGTTTTTATGTATTTTCTTCTTATGTTTATCTTGAGTGTTTCT
Organism: Lathyrus sativus; assembly: GCA_963859935.3. Classification (NCBI taxonomy): domain Eukaryota; kingdom Viridiplantae; phylum Streptophyta; class Magnoliopsida; order Fabales; family Fabaceae; genus Lathyrus; species Lathyrus sativus. Next base: position 6,520,432 of record OZ012740.1, read on the forward strand.
TGAATATTTCTTATATTTTTTTTTTGATATTTTGTGTACTTCGTACTCTTTATTATTTATAAAAATAATAATTAAAACTACTTCTAAATATTTAATATTAATAAATTCTTTTGTCCTCGTGAATTTGAATTGAATACTAGTATTTTCAGTTTATTAACAAATTTATATTAAATGACATAGTCATAATTGTAAATGAGTCAATTTATTGTTTTTTTTCTTCCTAATATGCGATTCAAACCAATACCTAAATTTATTGTTAAGTTTGATTGTGAAACCTCTTAGTGGATCCTAAATTCGAATTGGATAAATCAACTGATTACAAATTGATAAAATTAATATATTTTATTACTTGTATATCATTCTTAATTATTTGTTTTTATTCATCTATTTCCATTTTTTCTTGTATAAATACCTAAATATAAAGTTCATATGACAAAATAATAATCTATATTTATTGAAATTTAAAAACAAAAATAGATGGCATATTATTCGACACTCTTTGGTCAACTCACATAAAATTAGGATAATAAAAAATGTGTATTATTTAACTACTCACTTTATTTTTATTAATGTTGTATTTGGCACGACCATTTTTGAATTTATAGCTTATAGTTTATAAGCTCACATGATAATAAAAGATCTCTTTAATAATAATTTTTTCATCTAAAATTTATATTTTATTTTACTAGTTTATACCTTATTTTCTAAATGCTATTTTAATTAAATAGCGTTTTAACTTATAATTTATCATTTTTTCTTTTATTTTTGTCTTTATAGATGTAATATACAATAAGTCAATGTGAATACAATGAATAGAAACAATATTTAGCTTGATTATTTAATTTTAAACGTTATGCATATGTATAAATTATGGGCCATTCATTTGTAGTCTCTTAACATAGTTTCTTAGAGGTTTAGAAACCAAAATTTTGGTGACAGAGCAGAAGAAAAATATAGAAATTTATTACATCTATTATGTTTTATAGTCTTTTAACTCTGTGGCTTATTGACGAAGAAAGATGAAATTTGGTGATGGAGAAGAAACATATTAACTATATTTACATCTAATTAACCATAATTCAATGTGAAAATGATAAATATAAATAAATTCTAGCTTGATTATTTGTTACCTATTTTATAAAAAATATGTCATGGATTATAGTCTTTTAACTTTGTTTTTTAGTGGGAAAAAACCTAAAATTTTGTGATGGAGTAAAAAAATAAAATATAATAAATTATTTAAATTTACAATAGTCTTTCATGTTTTTTGCATAGTGATAAAAAAACCTAAAACTTTGCGATGGTGAAGAAAAATATCTAATATTTTTAGATGTAATATAACATAAGTCAATGTGAATACGATGAATATAACAAATATTGAGCTTGATTATTTAATTTTAATTGTTATGCATATGTATTAGTTATGGGTCATTCATTTGTAGTCTCTTAACTTAGTTTCTTAAAGGTTACGAAACCAAAATTTTGGTGACGGAGAAGAAGAAAAATTATAGGAATTGTTTACATCTGTTATGTTTTATAGTCTTTTAACTCCGTGACTTACTGACGAAGAAAGATGAAATTTGGTGATGGAGAAGAAACATATTAAATATATTTACATCTAATTAACCATAATTCAATGTGAAAATGGTAAATATGAATAACATCTAGCTTGATTATTTATTACCTATTTTATAAAAAATATGTCATGAATTATAGTCTTTTAACTTTGTTTTTTAGTGGGGAAAAACCTAAAATTTTGTGATGGAGTAGAAATATAAAATATAATAAATTATTTAAATCTACTATAGTCAATCATGTTTTTTTCATAGTGACAAAAAAACCTAAAAATTTGCGATGGTGAAGAAAAATATCTAATATTTTTAGATGTTATATACCATAAGTCAATGTGAATACAATGAATAGAAACAATATTTAGCTTGATTATTTAATTTTAAACGTTATGCATATGTATAAATTATGGGTCATTCATTTGTAGTGTTTTAACTTAGTTTCTTAGAGGTTAAGAAACCAAAATTTTGGTGACAGAGAAGAAGAAAATAGAAATTGTTTACATATATTAAGTTTTATAGTCTTTTAATTCCGTGGCTTACTGATGAAGAAAGATGAAATTTGGTGATGAAGAAGAAACATATCAAATATATTTACATCTAATTAACCATAATTCAATGTGAAAATGGTAAATATAAATAAATTCTAGCTTGATTATTTATTACCTAGATTATAAAAAATATGTCATGGATTATAGTCTTTTAACTTTGTTTTTTAGTGGGAAAAAACCTAAAATTTTGTGATGTAGTAGAAAAATAAAATATAATAATTTTTTTAAATCTACTATAGTCTATCATGTTTTTTTCATAGTGACAAAAAAACCTAACACTTTGCGATGGTGAAGAAAAATATCTAATATTTTTAGATGTAATATACAATAAGTCAATGTGAATACGATGAATAGAACAAATATTGAGCTTGATTTTTTAATTTTTATTATTATGCATATGTATTAGTTATGGGTCATTCATTTGTAGTCTTTTAACTTAGTTTCTTAAAGGTTACGAAACCAAAATTTTGGTGACAGAGAAGAAGAAAAATATCGAAGTTGTTTACATCTATTATGTTTTATAATCTTTTAACTCCGTGGCTTACTGACGAAGAAAGATGAAATTTGGTGATGGAGAAGAGACAAATTAAATATATTTACATATAATTAACCATAATTCAATGTGAAAATGGTAAATATAAATAACATCTAGCTTGATTATTTATTACCTATTTTATTAAAAATATGTCATGGATTATAGTCTTTTAACTTTGTTTTTTAGTGGGAAAAACCTAAAATTTTGTGATGAAGTAGAAATATAAAATATAATAAATTATTTAAATCTACTATAGTCAATCATGTTTTTTTTTATAGTGACAAAAAAACCTAAAAATTTGCGATGGTGAAGAAAAATATCTAATATTTTTAGATGTTATATACCATAAGTCAATGTGAATACGATGAATAGAACTAATATTGAGCTTGATTATTTAATTTAAATTGTTATGCATATGTATTAATTATGGGTCATTCATTTTTAGTCTCTTAACTTAGTTTCTTAAAGGTTAAGAAACCAAAATTTTGGTGACGGAGAAGAAGAAAAATATAGAAATTGTTTACATCTGTTATGTTTGATAGTTATTTAACTCCGTGGCTTACTGACGAAGAAAGATGAAATTTGGTGATGGAGAAGAAATATATTAAATATATTTACATCTAATTAACCATAATACAATGTGAAAATGGTAAATATAAATAAATTCTAACTTGATTATTTATTACTTATTTTATAAAAAAATATGTCATGGATTATAGTCTTTTAACTTTGTTTTTTAGTGGGAAAAAACCTAAAATTTTGTGATGAAGTAGAAAAATAAAATATAATAAATTTTTTAAATCTACTATAGTCTATCATGTTTTTTTCATAGTGACAAAAAAACCTAAAACTTTGCGATGGTGAAGAAAAATATCTAATATTTTTAGATGTAATATACCATAAGTCAATGTGAATATGATGAATAGAAACAATATTTAGCTTGATTATTTAATTTTAATTATTATGCATATGTATAAATTGTGGGTCATTCATTTGTAGTCTCTTAACTGAGTTTCTTAGAGGTTTAGAAACCAAAATTTTGGTGACAGAGAAGAAGAAAAATATCGAAGTTGTTTACATCTATTATGTTTTATAATCTTTTAACTCCGTGGCTTACTGACGAAGAAAGATGAAATTTGGTGATGGAGAAGACACATATTAAATATATTTACATCTAATTAACCAAAATTCAATGTGAAAATGGTAAATATAAATAAATTCTAGCTTGATTATTTATTACCTATTTTATAAAAAATATGTCATGGATTATAGTCTTTTAACTTTGTTTTTTAGTGGGAAAAAACCTAAAATTTTGTGATGGAGTAGAAATATAAAATATAATAAATTATTTAAATCTACTATAGTCTATCATGTTTTTTTCATAGTGACAAAAAAACCTAAAAATTTGCAATGGTGAAGAAAAATATCTAATATTTTTAGATGTTATACACCATAAGTCAACGTGAATACGATGAATAGAACAAATATTGAGCTTGATTATTTAATTTTAATTGTTATGCATATGTATTAATTATGGGTCATTCATTTGTAGTCTCTTAACGTAGTTTCTTAAAGGTTAAGAAACCAAAATTTTGGTGACGGAGAAGAAGAAAAATATAAAAATTGTTTACATCTATTATGTTTGATAGTCTTTTAACTCCGTGGCCTATTGACGAAGAAAGATGAAATTTGGTGATGGAGGAGAAACAAATTAAATATATTTACATCTAATTAACCACAATTCAATGTGAAAATGGTAAATATAAATAACATCTAGCTTGATTATTTATTACCTATTTTATAAAAAATATGTCATGGATTATAGCTTTTTAACTTTGTTTTTTAGTGGGGAAAAACCTAAAATTTTGTGATGGAGTAGAAAAATAAAATATAATAAATTATTTAAATCTACTATAGTCTATCATCTTTTTTGCATAGTGATAAAAAAACCTAAACTTTGTGATGGTGAAGAAAAATATCTAATATTTTTAGATGTAATATACCATAAGTCAATGTGAATACGATGAATAGAACAAATATTGAGTTTGATTATTTAATTTTAATTGTTATGCATATGTATTAATTATGGGTCATTCATTTGTAGTCTCTTTTAACTCTGTGGCTTACTGACGAAGAAAGATGAAATTTGGTGATGGAGAATAAAAATATTAAATTTATTTACACCAAATTTTTTTTTGAATCAAAAGGAAGATTGAAATAATTCTAAAAAGCAGTACAAGTACAAAGCGGTCGCGAGGATCCTTCCCTTAAAAGACACAAAGACCAAATGAAAAGTACAAAAAACACTAATAAGTCATTAAGTGAGCAATGTGCAGCCTAAGTTTCTGGTTATACCACCCCCTATAAACAATCATATCTATAATATTATCACCAAATTTTGTCTTATCTATAACATTACCGTAAAAAATGTCATTACGGTATTTCCATACACCATAAATAGTTTCCGTTATAGCTAGTTTCAAGAGGGATGCTCGTCAACCCTTACCGCTCGTACTCCTGCACACCCAGTCCATTTCTTCATCCCACGGTCGCGAGACATGTGGAATCTGGATCCAATCTAGGATTTTGGTCCAAATACACACCGTTTCAGGATAGCATAGTAAGAGATGATTAATAGATTCTTCCTCTTTAAAACAAAGACTACATCTATCATCGGTGATCATACCAAATCAGAAAAGGCGTTGTTTTGTAGCTAATCTTCCGTGACACGCAAACCACATAGTAATCAGAGCCCTTTGTCGAGCAACATTACTTCGGAGTATATTCTTCCACATTACTTTTGAGGAATTACTACAGATTACCATATAAATATCCTTCACCATAAACTTATTGCTAGTAAGCATGTGATCCCATACCTGTTGAATATCCACCAAGCTATCCCTCTGTTTTAGGATGGTCCTCATAATCCATGATGTGTGGGGTTTGATACTAACATCCATCAATCCCTCATGCTTTAAATAATAACTATGAACCCATTTTACCCACAAGCTATCAGTTTTACTACTAAGGTTCCAGAGCAGTCTCACCATGGTAATCTTATTCCAGATCTTAAGATCAATGATACCAAGGCCTCCATAATTGAGAGGTCTACATACGTTGTTCCAAGCAATAGGGCTCTTCCTACTCTTATCAGCTCCACCTGTCCACATGAAAGATCTACACATAGCTTCAATTTTATGAATAACAGATCTAGGAATAGGAAAGCATTGCATCCAATAGTTCGCAATGGCAAAAGCAACACTTTTTATATGCTGGGCACACCCTGTATAACTTAGGAGTTTAACACTCCAATGATTAAATCGACTCATAATCTTATCAATCAACGACATATAATTATGGATAGATAATTTTTTAGAGGTTAGAGGGACCCCCAAATACCTGAAGGGGAAAGGACCCTCCCGAAAATTAGTAATGTTAATGATGCTCTACTTTGTATCTGCATCCACCCCACCAAAATAAATTTTGCATTTTTCCGGGTTTAATTTGAGGCCAGTGGAATCAAAGAAACCATCAAAAGCCTCCATAATCATCTCCACCGACATACAATCTCCTCTAGAAAAAAGAAGTAAATGATCTGTAAAGGAGAGATTAGTAATATGTAACTTCTCACACTTAGCGTGATGGTTGAAATTGGGATTCTTCTGCATTTTGTGAAAGCACCTGTTGAGATATTCCATTAGTATAACAAATAATAGAGGGGAGATAGGGTCCCCTTTCCTGAGACCCCGCTTCGCTTGGATAGGTTTTGTATGATACCCGTTGATGTTGAATTTATAAGTAACAGAAGTGACAGTAATCATTATCCATCTACTAAATTGGGTTGGAATTCCAATTTCCTTCATAATACACTCCAGAGCATCCCAATTTACCATATCATAGGATTTTTAAAGATCAATTTGAAGCATACATCGTGGGGTGCCTCCTTTCCTGGTATACCCCTTAATAAGTTCATGCGCTAGTAGGATATGATTATGGATCTGTTGGCCCGACACAAATGCAGCTTGCGAATGGTGGACAACATCGCCAATAACTTTACCCAATCTTGTAGTAAGTATTTTTGAGATGATTTTATAGACAGTGCTACACCCTGCTATTGGCCTGTAGTCTTTAATGGATTGGGCGTCATAGTGTTTCGGAATAAGCGTCACCACAATACCGTTAAATTCTTTAAATAGGCGTTCGTGGCAGAAAAAATCCTGTACTGCATTTACCACATTAGATTTAATGGTTTCCCAGCTGCCTTTGAAGAAACGGGCTCCGTAACCATCAATCCCCGGTGATTTCAAGTCCCCAATACCTTTAAGTGTCGTATGAATTTCTTGCTCTGTTACAGGTGCCAAGAGGGACCGTCGTTGTTCCATGTTCAGCTGTGGTTAATCTCTCATGGCGGCGACATCAATGTGAAGAACTGTGCTGTCAACAGTGCCTAACAAGTTCTTATAATAATCCAAGACTTCATCTTCAATATCAGCTTGCACTGTCAGTATTGTGCCATCTTCTTTGGTGAGTTGTGATATATTCTTAAAATTATTTTTGGCTTTTACGGATGCGTGGAAATACGAGTTGTTGCCGTCACCCCACTTTAGCCAATCAAGTTTTGATTTCTATCTCAGTATATTTTCCTCTAGTTCTTGTAGTTTTAGAATCTCTGCTTTCTGCTCCTTAATTTGAGCTAATATCGTAGCATTCATCGGGTCAGCCTCAAGGGAGGATTGCGCTGTGTTTAATCGATTTCTGGCTTGAATAAGCTGCTGGTCATTATGTCGGGCTAGTTTACTGAAATTACGCAGAGCCGATTGTAATCGCATAAGCTTATTCCACAAGATAAACATTGGATTTCCTATGATTGGGACGTTCCAATTATTCTCTACCAGTGCACCATATCCTTCAAAATCCATAATACAATTGTAAAATCTGAAGATTGGTTTTCTATACCGTTTGTGTAGCTCATTAGTACCTGTCACGAGTAATAGCGAGTGATCCGATACACTTGGAGGTAAAATATGGAGAGTAGTATCCGTATGCTGTTGGAGCCATTCAACATTAGCAAGCACATGATCAATGCGAGAATAGATTGTACCTGCAGTGTGATTATTTGACCGTGTATAGTAGCTTCCCTTACTTTCCATCTCAAATAAGCCAACGTTTTCCATCATACTGCATACGTCTCTATATTCTGTTTCTGTCACATCATTTCAACCAATCCTGTCATTGCTATGGATAACATTTTTGAAATCACCCATTAAAACCTAAGGGCCTTGCTGCTGTGCGTGAATGACAGCAATATCTTTCCCTAATACGCGACGTTGCTCGAGTCAATTCAAGGCATAAACATCAGTTAACCAAAATAAAAAATTCCCAGCCATATCATGAACACCACAGTGGATGAATTGACTAGAAGAAATAACAATTTTTACATCAAGTTCATTTGAATCCCAATACAACCATACCCTGCCATTAGCATGATGATGGTAGTTGTCTGCATAGCTGCCCCGCAGCATGAGTTTATTCCAGACAACAACCATATTTTTCACTTTGACACAAGTTTCTAGTAACGCAATAACTTTTGGACGAAGTTCTAGGAGACGGGAGCGAATCTCCCTAAGCTTGCCCGCGTTGTTTAGCCCCCGTACATTCCACGCTGCTAGCATGGATCACCGTTGACCAACATTTTTGAGATACTCATATCCCCAAGCAGACCAAATCCATTGGTACAATTTAATAGAACTTTATCCTTTGGGGTGCCCTTGTGTTTATCCCTTCCACTTTTAGTACTTGTAGTCCAGTTCTCAAGATTAGCATTCTTCTGTTTATGTAGATTTGTGCCTTTAGCTATTGGTTTACTACTAGGTTCAGCAGTAGCTGTAGCTGGTGTCATCCGTTCTACATCATCAGTTCGTACATGTTCAGCCTTCTGTTTCTGTTTTGGCTGCCAGACTTTGACAGGTTTTGGAGCCTCACATATGTGACCAAACCGTTGACATTGCTCACAGAATTTTGGTTTCCACTCGTATTCAATAGGTTGAACCAATTTTGCACCATTTCTATCATTAATAATGATTTCCTTCATCAAAGCTTGGGTAACATCCACTTTGACTAACAGTCGTGCATACGAGATTCAAATCTTGTTTGCAGTATATTCGTTTGTTGTAACAGGGTTCCCAATTGCACTACCAATCTTGCTGAGGCTTTTTTCCCCATAGGTGGAGCGGTGGATTAAGGAGTTTGATCCATATTGGTAATGTACGCAACGTGTCATTCTTCAGATTAAATCCGGGCTGCCATTCTCTTAATAACATGGGCATATTTCGAATTGTGTAGGGTCCTTTTAGCATCACTTGATCCATATCCGTATGCGATTGAAATTTGAGGATGAAGTATCCTTCCTCGTGGTAGTGTATATCAGGAAGTTTGATGAAATTCCACATTATTTCCATAAAATTCTTCACTGTATTCATACTAAGATCCCCTCCCAGCACATACATGATCAAAGAATTTTCCCAAAATTTCAGTTCTGTTTCAACACCCTCGTCTTCAATAGTAATTTGAATCTCCCCGACAACAATTGAAGGGGGAAGATATTTCATCGACACACCTTTAGTAGGATTCCGATTGTCGTTCAAATATACTTACATCTAATTAACCATAATTCAATGTGAAAATGGTAAATATAAATAAATTCTAGCTTGATTATTTATTACCTATTTTATAAAAAATATGTCATGGATTATAGTCTTTTAACTTTGTTTTTTAGTGGGGAAAAACCTAAAATTTTGTGATGGAGTAGAAAAATAAAATATAATAAATTTTTTAAATCTACGATAGTCTATCATGTTTTTTGCATAGTGATAAAAAAACCTAAAACTTTGCGATGGTGAAGAAAAATATCTAATATTTTCAGATGTATTATACAATAAGTCAATGTGAATGCGATAAATAGAAACAATATTCAGCTTGATTATTTAATATTAATTGTTATGCATATGTATAAATTATGCGTCATTCATTTTTAGTATCTAAACTTAGTTTCTTAGAGGTTAAGAAACCAAAATTTCGGAGACGGAGAAGAAGAAAAATATAGAAATTGTATACATCTATTATGTTTTATAGTCTTTTAACTCTGTGGCTTACTAACAAAGAAAGATGAAATTTGGAGACGGAGAAGAAACATATTAAATATATTTACATCTAATTAACCATAATTTAAGGTGAAAATGGTAAATATAAATAAATTATAACTTGTTTATTTATTACCTATTTTATAAAAAATATGTCATGGCTTATAGTCTTTTAACTTTGTTTTTTAGTGGGGAAAAACCTAAAATTTTGTGATGGAGTAGAAAAATAAAATATAGAAATTTTTTTAAATCTACTGTAGTTTATCATGTTTTTTGCATAGTGATAAAAAAACCTAAAACTTTGTGACGGTGAAGAAAAATATCTATTATTTTTAGATATAATATACAATAAGTCAATGTGAACACGATGAATAGAAACAATATTTAGCTTGATTATTTAATTTTAATTGTTATGCATATGAATAAATTATGGGTCATTCATTTGTAGTCTCTTAACTTAGTTTCTTAGAGGTTAAGAAACCAAAATTTTGGAGACGGAGAAGAAGAAAAATATAGAAATTGTTTACATGTATTATGTTTTATAGTCTTTTAACTCCGTGGCTTACTGATGAAGAAAGATGAAATTTGGTGATGGAGAAGAAACATATTAAATACATATACATCTAATTAACCATAATTCAATGTGAAAATGGTAAATATAAATAAATTCTACCTTGAATATTTATTACCTATTTTATAAAAAATATGTCATGGATTATAGTCTTTTAACTTTGTTTTTTAGTGGGAAAAACCTAAAATTTTGTGATGGAGTAGAAAAATAAAATATAATAAATTTTTTAAATCTACTATAGTCTATCATGTTTTTTGTATAGTGATAAAAAAACCTAAAACTTTGCGATGGTGAAGAAAAATATCTAATATTTTTAGATGTATTACACAATAAGTCAATGTGAATACGATGAATAGAAATAATATTTAGCTTGATTATTTAATATTAATTATTATGCATATGTATAAATTATGCGTCATTCATTTTTAGTATCTAAACTTAGTTTCTTAGAGGTTAAAAAACCAAAATTTTGGTGACGGAGAAGAAGAAAAATATAGAAATTGTTTACATCTATTATGTTTTATAGTCTTTTAACTCCGTGGCTTACTGATGAAGAAAGATGAAATTTGGTGACGGAGAAGAAACATATTAAATATATTTACATCTAATTAACCATAATTTAATGTAAAAATGGTAAATATAAATAAATTCTAGCTTGATTATTTATTACCTATTTTATAAAAAATATGTCATGGATTATAGTCTTTTAACTTTGTTTTTAGTGGGGAAAAACCTAAAATTTTGTGATGGAGTAGAAAAATAAAATATAATAAATTTTTTAAATCTACTATAGTCTATCATGTTTTTTGCATAGTGATAAAAAAACCTAAAACTTTGCGATGGTGAAGAAAAATATCTAATATTTTCAGATGTATTATACAATAAGTCAATGTGAATACGATAAATAGAAACAATATTCTGCTTGATTATTTAATATTAATTTTTATGCATATGTATAAATTATGCGTCATTCATTTTTAGTATCTAAACTTAGTTTCTTAGAGGTTAAGAAACCAAAATTTCGGTGACGGAGAAGAAGAAAAATATAGAAATTGTATACATCTATTATGTTTTATAGTCTTTTATCTCCGTGGCTTACTAACAAAGAAAGATGAAATTTGGAGACGGAGAAGAAACATATTAAATATATTTACATCTAATTAACCATAATTTAAGGTGAAAATGGTAAATATAAATAAATTCTAGCTTGTTTATTTATTACCTATTTTATAAAAAATATGTCATGGATTATAGTCTTTTAACTGTGTTTTTTAGTGGGGAAAAACCTAAAATTTTGTGATGGAGTAGAAAAATAAAATATAGAAATTTTTTTAAATCTACTGTAGTTTATCATGTTTTTTGCACAGTGATAAAAAAACCTAAAACTTTGCGACGGTGAAGAAAAATATCTATTATTTTTAGATATAATATACGATAAGTCAATGTGAATACGATGAATAGAAACAATATTTAGCTTGATTAATTAATTTTAATTGTTATGCATATGAATAAATTATGGGTCATTCATTTGTAGTCTCTTAACTTAGTTTCTTAGAGGTTAAGAAACCAAAATTTTGGTGACGGAGAAGAAGAAAAATATAGAAATTGTTTACATCTATTATGTTTTATAGTCTTTTAACTCCATGGCTTACTGATGAAGAAAGATGAAATTTGGTGACGGAGAAGAAACATATTAAATACACATACATCTAATTAACCATAATTCAATGTGAAAATGGTAAATATAAATAAATTCTACCTTGAATATTTATTACCTATTTTATAAAAAATATGTCATGGATTATAGTCTTTTAACTTTGTTTTTTAGTGGGGAAAAACCTAAAATTTTGTGATGGAGTAGAAAAATAAAATATATTAAAATTTTTAAATCTACTATAGTCTATCATGTTTTTTGCATAGTGATAATAACACCTAAAACTTTGCGACGGTGAAGAAAAATATCTATTGTTTTTAGATATTATATACAATAAGTCAATGTGAATACGATGAATAGAAACAATATTTAGCTTGATTATTTAATTTTAATTGTTATGCATATGAATAAATTATGGGTCATTCATTTGTAGTATCTTAACTTAGTTTCTTAGAGGTTAAGAAACCAAAATTTTGGTGACGGAGAAGAAGAAAAGTATAGAAATTCTTTACATCTATTATGTTTTATAGTCTTTTAACTTCGTGGCTTACTGATGAAGAAAGATGAAATTTGGTGATGGAGAAGAAACATATTAAATACATATACATCTAATTAACCATAATTCAATGTGAAAATGGTAAATATAAATAAGTTCTACCTTGAATATTTATTACCTAGTTTATAAAAAATATGTCATGGATTATAGTCTTTTAACTTTGTTTTTTAGTGGGGAAAAACCTAAAATTTTGTGATGGAGTAGAAAAATAAAATATAATAAATTTTTTAAATCTACTATAGTATATCATGTTTTTTTTGGGTAGTTATAAAAACACCTAAAACTTTGCGACGGTGAAGAAAAATATCTATTGTTTTTAGATATAATATACAATAAGTCAATGTGAATACGATGAATAGAAATAATATTTAGCTTGATTATTTAATTTTAATTGTTATGCATATGAATAAATTATGGGTAATTCATTTGTAGTCTCTTAACTTAGTTTCTTAGAGGTTAAGAAACCAAAATTTTGGTGACGGAGAAGAAGAAAAGTATAGAAATTGTTTACATCTATTATGTTTTATAGTCTTTTAACTTCGTGGCTTACTGATGAAGAAAGATGAAATTTGGTGATGGAGAAGAAACATATTAAATACATATACATCTAATTAACCATAATTCAATGTGAAAATGGTAAATATAAATAAGTTCTACCTTGAATATTTATTACCTATTTTATATAAAATATGTCATGGATTATAGTCTTTTAACTTTGTTTTTTAGTGGGGAAAAACCTAAAATTTTGTGATGGAGTAGAAAAATAAAATATAATAAATTTTTTAAATCTACTATAGTCTATCATGGTTTTTGCATAGTGATAAAAAAACCTAAAACTTTGCGATGGTGAAGAAAAATATCTAATATTTTTAGATGTATTACACAATAAGTCAATGAGAATACGATGAATAGAAATAATATTTAGCTTGATTATTTAATATTAATTATTATGCATATGTATAAATTATGCGTCATTCATTTTTAGTATCTAAACTTAGTTTCTTAGAGGTTAACAAACCAAAATTTTGGTGACGGAGAAGAAGAAAAATATAGAAATTGTTTACATCTATTATGTTTTATAGTCTTTTAACTCCGTGGCTTACTGATGAAGAAAGATGAAATTTGGTGACGGAGAAGAAACATATTAAATATATTTACATATAATTAACCATAATTTAATGTGAAAATGGTAAATATAAATAAATTCTAGCTTGATTATTTATTACCTATTTTATAAAAAATATGTCATGGATTATAGTCTTTTAACTTTGTTTTTAGTGGGGAAAAACCTAAAATTTTGTGATGGAGTAGAAAAATAAAATATAATAAATTTTTTAAATCTACTATAGTCTATCATGTTTTTTGCATAGTGATAAAAAAACCTAAAACTTTGCGATGGTGAAGAAAAATATCTAATATTTTCAGATGTATTATACAATAAGTCAATGTGAATACGATAAATAGAAACAATATTCAGCTTGATTATTTAATATTAATTGTTATGCATATGTATAAATTATGCGTCATTCATTTTTAGTATCTAAACTTAGTTTCTTAGAGGTTAAGAAACCAAAATTTCGGTGACGGAGAAGAAGAAAAATATAGAAATTGTATACATCTATTATGTTTTATAGTCTTTTATCTCCGTGGCTTACTGACAAAGAAAGATGAAATTTGGTGACGGAGAAGAAACATATTAAATATATTTACATCTGATTAACCATAATTTAATGTGAAAAATGTAAATATGATTAAATTATAGCTTGATTATTTATTACCTATTTTATAAAAAATATGTCATGGATTATAGTCTTTTAACTTTGTTTTTTAGTGGGGAAAAACCTAAAACTTTGTGATGGAGTAGAAAAAGAAAATATAGTAAAAATTTTAAATCTACTGTAGTTTATCATGTTTTTTGCATAGTGATAAAAAAACTAAAAATTTGCGACGGTGAAGAAAAATATCTATTATTTTTAGATATAATATACAATAAGTCAATGTGAATACGATGAATAGAAACAATATTTAGCTTGATTATTTAATTTTAATGGATATGCATATGAATAAATTATGGGTAATTCATTTGTAGCCTCTTAACTTAGTTTCTTAGAGGTTAACAAACCAAAACTTTGGTGACGGAGAAGAAGAAAAATATAGAAATTGTTTACATCTATTATGTTTTATAGTCTTTTAACTCCGTGACTTACTGATGAAGAAAGATGAAATTTGGTGACGGAGAAGAAACATATTAAATATATTTACATCTAATTAACCATAATTTATTGTGAAAATGGTAAATATAAATAAATTCTAGCTTGATTATTTATTACCTATTTTATAAAAAATATGTCATGGATTATAGTCTTTTAACTTTGTTTTTTAGTGGGGAAAAACCTAAAATTTTGTGATGGAATAGAAAAATAAAATATAATAAATTTCTTAAATCTACTATAGTCTATCATGTTTTTTTGGGTAGTTATAAAAACACCTAAAACTTTGCGACGGTGAAGAAAAATATCTATTATTTTTAGATATAATATACAATAAGTCAATGTGAATACGATGAATAGAAACAATATTTAGCTTGATTATTTAATTTTAATTGTTATGCATATGAATAAATTATGGGTCATTCATTTGTAGTCTCTTAACTTAGTTTTTTAAAGGTTAAGAAACCAAAATTTTGGTGACGGAGAAGAAGAAAAATATAGAAATTGTTTACATCTATTATGTTTTATAGTCTTTTAACTCCGTGGCTTACTGATGAAGAAAGATGAAATTTGGTGATGGAGAAGAAACATATTAAATACATATACATCTAATTAACCATAATTCAATGTGAAAATGGTAAATATAAATAAATTCTACCTTGAATATTTATTACCTATTTTATAAAAAATATATCACGGATTATACTCTTTTAACTTTGTTTTTTAGTGGGGAAAAACCTAAAATTTTGTGATGGAGTAGAAAAATAAAATATATTAAAATTTTTAAATCTACTATAGTCTATCATGTTTTTTGCATAGTGATAAAAAAACCTAAAACTATGCGATGGTGAAGAAAAATATCTAATATTTTTAGATGTATTACACAATAAGTCAATGTGAATACGATGAATAGAAATAATATTTAGCTTGATTATTTAATATTAATTATTATGCATATGTATAAATTATGCGTCATTCATTTTTAGTATCTAAACTTAGTTACTTAGAGGTTAACAAACCAAAATTTTGGTGACGGAGAAGAAGAAAAATATAGAAATGGTTTACATCTATTATGTTTTATAGTCTTTTAACTCCGTGGCTTACTAATGAAGAAAGATGAAATTTGGTGACGGAGAAGAAACATATTAAATATATTTACATATAATTAACCATAATTTAATGTGAAAATGGTAAATATAAATAAATTCTAGCTTGATTATTTATTACCTATTTTATAAAAAATATGTCATGGATTATAGTCTTTTAACTTTGTTTTTTAGTGGGGAAAAACCTAAAATTTTGTGATGGAGTAGAAAAATAAAATATAATAAAATTTTTAAATCTACTATAGTCTATCATGTTTTTTGCGTAGTTACAAAAACACCTAAAACTTTGCGATTGTGAAGAAAAATATCTAATGTTTTAGATGTATTATACAATAAGTCAATGTGAATACGATAAATAGAAACAATATTCAGCTTGATTATTTAATATTAATTGTTATGCATATGTATAAATTATGCGTCATTCATTTTTATTATCTAAACTTAATTTCATAGAGGTTAAGAAACCAAAATTTTGGTGACGGAGAAGAAGAAAAATATAGAAATTGTATACATCTATTATGTTTTATAGTCTTTTAACTCCGTGGCTTACTGACAAAGAAAGATGAAATTTGGTGACGGAGAAGAAACATATTAAATATATTTACATCTGATTAACCATAATTTAATGTGAAAAATGTAAATATGATTAAATTATAGCTTGATTATTTATTACCTATTTTTAAAAAAATATGTCATGGATTATAGTCTTTTAACTTTGTTTTTTAGTGGGGAAAAACCTAAAATTTTGTGATGGAGTAGAAAAAGAAAATATAGTAAAAATTTTAATCTACTGCAGTTTACCATGTTTTTTGCATAGTGATAAAAAAACTAAAAATTTGCGACGGTGAAGAAAAATATCTATTATTTTTAGATATAATATACAATAAGTCAATGTGAATACGATGAATAGAAACAATATTTAGCTTGATTATTTAATTTTAATAGTTATGCATATGAATAAATTATGGGTAATTCATTTGTAGTCTCTTAACTTAGTTTCTTAGAGTTTAACAAACCAAAACTTTGGTGACGGAGAAGAAGAAAAATATAGAAATTGTTTACATCTATTATGTTTTATAGTCTTTTAACTCCGTGGCTTACTGATGAAGAAAGATGAAATTTGGTGACGGAGGAGAAACATATTAAATATATTTACATCTAATTAACCATAATTTATTGTGAAAATGGTAAATATAAATAAGTTCTAGCTTGATTATTTATTACCTATTTTATAAAAAATATGTCATAGATTATAGTCTTTTAACTTTTTTTTTTAGTGGAGAAAAACCTAAAATTTTGTGATGGAGTAGAAAAATAAAATATAATAAATTTTTTAAATCTACTATAGTCTATCATGTTTTTTTGGGTAGTTATAAAAACACCTAAAACTTTGCGACGGTGAAGAAAAATATCTATTATTTTTAGATATAATATACAATAAGTCAATGTGAATACGATGAATAGAAACAATATTTAGCTTGATTATTTAATTTTAATTGTTATGCATATGAATAAATTATGGGTCATTCATTTGTAGTCTCTTAACTTAGTTTTTTAGAGGTTAAGAAACCAAAATTTTGGTGACGGAGAAGAAGAAAAATATAGAAATTGTTTACATCTATTATGTTTTATAGTCTTTTAACTCCGTGGCTTACTGATGAAGAAAGATGAAATTTGGTGATGGAGAAGAAACATATTAAATACATATACATCTAATTAACCATAATTCAATGTGAAAATGGTAAATATAAATAAATTCTACCTTGAATATTTATTACCTATTTTATAAAAAATATATCACGGATTATACTCTTTTAACTTTGTTTTTTAGTGGGGAAAAACCTAAAATTTTGTGATGGAGTAGAAAAATAAAATATATTAAATTTTTTAAATCTACTATAGTCTATCATGTTTTTTGCATAGTGATAAAAAAACCTAAAACTATGCGATGGTGAAGAAAAATATCTAATATTTTTAGATGTATTACACAATAAGTCAATGTGAATACGATGAATACAAATAATATTTAGCTTGATTATTTAATATTAATTATTATGCATATGTATAAATTATGCGTCATTCATTTTTAGTATCTAAACTTAGTTACTTAGAGGTTAACAAACCAAAATTTTGGTGACGGAGAAGAAGAAAAATATAGAAATGGTTTACATCTATTATGTTTTATAGTCTTTTGACTCCGTGGCTTACTAATGAAGAAAGATGAAATTTGGTGACGGAGAAGAAACATATTAAATATATTTACATATAATTAACCATAATTTAATGTGAAAATGGTAAATATAAATAAATTCTAGCTTGATTATTTATTACCTATTTTATAAAAAATATGTCATGGATTATAGTCTTTTAACTTTGTTTTTTAGTGGGGAAAAACCTAAAATTTTGTGATGGAGTAGAAAAATAAAATATAATAAAATTTTTAAATCTGCTATAGTCTATCATGTTTTTTGCGTAGTTACAAAAACACCTAAAACTTTGCGATTGTGAAGAAAAATATCTAATATTTTAGATGTATTATACAATAAGTCAATGTGAATACGATAAATAGAAACAATATTCAGCTTGATTATTTAATATTAATTGTTATGCATATGTATAAATTATGCGTCATTCATTTTTATTATCTAAACTTAATTTCATAGAGGTTAAGAAACCAAAATTTTGGTGACGGAGAAGAAGAAAAATATAGAAATTGTATACATCTATTATGTTTTATAGTCTTTTAACTCCGTGGCTTACTGACAAAGAAAGATGAAATTTGGTGACGGAGAAGAAACATATTAAATATATTTACATCTGATTAACCATAATTTAATGTGAAAAATGTAAATATGATTAAATTATAGCTTGATTATTTATTACCTATTTTTAAAAAAATATGTCATGGATTATAGTCTTTTAACTTTGTTTTTTAGTGGGGAAAAACCTAAAATTTTGTGATGGAGTAGAAAAAGAAAATATAGTAAAAATTTTAATCTACTGTAGTTTACCATGTTTTTTGCATAGTGATAAAAAAACTAAAAATTTGCGACGGTGAAGAAAAATATCTATTATTTTTAGATATAATATACAATAAGTCAATGTGAATACGATGAATAGAAACAATATTTAGCTTGATTATTTAATTTTAATAGTTATGCATATGAATAAATTATGGGTAATTCATTTGTAGTCTCTTAACTTAGTTTCTTAGAGTTTAACAAACCAAAACTTTGGTGACGGAGAAGAAGAAAAATATAGAAATTGTTTACATCTATTATGTTTTATAGTCTTTTAACTCCGTGGCTTACTGATGAAGAAAGATGAAATTTGGTGACGGAGAAGAAACATATTAAATATATTTACATCTAATTAACCATAATTTATTGTGAAAATGGTAAATATAAATAAGTTCTAGCTTGATTATTTATTACCTATTTTATAAAAAATATGTCATAGATTATAGTCTTTTAACTTTTTTTTTTAGTGGAGAAAAACCTAAAATTTTGTGATGGAGTAGAAAAATAAAATATAATAAAATTTTTAAATCTACTATAGTCTATCATGTTTTTTTGGGTAGTTATAAAAACACCTAAAACTTTGCGACGGTGAAGAAAAATATCTATTGTTTTTAGATATTATATACAATAAGTCAATGTGAATACGATGAATAGAAACAATATTTAGCTTGATTATTTAATTTTAATTGTTATGCATATGAATAAATTATGGGTCATTCATTTGTAGTCTCTTAACTTAGTTTCTTAGAGGTTAAGAAACCAAAATTTTGGTGACGGAGAAGAAGAAAAATATAGAAATTGTTTACATCTATTATGTTTTATAGTCTTTTAACTCCGTGGCTTACTGATGAAGAAAGATGAAATTTGGTGATGGAGAAGAAACATATTAAATACATATACATCTAATTAACCATAATTCAATGTGAAAATGGTAAATATAAATAAATTCTACCTTGAATATTTATTACCTATTTTATAAAAAATATATCACGGATTATACTCTTTTAACTTTGTTTTTTAGTGGGGAAAAACCTAAAATTTTGTGATGGAGTAGAAAAATAAAATATATTAAATTTTTTAAATCTACTATAGTCTATCATGTTTTTTGCATAGTGATAAAAAAACCTAAAACTATGCGATGGTGAAGAAAAATATCTAATATTTTTAGATGTATTACACAATAAGTCAATGTGAATACGATGAATAGAAATAATATTTAGCTTGATTATTTAATATTAATTATTATGCATATGTATAAATTATGCGTCATTCATTTTTAGTATCTAAACTTAGTTTCTTAGAGGTTAACAAACCAAAATTTTGGTGACGGAGAAGAAGAAAAATATAGAAATTGTTTACATCTATTATGTTTTATAGTCTTTTAACTCCGTGGCTTACTGATGAAGAAATATGAAATTTGGTGACGGAGAAGAAACATATTAAATATATTTACATATAATTAACCATAATTTAATGTGAAAATGGTAAATATAAATAAATTCTAGCTTGATTATTTATTACCTATTTTATAAAAAATATGTCATGGATTATAGTCTTTTAACTTTGTTTTTAGTGGGGAAAAACCTAAAATTTTGTGATGGAGTAGAAAAATAAAATATAATAAATTTTTTAAATCTACTATAGTCTATCATGTTTTTTGCATAGTGATAAACAAACCTAAAACTTTGCGATGGTGAAGAAAAATATCTAATATTTTCAGATGTATTATACAATAAGTCAATGTGAATACGATAAATAGAAACAATATTCAGCTTGATTATTTAATATTAATTGTTATGCATATGTATAAATCATGCGTCATTCATTTTTAGTATCTAAACTTAGTTTCTTAGAGGTTAAGAAACCAAAATTTCGGTGACGGAGAAGAAGAAAAATATAGAAATTGTATACATCTATTATGTTTTATAGTCTTTTATCTCCGTGGCTTACTGACAAAGAAAGATGAAATTTGGTGACGGAGAAGAAACATATTAAATATATTTACATCTGATTAACCATAATTTAATGTGAAAAATGTTAATATGATTAAATTATAGCTTGATTATTAATTACCTATTTTATAAAAAATATGTCATGGATTATAGTCTTTCAACTTTGTTTTTTAGTGGGGAAAAACCTAAAACTTTGTGATGGAGTAGAAAAAGAAAATATAGTAAAAATTTTAAATCTACTGTAGTTTATCATGTTTTTTGCATAGTGATAAAAAAACTAAAAATTTGCGACGGTGAAGAAAAATATCTATTATTTTTAGATATAATATACAATAAGTCAATGTGAATACGATGAATAGAAACAATATTTAGCTTGATTATTTAATTTTAATAGATATGCATATGAATAAATTATGGGTAATTCATTTGTAGTGTCTTAACTTAGTTTCTTAGAGGTTAACAAACCAAAACTTTGGTGACGGAGAAGAAGAAAAATATAGAAATTGTTTACATCTATTATGTTTTATAGTCTTTTAACTCCGTGGCTTACTGATGAAGAAAGATGAAATTTGGTGACGGAGAAGAAACATATTAAATATATTTACATCTAATTAACCATAAATTATTGTGAAAATTGTAAATATAAATAAATTCTAGCTTGATTATTTATTACCTATTTTATAAAAAATATGTCATGGATTATAGTCTTTTAACTTTGTTTTTTAGTGGGGAAAAACCTAAAATTTTGTGATGGAATAGAAAAATAAAATATAATAAATTTCTTAAATCTACTATAGTCTATCATGTTTTTTTGGGTAGTTATAAAAACACCTAAAACTTTGCGACGGTGAAGAAAAATATCTATTATTTTTAGATATAATATACAATAAGTCAATGTGAATACGATGAATAGAAACAATATTTAGCTTGATTATTTAATTTTAATAGATATGCATATGAATAAACTATGGGTAATTCATTTGTAGTCTCTTAACTTAGTTTCTTAGAGGTTAACAAACCAAAACTTTGGTGACGGAGAAGAAGAAAAATATAGAAATTGTTTACATCTATTATGTTTTATAGTCTTTTAACTCCGTGGCTTACTGATGAAGAAAGATGAAATTTGGTGACGGAGAAGAAACATATTAAATATATTTACATCTAATTAACCATAATTTATTGTGAAAATGGTAAATATAAATAAATTCTACCTTGAATATTTAGTACCTATTTTATAAAAAATATGTCATGGATTATAGTCTTTTAACTGTGTTTTTTAGTGGGGAAAAACCTAAAATTTTGTGATGGAATAGAAAAATAAAATATAATAAATTTCTTAAATCTACTATAGTCTATCATGTTTTTTTGGGTAGTTATAAAAACACCTAAAACTTTGCGACGGTGAAGAAAAATATCTATTATTTTAAGATATAATATACAATAAGTCAATGTGAATACGATGAATAGAAACAATATTTAGCTTGATTATTTAATTTTAATTGTTATGCATATGAATAAATTATGGGTCATTCATTTGTAGTCTCTTAACTTAGTTTTTTAGAGGTTAAGAAACCAAAATTTTTGTGACGGAGAAGAAGAAAAATATAGAAATTGTTTACATCTATTATGTTTTATAGTCTTTTAACTCCGTGGCTTACTGATGAAGAAAGATGAAATTTGGTGATGGAGAAGAAACATATTAAATACATATACATCTAATTAACCATAATTCAATGTGAAAATGGTAAATATAAATAAATTCTACCTTGAATATTTATTACCTATTTTATAAAAAATATGTCACGGATTATACTCTTTTAACTTTGTTTTTTAGTGGGGAAAAACCTAAAATTTTGTGATGGAGTAGAAAAATAAAATATATTAAATTTTTTAAATCTACTATAGTCTATCATGTTTTTTGCATAGTGATAAAAAAACCTAAAACTTTGCGATGGTGAAGAAAAATATCAAATATTTTTAGATGTATTACACAATAAGTCAATGTGAATACGATGAATAGAAATAATATTTAGCTTGATTATTTAATATTAATTATTATGCATATGTATAAATTATGCGTCATTCATTTTTAGTATCTAAACTTAGTTTCTTAGAGGTTAACAAACCAAAATTTTGGTGACGGAGAAGAAGAAAAATATAGAAATGGTTTACATCTATTATGTTTTATAGTCTTTTAACTCCGTGGCTTATTAATGAAGAAAGATGAAATTTGGTGACGGAGAAGAAACATATTAAATATATTTACATATAATTAACCATAATTTAATGTGAAAATGGTAAATATAAATAAATTCTAGCTTGATTATTTATTACCTATTTTATAAAAAATATGTCATGGATTATAGTCTTTTAACTTTGTTTTTTAGTGGGGAAAAACCTAAAATTTTGTGATGGAGTAGAAAAATAAAATATAATAAAATTTTTAAATCTACTATAGTCTATCATGTTTTTTGCGTAGTTACAAAAACACCTAAAACTTTGCGATTGTGAAGAAAAATATCTAATATTTTAGATGTATTATACAATAAGTCAATGTGAATACGATAAATAGAAACAATATTCAGCTTGATTATTTAATATTAATTGTTATGCATATGTATAAATTATGCGTCATTCATTTTTATTATCTAAACTTAATTTCATAGAGGTTAAGAAACCAAAATTTTGGTGACGGAGAAGAAGAAAAATATAGAAATTGTATACATCTATTATGTTTTATAGTCTTTTAACTCCAAGGCTTACTGACAAAGAAAGATGAAATTTGGTGACGGAGAAGAAACATATTAAATATATTTACATCTGATTAACCATAATTTAATGTGAAAAATGTAAATATGATTAAATTATAGCTTGATTATTTATTACCTATTTTTAAAAAAATATGTCATGGATTATAGTCTTTTAACTTTGTTTTTTAGTGGGGAAAAACCTAAAATTTTGTGATGGAGTAGAAAAAGAAAATATAGTAAAAATTTTAATCTACTGTAGTTTACCATGTTTTTTGCATAGTGATAAAAAAAACTAAAAATTTGTGACGGTGAAGAAAAATATCTATTATTTTTAGATATAATATACAATAAGTCAATGTGAATACGATGAATAGAAACAATATTTAGCTTGATTATTTAATTTTAATGGTTATGCATATGAATAAATTATGGGTAATTCATTTGTAGTCTCTTAACTTAGTTTCTTAGAGTTTAACAAACCAAAACTTTGGTGACGGAGAAGAAGAAAAATATAGAAATTGTTTACATCTATTATGTTTTATAGTCTTTTAACTCCGTGGCTTACTGATGAAGAAAGATGAAATTTGGTGACGGAGAAGAAACATATTAAATATATTTACATCTAATTAACCATAATTTATTGTGAAAATGGTAAATATAAATAAGTTCTAGCTTGATTATTTATTACCTATTTTATAAAAAATATGTCATAGCTTATAGTCTTTTAACTTTGTTTTTTAGTGGAGAAAAACCTAAAATTTTGTGATGGAGTAGAAAAATAAAATATAATAAATTTTTTAAATCTACTATAGTCTATCATGTTTTTTTGGGTAGTTATAAAAACACCTAAAACTTTGCGACGGTGAAGAAAAATATCTATTGTTTTTAAATATTATATACAATAAGTCAATGTGAATACGATGAATAGAAACAATATTTAGCTTGATTATTTAATTTTAATTGTTATGCATATGAATAAATTATGGGTCATTCATTTGTAGTCTCTTAACTTAGTTTCTTAGAGGTTAAGAAACCAAAATTTTGGTGACGGAGAAGAAGAAAAATATAGAAATTGTTTACATCTATTATGTTTTATAGTCTTTTAACTTCGTGGCTTACTGATGAAGAAAGATGAAATTTGGTGATGGAGAAGAAACATATTAAATACATATACATATAATTAACCATAATTCAATGTGAAAATGGTAAATATAAATAAGTTCTACCTTGAATATTTATTACCTATTTTATAAAAAATATGTCATGGATTATAGTCTTTTAACTATGTTTTTTAGTGGGGAAAAACCTAAAATTTTGTGATGGAGTAGAAAAATAAAATATAATAAATTTTTTAAATCTACTATAGTATATCATGTTTTTTTGGGTAGTTATAAAAACACCTAAAACTTTGCGACGGTGAAGAAAAATATCTATTGTTTTTAGATATAATATACAATAAGTCAATGTGAATACGATGAATAGAAACAATATTTAGCTTGATTATTTAATTTTAATTGTTATGCATATGAATAAATTATGGGTCATTCATTTGTAGTCTCTTAACTTAGTTTCTTAGAGGTTAAGAAACCAAAATTTTGGTGACGGAGAAGAAGAAAAGTATAGAAATTGTTTACATCTATTATGTTTTATAGTCTTTTAACTTCGTGGCTTACTGATGAAGAAAGATGAAATTTGGTGATGGAGAAGAAACATATTAAATACAGATACATCTAATTAACCATAATTCAATGTGAAAATGGTAAATATAAATAAGTTCTACCTTGAATATTTATTACCTATTTTATAAAAAATATGTCATGGATTATAGTCTTTTAACTTTGTTTTTTAGTGGGGAAAAACCTAAAATTTTGTGATGGAGTAGAAAAATAAAATATAATAAATTTTTTAAATCTACTATAGTCTATCATGTTTTTTGCATAGTGATAAAAAAACCTAAAACTTTGCGATGGTGAAGAAAAATATCTAATATTTTTAGATGTATTACACAATAAGTCAATGTGAATACGATGAATAGAAATAATATTTAGCTTGATTATTTAATATTAATTATTATGCATATGTATAAATTATGCGTCATTCATTTTTAGTATCTAAACTTAGTTTCTTAGAGGTTAACAAACCAAAATTTTGGTGACGGAGAAGAAGAAAAATATAGAAATTGTTTACATCTATTATGTTTTATAGTCTTTTAACTCCATGGCTTACTGATGAAGAAAGATGAAATTTGGTGACGGAGAAGAAACATATTAAATATATTTACATATAATTAACCATAATTTAATGTGAAAATGGTAAATATAAATAAATTCTAGCTTGATTATTTATTACCTATTTTATAAAAAATATGTCATGGATTATAGTCTTTTAACTTTGTTTTTAGTGGGGAAAAACCTAAAATTTTGTGATGGAGTAGAAAAATAAAATATAATAAATTTTTTAAATCTACTATAGTCTATCATGTTTTTTGCATAGTGATAAAAAACCTAAAACTTTGCGATGATGAAGAAAAATATCTAATATTTTCAGATGTATTATACAATAAGTCAATGTGAATACGATAAATATAAACAATATTCAGCTTGATTATTTAATATTAATTGTTATGCATATGTATAAATTATGCGTCATTCATTTTTAGTATCTAAACTTAGTTTCTTAGAGGTTAAGAAACCAAAATTTCGGTGACGGAGAAGAAGAAAAATATAGAAATTGTATACATCTATTATGTTTTATTGTCTTTTATCTCCGTGGCTTACTGACAAAGAAAGATGAAATTTGGTGACGGAGAAGAAACATATTAAATATATTTACATCTGATTAACCATAATTTAATGTGAAAAATGTAAATATGATTAAATTATAGCTTGATTATTTATTACCTATTTTATAAAAAATATGTCATGGATTATAGTCTTTTAACTTTGTTTTTTAGTGGGGAAAAACCTAAAACTTTGTGATGGAGTAGAAAAAGAAAATATAGTAAAAATTTTAAATCTACTGTAGTTTATCATGTTTTTTGCATAGTGATAAAAAAACTAAAAATTTGCGACGGTGAAGAAAAATATCTATTATTTTTAGATATAATATACAATAAGTCAATGTGAATACGATGAATAGAAACAATATTTAGCTTGATTATTTAATTTTAATAGATATGCATATGAATAAACTATGGGTAATTCATTTGTAGTCTCTTAACTTAGTTTCTTAGAGGTTAACAAACCAAAACTTTGGTGACGGAGAAGAAGAAAAATATAGAAATTGTTTACATCTATTATGTTTTATAGTCTTTTAACTCCGTGGCTTACTGATGAAGAAAGATGAAATTTGGTGACGGAGAAGAAACATATTAAATATATTTACATCTAATTAACCATAATTTATTGTGAAAATGGTAAATATAAATAAATTCTAGCTTGATTATTTATTACCTATTTTATAAAAAATATGTCATGGATTATAGTCTTTTAACTTTGTTTTTTAGTGGGGAAAAACCTAAAATTTTGTGATGGAATAGAAAAATAAAATATAATAAATTTCTTAAATCTACTATAGTCTATCATGTTTTTTTGGGTAGTTATAAAAACACCTAAAACTTTGCGACAGTGAAGAAAAATATCTATTATTTTAAGATATAATATACAATAAGTCAATGTGAATACGATGAATAGAAACAATATTTAGCTTGATTATTTAATTTTAATTGTTATGCATATGAATAAATTATGGGTCATTCATTTGTAGTCTCTTAACTTAGTTTTTTAGAGGTTAAGAAACCAAAATTTTGGTGACGGAGAAGAAGAAAAATATAGAAATTGTTTACATCTATTATGTTTTATAGTCTTTTAACTCCGTGGCTTACTGATGAAGAAAGATGAAATTTGGTGATGGAGAAGAAACATATTAAATACATATACATCTAATTAACCATAATTCAATGTGAAAATGGTAAATATAAATAAATTCTACCTTGAATATTTATTACCTATTTTATAAAAAATATGTCATGGATTATAGTCTTTTAACTGTGTTTTTTAGTGGGGAAAAACCTAAAATTTTGTGATGGAGTAGAAAAATAAAATATAATAAATTTTTTAAATCTACTATAGTCTATCATGTTTCTTGCATAGTGATAAAAAAACCTAAAACTTTGCGATGGTGAAGAAAAATATCTAATATTTTTAGATGTATTACACAATAAGTCAATGTGAATACGATGAATAGAAATAATATTTAGCTTGATTATTTAATATTAATTATTATGCATATGTATAAATTATGCGTCATTCATTTTTAGTATCTAAACTTAGTTTCTTAGAGGTTAACAAACCAAAATTTTGGTGACGGAGAAGAAGAAAAATATAGAAATTGTTTACATCTATTATGTTTTATAGTCTTTTAATTCTGTGGCTTACTGATGAAGAAAGATGAAATTTGGTGACGGAGAAGAAACATATTAAATATATTTACATCTAATTAACCATAATTTAATGTGAAAATGGTAAATATAAATAAATTCTAGCTTGATTATTTATTACCTATTTTATAAAAAATATGTCATGGATTATAGTCTTTTAACTTTGTTTTTAGTGGGGAAAAACCTAAAATTTTGTGATGGAGTAGAAAAATAAAATATAATAAATCTTTTAAATCTACTATAGTCTATCATGTTTTTTGCATAGTGATAAAAAAACCTAAAACTTTGCGATGGTGAAGAAAAATATCTAATATTTTCAGATGTATTATACAATAAGTCAATGTGAATACGATAAATAGAAACAATATTCAGCTTGATTATTTAATATTAATTGTTATGCATATGTATAAATTATGCGTCATTCATTTTTAGTATCTAAACTTAGTTTCTTAGAGGTTAAGAAACCAAAATTTCGGTGACGAAGAAGAAGAAAAATATAGAAATTGTATACATCTATTATCTTTTATAGTCTTTTATCTCCGTGGCTTACTGACAAAGAAAGATGAAATTTGGAGACGGAGAAGAAACATATTAAATATATTTACATCTAATTAACCATAATTTAAGGTGAAAATGGTAAATATAAATAAATTCTAGCTTGTTTATTTATTACCTATTATATAAAAAATATGTCATGGATTATAGTCTTTTAACTTTGTTTTTTAGTGGGGAAAAACCTAAAATTTTGTGATGGAGTAGAAAAATAAAATATAGAAATTTTTTTAAATCTACTGTAGTTTATCATGTTTTTTGCACAGTGATAAAAAAACCTAAAACTTTGCGACGGTGAAGAAAAATATCTATTATTTTTAGATATAATATACGATAAGTCAATGTGAATACGATGAATTGAAACAATATTTAGCTTGATTATTTAATTTTAATTGTTATGCATATGAATAAATTATGGGTCATTCATTTGTAGTCTCTTAACTTAGTTTCTTAGAGGTTAAGAAACCAAAATTTTGGTGACGGAGAAGAAGAAAAATATAGAAATTGTTTACATCTATTATGTTTTATAGTCTTTTAACTCCGTGGCTTACTGATGAAGAAAGATGAAATTTGGTGACGGAGAAGAAACATATTAAATACACATAAATCTAATTAACCATAATTCAATGTGAAAATGGTAAATATAAATAAATTCTACCTTGAATATTTATTACCTATTTTATAAAAAATATGTCATGGATTATAGTCTTTTAACTTTGTTTTTTAGTGGGTAAAAACCTAAAATTTTGTGATGGAGTAGAAAAATAAAATATATTAAATTTTTTAAATCTACTATAGTCTATCATGTTTTTTGCATAGTGATAAAAAAACCTAAAACTTTGCGATGGTGAAGAAAAATATCTAATATTTTTAGATGTATTACACAATAAGTCAATGTGAATACGATGAATAAAAACAATATTTAGCTTGATTATTTAATATTATTTATTACGCATATGTATAAATTATGCGTCATTCATTTTTAGTATCTAAACTTAGTTTCTTAGAGGTTAACAAACCAAAATTTTGGTTACGGAGAAGAAGAAAAATATAGAAATTGTTTACATCTATTATGTTTTATAGTCTTTTAACTCCGTGGCTTACTGATGAAGAAAGATGAAATTTGGTGACAGAGAAGAAACATATTAAATATGTTTACATCTAATTAACCATAATTTAATGTGAAATTGGTAAATATAAATAAATTCTAGCTTGATTATTTATTACCGATTTTATAAAAAATATGTCATGGATTATAGTCTTTTAACTTTGTTTTTTAATGGGGAAAAACCTAAAATTTTGTGATGGAGTAGAAAAATAAAATATAATAAATTTTTTAAATCTACTATAGTCTATCATGTTTTTTGCGTAGTTATAAAAACACCTAAAACTTTGCGATGGTGAAGAAAAATATCTAATATTTTAGATGTAATATACAATAAGTCAATGTAAATACGATGAATAAAAACAATATTTAGCTTGATTATTCAATATTAATTGTTATGCCTATGTATAAATTATGCGTCATTCATTTTTATTATCTAAACTTAATTTCTTAGAGGTTAAGAAACCAAAATTTTGGTGACGGAGAAGAAGAAAAATATAGAAATTGTATACATCTATTATGTTTTATAGTCTTTTAACTCCGTGGCTTACTGACAAAGAAAGATGAAATTTGGTGACGGAGAAGAAACATATTAAATATATTTAAATCTGATTAACCATAATTTAATGTGAAAAATGTAAATATAAATAAATTCTAGCTTGCTTATTTATTACCTATTTTTAAAAAAATATGTCGTGGATTATAGTCTTTTAACTTTGTTTTTTAGTGGGGAAAAACCTAAAACTTTATGATGGAGTAGAAAAAGAAAATATAGTAAAAATTTTAATCTACTGTAGTTTATCATGTTTTTTGCATAGTGATTAAAAAAACTAAAACTTTTCGACGGTGAAGAAAAATATCTATTATTTTTAGATATAATATACAATAAGTCAATGTGAATACGATGAATAGAAACAGTATTTAGCTTGATTATTTAATTTTAATTGTTATGCATATGAATAAATTATGGGTAATTCATTTGTAGTCTCTTAACTTTGTTTCTTAGAGGTTAAGAAACCAAAATTTTGGTGACGGAAAAGAAGAAAAATATAGAAATTGTTTACATCTATTATGTTTTATAGTCTTTTAACTCCGTGCCTTAATGATGAAGAAAGATGAAATTTGGTGACGGGGAAGAAACATATTAATTATATTTACATCTAATTAACCATAATTTAATGTGAAAATGGTAAATATAAATAAATTCTAGCTTGATTATTTATTACCTATTTTATAAAAAATATGTCATGGATTATAGTCTTTTAACTTTGTTTTTTAGTGGGGAAAAACCTAAAATTTTGTGATGGAGTAGAAAATAAAATATAATAAATTTTTTAAATCTACTATAGTCTATCATGTTTTTTGCATAGTGATAAAAAAACCTAAAACTTTGCAATGGTGAAGAAAAATATCTAATATTTTCAGATGTATTATACAATAAGTCAATGTGAATACGATAAATAGAAACAATATTCAGCTTGATTATTTAATATTAATTGTTATGCATATGTATAAATTATGCGTCATTCATTTTTAGTATCTAAACTTAGTTTCTTAGAGGTTAAGAATACAAAATTTCGGCGACGGAGAAGAAGAAAAATATAGAAATTGTATACATCTATTATGTTTTATAGTCTTTTATCTCCGTGGCTTACGGACAAAGAAAGATGAAATTTGGTGATGGAGAAGAAACATATTAAATATATTTACATCTGATTAACCATAATTTAATGTGAAAAATGTAAATATGATTAAATTATAGCTTGATTATTTATTACCTATTTTATAAAAAATATGTCATGGATTATAGTCTTTTAACTTTGTTTTTTAGTGGGGAAAAACCTAAAACTTTGTGATGGAGTAGAAAAATAAAATATATTAAAAATTTTAAATCTACTGTAGTTTATCATGTTTTTTGCACAGTAATTAAAAAACCTAAAACTTTGCGAACGTGAAGAAAAATATCTATTATTTTTAGATATAATATACAATAAGTCAATGTGAATACGATGAATAGAAACAATATTTAGCTTGATTATTTAATTTTAATTGTTATGCATATGAATAAATTATGGGTAATTCATTTGTAGTCTCTTAACTTAGTTTCTTAGAGGTTAAGAAACCAAAATTTTGGTGACGGAGAAGAAGAAAAATATAGAAATTGTATACATCTATTATGTTTTGTAGTCTTTTATCTCCGTGGCTTACTGACAAAGAAAGATGAAATTTGGTGACGGAGAAGAAACATATTAAATATATTTACATCTGATTAACCATAATTTAATGTGAAAAATGTAAATATGATTAAATTATAGCTTGATTATTTATTACCTATTTTATAAAAAATATGTCATGGATTATAGTCTTTTAACTTTGTTTTTTAGTGGGGAAAAAACTAAAACTTTGTGATGCAGTAGAAAAATAAAATATATTAAAAATTTTAAATCTACTGTAGTTTATCATGTTTTTTGCACAGTGATAAAAAAACCTAAAACTTTGCGACGGTGAAGAAAAATATCTATTATTTTTAGATATAATATACAATAAGTCAATGTGAATACGATGAATAGAAACAAGATTTAGCTTGATTATTTAATTTTAATTGTTATGCATATGAATAAATTATGGGTCATTCATTTGTAGTCTCTTAACTTAGTTTCTTAGAGGTTAAGAAACCAAAATTTTGGTGACGGAGAAGAAGAAAAATATAGAAATTGTTTACATCTATTATGTTTTATAGTCTTTTAACTCCGTGGCTTACTGATGAAGAATGATGAAATTTTGTGACGGAGAAGAAACATATTAAATACACATACATCTAAGTAACCATAATTCAATGTGAAAATGGTAAATATAAATAAATTCTACCTTGAATATTTATTACCTATTTTATAAAAAATATGTCATGGATTATAGTCTTTTAACATTGTTTTTTAGTGGGGAAAAACCTAAAATATTGTGATGGAGTAGAAAAATAAAATATATTAAATTTTTTAAATCTACTATAGTCTATCATGTTTTTTGCATAATGATAAAAAAACCTAAAACTTTGCGATGGTGAAGAAAAATATCTAATATTTTTAGATGTATTACACAATAAGTCAATGTGAATACGATGAATAGAAACAATATTTAGCTTGATTATTTAATATTAATTATTATGCATATGTATAAATTATGCGTCATTCATTTTTAGTATCTAAACTTAGTTTCTTAGAGGTTAACAAACCAAAATTTTGGTGACGGAGAAGAAGAAAAATATAGAAATTGTTTACATCTATTATGTTTTATAGTCTTTTAACTCCGTGGCTTACTGATGAAGAAAGATGAAATTTGGTGACGGAGAAGAAACATATTAAATATGTTTACATCTAATTAACCATAATTTAATGTGAAAATGGTAAATATAAATAAATTCTAGCTTGATTATTAATTACCGATTTTATAAAAAATATGTCATGGATTATAGTCTTTTAACTTTGTTTTTTAGTGGGGAAAAACCTAAAATTTTGTGATGGAGTAGAAAAATAAAATATAATAAATTTTTTAAATCTACTATAGTCTATCATGTTTTTTGCATAGTTATAAAAACACTTAAAACTTTGCGATGGTGAAGAAAAATATCTAATATTTTAGATGTAATATAATATAAGTCAATGTAAATACGATGAATAAAAACAATATTTAGCTTGATTATTTAATATTAATTGTTATGCCTATGTATAAATTATGCGTCATTCATTTTTATTATCTAAACTTAATTTCTTAGAGGTTAAGAAACCAAAATTTTGGTGACGGAGAAGAAGAAAAATATAGAAATTGTATACATCTATTATGTTTTATAGTCTTTTAACTCCGTGGCTAACTGACAAAGAAAGATGAAATTTGGTGACGGAGAAGAAACATATTAAATATATTTAAATCTGATTAACCATAATTTAATGTGAAAAATGTAAATATAAATAAATTCTAGCTTGATTATTTATTACCTATTTTTAAAAAAATATGTCATGGATTATAGTCTTTTAACTTTATTTTTTAGTGGGGAAAAACCTAAAACTTTGTGATGGAGTAGAAAAAGAAAATATAGTAAAAATTTTAATCTACTGTAGTTTATCATGTTTTTTGCATTGTGATAAAAAAAACTAAAACTTTTCGACGGTGAAGAAAAATATCTATTATTTTTAGATATAATATACAATAAGTCAATGTGAATACGATGAATAGAAACAATATTTAGCTTGATTATTTAATTTTAATTGTTATGCATATGAATAAATTATGGGTAATTCATTTGTAGTCTCTTAACATAGTTTCTTAGAGGTTAAGAAACCAAAATTTTGGTGACGGAGAAGAAGAAAAATATAGAAATTGTTTACATCTATTATGTTTTATAGTCTTTTAACTCCGTGCCTTAATGATAAAGAAAGATGAAATTTGGTGACGGAGAAGAAACATATTAAATATATTTACATCTAATTAACCATAATTTAATGTGAAAATGGTAAATATAAATAAATTCTAGTTTGATTATTTATTACCTATTTTATAAAAAATATGTCATGGATTATAGTCTTTTAACTTTGTTTTTTAGTGGGGAAAAACCTAAAATTTCGTGATGGTGTAGAAAAATAAAATATAATAAATTTTTTAAATCTACTATAGTCTATCATGTTTCTTGCATAGTGATAAAAAAACCTAAAACTTTGCGATGGTGAAGAAAAATATCTAATATTTTCAGATGTACTATACAATAAGTCAATGTGAAGACGATAAATAGAAACAATATTCAGCTTGATTATTTAATATTAATTGTTATGCATATGTATAAATTATGCGTCATTCATTTTTAGTATCTAAACTTAGTTTCTTAGAGGTTAAGAAACCAAAATTTCGGTGACGGAGAAGAAGAAAAATATAGAAATTGTATACATCTATTATGTTTTATAGTCTTTTATCTCCGTGGCTTACTGACAAAGAAAGATGAAATTTGGTGACGGAGAAGAAACATATTAAATATATTTACATCTGATTAACCATAATTTAATGTGAAAAATGTAAATATGATTAAATTATAGCTTGATTATTTATTACCTATTTTATAAAAAATATGTCATGGATTATAGTCTTTTTACTTTGTTTTTTAGTGGGGAAAAACCTAAAACTTTGTGATGGAGTAGAAAAAGAAAATATAGTAAAAATTTTAAATCTACTGTAGTCTATCATGTTTTTTGGGTAGTTATAAAAACACCTAAAACTTTGCGACGGTGAAGAAAAATATCTATTATTTTTAGATATAATATACAATAAGTCAATGTGAATACGATGAATAGAAACAATATTTAGCTTGATTATTTAATTTTAATTGTTATGCATATGAATAAATTATGGGTAATTCATTTGTAGTCTCTTAACTTAGTTTCTTAGAGGTTAAGAAACCAAAATTTTGGTGACGGAGAAGAAGAAAAATATAGAAATTGTTTACATCTATTATGTTTTATAGTCTTTTAACTCCGTGCCTTAATGATGAAGAAAGATGAAATTTGGTGACGGAGAAGAATCATATTAAATATATTTACATCTAATTAACCAGAATTTAATGTGAAAATGGTAAATATAAATAAATTCTAGCTTTATTATTTATTACCTATTTTATAAAAAATATGTCATGGATTATAGTCTTTTTACTTTGTTTTTTAGTGGGGAAAAACCTAAAATTTTGTGATGGAGTAGAAAAATAAAATATAATAAATTTTTTAAATCTACTATAGTCTATCATGTTTTTTGCATAGTGATAAAAAAACCTAAAACTTTGCGATGGTGATGAAAAATATCTAATATTTTCAGATGTACTATACAATAAGTCAATGTGAATACGATAAATAGAAACAATATTCAGCTTGATTATTTAATATTAATTGTTATGCATATGTATAAATTATGCGTCATTCATTTTTAGTATCTAAACTTAGTTTCTTAGAGGTTAAGAAACCAAAATTTCGGTGACGGAGAAGAAGAAAAATATAGAAATTGTATACATCTATTATGTTTTGTAGTCTTTTATCTCCGTGGCTTACTGACAAAGAAAGATGAATTTTGGTGACGGAGAAGAAACATATTAAATATATTTACATCTGATTAACCATAATTTAATGTGAAAAATGTAAATATGATTAAATTATAGCTTGATTATTTATTACCTATTTTATAAAAAATATGTCATGGATTATAGTCTTTTAACTTTGTTTTTTAGTGGGGAAAAACCTAAAACTTTGTGATGGAGTAGAAAAATAAAATATATTAAAAATTTTAAATCTACTGTAGTTTATCATGTTTTTTGCACAGTGATAAAAAAACCTAAAACTTTGCGACGGTGAAGAAAAATATCTATTATTTTTAGATATAATATACAATAAGTCATTGTGAATACGATGAATAGAAACAAGATTTAGCTTGATTATTTAATTTTAATTGTTATGCATATGAATAAATTATGGGTCATTCATTTGTAGTCTCTTAACTTAGTTTCTTAGAGGTTAAGAAACCAAAATTTTGGTGACGGAGAAGAAGAAAAATATAGAAATTGTTTACATCTATTATGTTTTATAGTCTTTTAACTCCGTGGCTTACTGATGAAGAAAGATGAAATTTGGTGACGGAGAAGAAACATATTAAATATATTTACATCTAATTAACCATAATTTATTGTGAAAATGGTAAATATAAATAAATTCTAGCTTGATTATTTATTACCTATTTTATAAAAAATATGTCATGGATTATAGTCTTTTAACTTTGTTTTTTAGTGGGGAAAAACCTAAAATTTTGTGATGGAGTAGAAAAATAAAATATAATAAATTTTTTAAATCTACTATAGTCTATCATGTTTTTTGCATAGTGATAAAAAAACCTAAAACTTTGCGATGGTGAAGAAAAATATCTAATATTTTCAGATGTATTATACAATAAGTCAATGGGAATACGATAAATAGAAACAATATTCAGCTTGATTATTTAATATTAATTGTTATGCATATGTATAAATTATGCGTCATTCATTTTTAGTATCTAAACTTAGTTTCTTAGAGGTTAAGAAACCAAAATTTTGGTTACGGAGAAGAAGAAAAATATAGAAATTGTATACATCTATTATGTTTTATAGTCTTTTATCTCCGTGGCTAACTAACAAAGAAAGATGAAATTTGGAGACGGAGAAGAAACATATTAAATATATTTACATATAATTAACCATAATTTAAGGTGAAAATGGTAAATATAAATAAATTCTAGCTTGTTTATTTATTACCTATTTTATAAAAAATATGTCATGGATTATAGTTTTTTAACTTTGTTTTTTAGTGGGGAAAAACCTAAAATTTTGTGATGGAGTAGAAAAATAAAATATATTAAAATTTTTAAATCTACTATAGTCTATCATGTTTTTTGCATAATGATAAAAAAACCTAAAACTTTGCGATGGTGAAGAAAAATATCTAATATTTTCAGATGTATTACACAATAAGTCAATGTGAATACGATAAATAGAAACAATATTCAGCTTGATTATTTAATATTAATTGTTATGCATATGTATAAATTATGCGTCATTCATTTTTAGTATCTAAACTTAGTTTCTTAGAGGTTAACAAACCAAAATTTTGGTGACGGAGAAGAAGAAAAATATAGAAATTGTTTACATCTATTATGTTTTATAGTCTTTTAACTCCGTGGCTTACTGATGAAGAAAGATGAAGTTTGGTGACGGAGAAGAAACATATTAAATATATTTACATCTGATTAACCATAATTTAATGTGAAAAATATAATATGATTAAATTATAGCTTGATTATTTATTACCTATTTTATAAAAAAAATGTCATGGATTATAGTCTTTTAACTTTGTTTTTTAGTGGGGAAAAACCTAAAACTTTGTGATGGAGTAGAAAAAGAAAATATATTAAAAATTTTAAATCTACTGTAGTTTATCATGTTTTTTGCATAGTGATAAAAAAACTAAAACTTTGCGATGGTGAAGAAAAATATCTATTATTTTTAGATATAATATACAATAAGTCAATGTGAATACGATGAATAGAAACAATATTTAGCTTGATTATTTAATTTTAATAGTTATGCATATGAATAAATTATGGGTAATTCATTTGTAGTCTCTTAACTTGGTTTCTTAGAGGTTAACAAACCAAAACTTTGGTGACGGAGAAGAAGAAAAATATAGAAATAATTTACATCTATTATGTTTTATAGTCTTTTAACTCCGTGGCTTACTGATGAAGAAAGATGAAATTTGGTGACGGAGAAGAAACATATTAAATATATTTACATCTAATTAACCATAATTTATTGTGAAAATGGTAAATATAAATAAATTCTAGCTTGATTATTTATTACCTATTTTATAAAAAATATGTCATGGATTATAGTATTTTAACTTTGTTTTTTAGTGGGGAAAAACCTAAAATTTTGTGATGGAGTAGAAAAATAAAATATAATAAATATCTTAAATCTACTATAGTCTATCATGTTTTTTGGGTAGTTATAAAAACACCTAAAACTTTGCGATGGTGTATAAAAATATCTAATATTTTTAGATGTATTATACAATAAGTCAATGTGAATACGATGAATAGAAACAATATTTATCTTGATTATTTAATATTAATTGTTATGGATATCTATAAATTCTGCGTCATTCATTTTTAGTATCTAAACTTAGTTTCTTAGAGGTTAAGAAACAAAAATTTCGGTGACGAAGAAGAAGAAAAATATAGAAATTGTTTACATCTATTATGTTTTATAGTCTTTTAACTCCGTGGCTTACTGACAAAGAAATATGGAATTTGGTGACAGAGAAGAAACATATTAAATATATTTACATCTAATAAGCCATAATTTAATGTGAAAATGGTAAATACAAATAAATTCTAGCTTGATTATTTGTTACCTATTTTATAAAAAATATGTCATGGATTATAGTCTTTAAACTTTTTTTTAGTGGGGAAAAACCTAAAATTTTGTGATGGAGTAGAAAAATAAAATATAATAAATTTTTTAAATCTACTATAGTCTATCATGTTTTTTGCATAGTGGTAAAAACACCTAAAACTTTGCGACAGTGAAGAAAAATATCTATTATTTTTAGGTATAATATACAATAAGTCAATGTGAATACGATGAATTGAAACAATATTTAGCTTGATTATTTAATTTTAATAGTTATGCATATGAATAAATTATGGGTCATTCATTTGTAGTCTCTTAACTTAGTTTCTTAGAGGTTAACATACCAAAATTTTGGTGACGGAGAAGAAGAAAAATATAGAAATTGTTTACATCTATTATGTTTTATAGTCTTTTAACTCCGTGGCTTACTGATGAAGAAAGATGAAATTTGGTGACGGAGAAGAAACATATTAAATAAATTTACATCTATTTAACCATAATTTATTGTGAAAATGGTAAATATAAATAAATTCTAGCTTGATTATTTATTACCTATTTTATAAAAAATATGTCATGGATTATAGTCTTTTAACTTTGTTTTTTAGTGGGGAAAAACCTAAAATTTTGTGATGGAGTTGAAAAATAAAATATAATAAATTTTTTAAATCTACTATAGTCTATCATGTTTTTTGCATAGTGATAAAAAAACCTAAAACTTTGCGATGGTGAAGAAAAATATCTAATTTTTTCAGATGTATTATACAATAAGTCAATGTGAATACGATAAATAGAAACAATATTCAGCTTGATTATTTAATATTAATTGTTATGCATATGTATAAATTATGCGTCATTCATTTTTAGTATCTAAACTTAGTTTCTTAGAGGTTAAGAAACCAAAATTTTGGTGACGAAGAAGAAGAAAAATATAGAAATTGTATACATCTATTATGTTTTATAGTCTTTTATCTCCGTGGCTTACTAACAAAGAAAGATGAAATTTGGAGACGGAGAAGAAACATATTAAATATATTTACATCTAATTAACCATAATTTAAGGTGAAAATGGTAAATATAAATAAATTCTAGCTTGTTTATTTATTACCTATTTTATAAAAAATATGTCATGGATTATAGTCTTTTAACTTTGTTTTTTAGTGGGGAAAAACCTAAAATTTTGTGATGGAGTAGAAAAATAAAATATAGAAATTTTTTTAAATCTACTGTAGTTTATCATGTTTTTTGCACAGTGATAAAAAAACCTAAAACTTTGCGACGGTGAAGAAAAATATCTATTATTTTTAGATATAATATACAATAAGTCAATGTGAATACGATGAATAGAAACAATATTTAGCTTGATTATTTAATTTTAATTGTTATGCATATGAATAAATTATGGGTCATTCATTTGTAGTCTC
Source organism: Lathyrus sativus (assembly GCA_963859935.3). Lineage (NCBI taxonomy): Eukaryota > Viridiplantae > Streptophyta > Magnoliopsida > Fabales > Fabaceae > Lathyrus > Lathyrus sativus. Next base: position 6,560,522 of record OZ012740.1, read on the forward strand.
TTAACTTAGTTTCTTAGAGGTTAAGAAACCAAAATTTTGGTGACGGAGAAGAAGAAAAATATAGAAATTGTTTACATCTATTATGTTTTATAGTCTTTCAACTCCGTGGCTTACTGATGAAGAAAGATGAAATTTGGTGACGGAGAAGAAACATATTAAATACACATACATCTAATTAACCATAATTCAATGTGAAAATGGTAAATACAAATAAATTCTACCTTGAATATTTATTACCTATTTTATAAAAAATATGTCATGGATTATAGTCTTTTAACTTTGTTTTTTAGTGGGGAAAAACCTAAAATTTTTTGATGGAGTAGAAAAATAAAATATATTAAATTTTTTAAATCTACTATAGTCTGTCATGTTTTTTGCATAGTGATAAAAAAACCTAAAACTTTGCGATGGTTAAGAAAAATATCTAATATTTTTAGATGTATTACACAATAAGTCAATGTGAATACGATGAATAGAAACAATATTTAGCTTGATTATTTAATATTAATTATTATGCATATGTATAAATTATGCGTCATTCATTTTTAGTATCTAAACTTAGTTTCTTAGAGGTTAACAAACCAAAATTTTGGTGACGGAGAAGAAGAAAAATATAGAAATTGTTTACATCTATTATGTTTTATAGTCTTTTAACTCCGTGGCTTACTGATGAAGAAAGATGAAATTTGGTGACGGAGAAGAAACATATTAAATATATTTACATCTAATTAACTATAATTTAATGTGAAAAATGTAAATATAAATAAGTTTTAGCTTGATTATTTATTACCTATTTTTTAAAAAATATGTCATGGATTATAGTCTTTTAACTTTGTTTTTTAGTGGGGAAAAACCTAAAACTTTGTGACGGAGTAGAAAAAGAAAATATAGTAAAAATTTTAAATCTACTGTAGTTTATCATGTTTTTTGCATAGTGATAAAAAAAACTAAAACTTTGCTACGGTGAAGAAAAATATCTATTATTTTTAGATATAATATACAATAAGTCAATGTGAATACGATGAATAGAAACAATATTTAGCTTGATTATTTAATTTTAATTGTTATGCATATGAATAAATTATGGGTAATTCATTTGTAGTCTCTTAACTTAGTTTCTTAGAGGTTAAGAAACCAAAATTTTGGTGACGGAGAAGAAGAAAAATATAGAAATTGTTTACATCTATGATGTTTTATAGTCTTTTAACTCCGTGGCTTACTGATGAAGAAAGATGAAATTTGGTGATAGAGAAGAAACATATTAAATACATAAACATCTAATTAACCTTAATTTAATGTGAAAATGATAAATATAAATAAATTCTAGCTTGTTTATTTATTACCTATTTTATAAAAAATATGTCATGGATTATAGTCTTTAAACTTTGATTTTTAGTGGGGGAAAACCTAAAATTTTGTGATGGAGTAGAAAAATAAAATATAATAAAATTTTTAAATCTACTATAGTCAATGTGAATACGATGAATAGAAACAGTATTTAGCTTGATTATTTAATATTAATTTTTATGAATATCTATAAATTATGCGTCATTCATTTTTAGTATCTAAATTTAGTATCTAAGAGGTTAAGAAACCAAAATTTTGGTGACGGAGAAGAAGAAAAATATAGAAATTGTATACATATATTATGTTTTATAGTCTTTTAACTCCGTGGCTTACTGACAAAGAAAGATGAAATTTGGTGACGGAGAAGAAACATATTAAATATATTTACATCTGATTAACCATAATTTAAGGTGAAATTGGTAAATACAAATAAATTCTAGCTTGATTATTTATTACCTATTTTATAAAAAATATGTCATGGATTATAGTCTTTTAACTTTGATTTTTAGTGGGGGAAAACCTAAAATTTTGTGATGGAGTAGAAAAATAAAATATAATAAATTTTTTAAATCTACTATAGTCTATCATTTTTTTTGCATAGTGATAAAAAAACTTAAAACTTTGCGATGGTGAAGAAAAATATCTAATATTTTTAGATGTATTATACAATAAGTCAATGTGAATACGTTGAATAGAAACAATATTTAGCTTGATTATTTAATATTAATTGTTATGGATATCTATAAATTATGCGTCATTCATTTTTAGTATCTAAACTTAGTTTCTTAGAGGTTAAGAAACCAAAATTTCGGTGACGGAGAAGAAGAAAAATATATAAATTGTTTACATCTATTATGTTTTATTGTCTTTTAACTCCGTGGCTTACTGACAAAGAAATATGAAATTTGGTGACAGAGAAGAAACATATTAAATACACATACATCTAATAAATCATAATTCAATGTGAAAATGGTAAATATAAATAAATTCTACCTTGAATATTTATTACCTATTTTATAAAAAATATGTCATGGATTATAGTCTTTTAACTTTGTTTTTTAGTGGGGAAAAACCTAAAATTTTGTGATGGAGTAGAAAAATAAAATATAATAAATTTTTTAAATCTACTATAGTCTATCATGTTTTTTGCATAGTGGTAAAAACACCTAAAACTTTGCGACGGTGAAGAAAAATATCTATTATTTTTAGGTATAATATACAATAAGTCAATGTGAATACGATGAATAGAAACAATATTTAGCTTGATTATTTAATTTTAATAGTTATGCATATGAATAAATTATGGGTCATTCATTTGTAGTCTCTTAACTTAGTTTCTTAGAGGTTAACATACCAAAATTTTGGTGACGGAGAAGAAGAAAAATATAGAAATTGTTTACATCTATTATGTTTTATAGTCTTTTAACTCCGTGGCTTACTGATGAAGAAAGATGAAATTTGGTGACGGAGAAGAAACATATTAAATAAATTTACATCTATTTAACCATAATTTATTGTGAAAATGGTAAATATAAATAAATTCTAGCTTGATTATTTATTACCTATTTTATAAAAAATATGTCATGGATTATAGTCTTTTAACTTTGTGATGGAGTAGAAAAATAAAATATATTAAATTTTTTTAAATCTACTGTAGTCTATCATGTTTTTTGCATAGTGATAAAAAAACCTAAAACTTTGCGACGGTGAAGAAAAATATCTAATATTTTTAGATGTATTACACAATAAGTCAATGTGAATACGATGAATAGAAACAATATTTAGCTTGATTATTTAATATTAATTATTATGCATATGTATAAATTATGCGTCATTCATTTTTAGTATCTAAACTTAGTTTCTTAGAGGTTAACAAACCAAAATTTTGGTAACGGAGAAGAAGAAAAATATAAAAATTGTTTACATCTATTATGTTTTATATAGTCTTTTAACTCCGTGGCTTACTGATGAAGAAAGATGAAATTTGGTGACGGAGAAGAAACATATTAAATATATTTACATCTAATTAACCATAATTTAATGTGAAAATGGTAAATATAAATAAATTCTAGCTTGATTATTTATTACCGATTTTATAAGAAATATGTCATGGATTATAGTCTTTTAACTTTGTTTTTTAGTGGGGAAAAACCTAAAATTTTGTGATGGAGTAGAAAAATAAAATATAATAAATTTTTTAAATCTACTATAGTCTATCATGTTTTTTGCGTAGTTATAAAAACACCTAAAACTTTGCGATGGTGAAGAAAAATATCTAATATTTTAGATGTAATATACAATAAGTCAATGTAAATACGATGAATAAAAACAATATTTAGCTTGATTATTTAATATTAATTGTTATGCATATGTATAAATTATGCGTCATTCATTTTTATTATCTAAACTTAATTTCTTAGAGGTTAAGAAACCAAAATTTTGGTGACGGAGAAGAAGAAAAATATAGAAATTGTATACATCTATTATGTTTTATAGTCTTTTAACTCCGTAGCTTACTGACAAAGAAAGATGAAATTTGGTGACGGAGAAGAAACATATTAAATATATTTAAATCTGATTAACCATAATTTAATGTGAAAATGGTAAATATAAATAAATTCTAGCTTGATTATTTATTACCTATTTTATAAAAAATATGTCATGGATTATAGTCTTTTAACTTTTTTTTTAGTGGGGAAAAACCTAAAATTTTGTGATGGAGTAGTAAAATAAAATATAATAAATTTTTTAAATCTGCTATAGTCTATCATGTTTTTTGCATAGTGGTAAAAACACCTAAAACTTTGCGACGGTGAAGAAAAACATCTATTATTTTTAGATATAATATACAAAAAGTCAATTTGAATACGATGAATATAAACAATATTTAGCTTGATTATTTAATTTTAATTGTTATGCCTATGAATAAATTATGGGTCATTCGTTTTTAGTCTCTTAACTTAGTTTCTTAGAGGTTAAGAAACCAAAATTTTGGGGACGGAGAAGAAGAAAAATATAGAAATTGTTTACATCTTTTATGTTTTATAGTCTTTTAACTCCGTGGCTTACTGATGAAGAAAGATGAAATTTGGTGACGGAGAAGAAACATATTAAATACATATACATCTAATTAACCATAATTTAATGTGAAAATGGTAAATATAAATAAATTCTACCTTGAATATTTATAACCTATTTTATCAAAAATATGTCATGGATTATTGTCTTTTAACTTTGTTTTTTAGTGGGGAAAAACCTAAAATTTTGTGATGGAGTAGAAAAATAAAATATAATAAGTTTTTAAAATCTACTATAGTCTATCATGTTTTTTGCATAGTGATAAAAAAACCTAAAACTTTGCGATGGTGAAGAAAAATATCTAATAGTTTTAGATGTATTACACAATAAGTCAATGTGAATACGATGAATAGAAAGAATATTTAGCTAGATTATTTAATATTAATTGTTATGCATATGTATAAATTATGCGTCATTCATTTTTAGTATCTAAACTTAGTTTCTTAGAGGTTAACAAACCAAAATTTTGGTGATGGAGAAGAAGAAAAATATAGAAATTGTTTACATCTATTATGTTTTATAGTCTTTTAACTCCGTGGCTTACTGATGAAGAAAGATGAAATTTGGTGACGGAGAAGAAACATATTAAATATATTTACATCTAATTAACCATAACTTATTGTGAAAATGGTAAATATAAAAAAATTCTAGCTTGATTATTTATTACCTATTTTATAAAAAATATGTCATGGATTATAGTCTTTTAACTTTGATTTTTAGTGGGGGGAAACCTAAAATTTTGTGATGGAGTAGAAAAATAAAATATAATAAATTTTTTAAATCTACTATAGTCTATCATGTTTTTCTCATAGTGATAAAAAAACCTAAAACTTTGCGATGGTGAAGAAAAATATCTAATATTTTCAGATGTATTATACAATAAGTCAATGTGAATACGATAAATAGAAACAATATTCAGCTTGATTATTTAATATTAATTGTTATGCATATGTATAAATTATGCGTCATTCTTTTTTAGTATCTAAACTTAGTTTCTTAGAGGTTAAGAAACCAAAATTTCGGTGACGGAGAAGAAGAAAAGTATAGAAATTGTATACATCTATTATGTTTTATAGTCTTTTAACTCTGTGGCTTACTAACAAAGAAAGATGAAATTTGGAGACAGAGAAGAAACATATTAAATATATTTACATCTAATTAACCATAATTTAAGGTGAAAATGGTAAATATAAATAAATTCTAGCTTGTTTATTTATTACCTATTTTATAAAAAATATGTCATGGATTATAGTCGTTTAACTTTGTTTTTTAGTGTAGAAAAACCTAAAATTTTGTGATGGAGTAGAAAAATAAAATATAGAAAATTTTTTAAATCTACTGTAGTTTATCATGTATTTTGCATAGTGATAAAAAAACCTAAAACTTTGCGACGGTGAAGAAAAATATATATTATTTTTAGATATAATATACAATAAGTCAATGTGAATACGATGAATAGAAACAATATTTAGCTTGATAATTTAATTTTAATTGTTATGCATATGAATAAATTATGGGTCATTCATTTGTAGTCTCTTAACTTAGTTTCTTAGAGGTTAAGAAACCAAAATTTTGGTGACGGAGAAGAAGAAAATATAGAAATTGTTTACATCTATTATGTTTGATAGTCTTTTAACTCCGTGGCTTACTGATGAAGAAAGAGGAAATTTGGTGAGGGAGAAGAAACATATTAAATACATATACATCTTATCAACCATAATTCAATGTGAAAATGGTAAATATAAATAAATTCTACCTTGAATATTTATTACCTATTTTATAAAAAATATGTCATGGATTATAGTCTTTTAACTTTGTTTTTTAGTGGGGAAAAACCTAAAATTTTGTGATGGAGTAGAAAAATAAAATATAATAAATTTTTTAAATCTACTATAGTCTATCATGTTTTTTGCGTAGTTATAAAAAAACCTAAGACTTTGCGATGTTGAAGAAAAATATCTAATATTTTAGATGTAATATACAATAAGTCAATGTAAATACGATGAATAAAAACAATATTTAGCTTGATTATTTAATATTAATTGTTATGCATATGTATAAATTATGCGTCATTCATTTTTATTATCTAAATTTAGTTTCTTAGAAGTTAAGAAACCAAAATTTTGGTGACGGAGAAGAAGAAAAATATAGAAATTGTATACATCTATTATGTTTTATAGTCTTTTAACTCCGTGGCTTACTGACAAAGAAATATGAAATTTGGTGACAGAGAAGAAACATATTAAATATATTTACATCTGATTAACCATAATTTAATGTGAAAAATATAAATATGATTAAATTATAGCTTGATTATTTATTACCTATTTTTAAAAAAATATGTCATGGATTATAGTCTTTTAACTTTTTTTTAGTGGGGAAAAACCTAAAACTTTGTGATGGACTAGAAAAAGAAAATATAATAAATTTTTTAAATCTACTATAGTCTATCATATTTTTTGCATAGTGGTAAAAACACCTAAAACTTTGCGACGGTGAAGAAAAATATCAATTATTTTTAGATATAATATACAATAAGTCAATGTGAATACGATGAATAGAAACAATATTTAGCTTGATTATTTAATTTTAATTGTTATGCCTACGAATAAATTATGGGTCATTCATTTGTAGTCTCTTAACTTAGTTTCTTAGAGGTTAAGAAACCAAACTTTTGGTGACGGAGAAGAAGAAAAATATATAAATTGTTTACATCTATGATGTTTTATAGTCTTTTAACTCCGTGGCTTACTGATGAAGAAAGATGAAATTTGGTGACAGAGAAGAAACATATTAAATATATTTACATCTAATAAATCTTAATTTAATGTGAAAATGGTAAATATAAATAAATTCTAGCTTGATTATTTATTACCTATTTTATAAAAAATATGTCATGGATTATAGTCTTTTAACTTTGATTTTTAGTGGGGGAAAACCTAAAATTTTGTGATGGAGTAGGAAAATAAAATATAATAAATTTTTTGAATCTACTATAGTCTATCATGTTTTTTGCATAGTGATAAAAACACCTAAAAATTTGCGACGGTGAAGAAAAATATCTAATATTTTCAGATGTATTATACAATAAGTCAATGTGAATACGATAAATAGAAACAATATTTAGCTTGATTATTTAATATTAATTGTTATGCATATGTATAAATTATGTGTCATTCATTTTTAGTATCTAAACTTAGTTTCTTAGAGGTTAACAAACCAAAATTTTGGTGACGGAGAAGAAGAAAAATATAGAAATTGTTTACATCTATTATGTTTTATAGTTTTTTAACTCCGTGGCTTACTGATGAAGAAAGATGAAATTTGGTGACGGAGAAGAAACATATTAAATATATTTACATCTAATTAACCATAATTTATTATGAAAATCGTAAATATAAATAAATTCTAGCTTGATTATTTATTACCTATTTTATAAAAAATATGTCATGGATTATAGTCTTTTAACTTAGTTTTTTAGTGGGGAAAAACCTAAAATTTTGTGATGGAGTAGAAAAATAAAATATAATAAATTTTTTAAATCTACTATAGTCTATCATGTTTTTTGCATAGTGGTAAAAACACCTAAAACTTTGCGACGGTGAAGAAAAATATCTATTATTTTTAGATATAATATACAATAAGTCAATGTGAATACGATGAATAGAAACAGTATTTAGCTTGATTATTTAATATTAATTGTTATGCATATGTATAAATTATGCGTCATTCATTTTTAGTATCTAAACTTAGTTTCTTAGAGGTTAACAAACCAAAATTTCGGTGACGGAGAAGAAGAAAAATATAGAAATTGTATACATCTATTATGTTTTATAGTCTTTTAATTCCGTGGCTTACTGACAAAGAAAGATGAAATTTGGAGACGGAGAAGAAACATATTAAATATATTTACATCAATTAACCATAATTTAAGTTGAAAATGGTAAATATAAATAAATTCTAGCTTGTTTATTTATTACCTATTTTATAAAAAATATATCATGGATTATAGCCTTTTAACTTTGTTTTTTAGTGGGGAAAAACCTAAAACTTTGTGACGGAGTAGAAAAAGAAAATATAGTAAAAATTTCAAATCTACTATAGTTTATCATGTTTTTTGCATAGTGATAAAAAAACCTAAAAATTTGCGACGGTGAAGCAAAATATCTATTATTTTTAGATATAATATACAATAAGTCAATGTGAATACGATGAATAGAAACAATATTTAGCTTGATTATTTAATTTTAATTGTTATGCATATGAATAAATTATGGGTTATTCATTTGTAGTCTCTTAACTTAGTTTCTTAGAGGTTAAGAAACCAAAATTTTGGTGACGGAGAAGAAGAAAAATATAGAAATTGTTTACATCTATGATGTTTTATAGTCTTTTAACTCCGTGGCTTACTGATGAAGAAAGATGAAATTTGGTGACGGAGAAGAAACATATTAAATACATATACATCTAATTAACCTTAATTTAATGTGAAAATGGTAAATATAAATAAATTCTAGCTTGATTATTTATTACCTATTTTATAAAAAATATGTCATGGATTATAGTCTTTTAACTTTGATTTTTAGTGGGGGAAAACCTAAAATTTTGTGATGGAGTAGGAAAATAAAATATAATAAATTTTTTGAATCTACTATAGTCTATCATGTTTTTTGCATAGTAATAAAAACACCTAAAAATTTGCGACGGTGAAGAAAAATATCTAATATTTTCAGATGTATTATACAATAAGTCAAAGTGAATACGATAAAAAGAAACAATATTTAGCTTGATTATTTAATATTAATTGTTATGCATATGTATAAATTATGCGTCATTCATTTTTAGTATCTAAACTTAGTTTCTTAAAGGTTAAGAAACCAAAATTTCGGTGACGGAGAAGAAGAAAAATATAGAAATTGTATACATCTATTATGTTTTATAGTCTTTTAACTCCGTGGCTTACTGACAAAGAAATATGAAATTTGGTGACAGAGAAGAAACATATTAAATATATTTGCATCTAATAAATCATAATTTAATGTGAAAATGGTAAATATAAATAAATTCTAGCTTGATTATTTATTACCTATTTTATAAAAAATATGTCATGGATTATAGTCTTTTAACTTTCTTTTTTAGTGGGGAAAAACCTAAAATTTTATGATGGAGTAGAAAAATAAAATATAATAAATTTTTTAAATCTACTATAGTATATCAGGTTTTTTGCATAGTGATAAAAAAACCTAAAACTTTGCGATGGTGAAGAAAAATATCTAATATTTTTAGATGTATTACACAATAAGTCAATGTGAATACGATGAATAAAAACAATATTTAGCTTGGTTATTTAATATTAATTGTTATGCATATGTCTAAATTATGCGTCATTCATTTTTAGTATCTAAACTTAGTTTCTAAGAGGTTAAGAAACCAAAATTTTGGTGAAGGATAAGAAGAAAAATATAGAAATTGTTTACATCTATTATGTTTTATAGTCTTTTAACTTCGTGGCTTACTGAGGAAGAAAGATGAAATTTGGTGACGGAGAAGAAACATATTAAATACATATACATCTAATTAACCATAATTCAATGTGAAAATGGTAAATATAAATAAATTCTAGCTTGATTTTTTTATTACCTATTTTATAAAAAATATGTCATGGATTATAGTCTTTTAACTTAGTTTTTTAGTGGGGAAAAACCTAAAACTTTGTGATGGAGTTGAAAAAGAAAATATAGTAAAATTTTTAAATTTACTGTAGTTTATCATGTTTTTTGCATAGTGATAAAAAAACTAAAACTTTGCGACGGTGAAGAAAAATATCTATTATTTTTATATATAATATACAATAAGTCAATGTGAATACGATGAATAGAAACAATATTTAGCTTGATTATTTAATATTAATTGTTATGCATATGTATAAATTATGCGTCATTCATTTTTAGTATCTAAACTTAGTTTCTTAGAGGTTACCAAACCAAAATTTTGGTGACGGAGAAGAAGAAAAATATAGAAATTGTTTACATCTATTATGTTTTATAGTCTTTTAACTCCGTGGCTTACTGATGAAGAAAGATGAAATTTGGTGATGGAGAAGAAACATATTAAATACATATACATCTAATTAACCATAATTCAATGTGAAAATGGTAAATATAAATAAATTCTAGCTTGATTATTTATTACCTATTTTATAAAAAATATGTCATGGATTATAGTCATTTAACTTTGTTTTTTAGTGGGGAAAAACCAAAAATTTTGTGATGGAGTAGAAAAATAAAATATAATAAATTTTTTCAATCTACTATAGTCTACCATGTTTTTTGCATAGTAGTAAAAACACCTAAAACTTTGCGACGGTGAAGAAAAATATCTATTATTTTTAAATATAATACACAATAAGTCAATGTGAATACGATGAATAGAAACAGTATTTAGCTTGATTATTTAATATTAATTGTTATGCATATGTATAAATCATGGGTCATTCAATTGTAGTCTCTTAACTTAGTTTCTTAGAGGTTAAGAAACCAAAATTTTGGTGACAGAGAAGAAGAAAAATATAGAAATTGTATACATCTCTTATGTTTTATAGTCTTTTAGTCTTTTAACTTTGTTTTTTAGTGGTGAAAAACCTAAAATTTTATGATGGAGTAGAAAAATAAAATATAATAAATTTTTTAAATCTACTATAGACTATCATGTTTTTTGCATAGTGATAAAAAAACCTAAAACTTTGCGATGGTGAAGAAAAATATCTAATATTTTTAGATGTATTACACAATAAGTCAATGTGAATACGATGAATAGAAACAATATTTAGCTTGGTTATTTAATATTAATTGTTATGCATATGTCTAAATTATGCGTCATTCATTTTTAGCATCTAAACTTAGTATCTAAGAGGTTAAGAAACCAAAATTTTGGTGACGGAGAAGAAGAAAAATATAGAAATTGTATACATATATTATGTTTTATAGTCTTTTAACTCCGTGGCTTACTGACAAAGAAAGATGAAATTTGGTGACGGAGAAGAAACATATTAAATATATTTACATCTGATTAACCATAATTTAAGGTGAAATTGGTAAATACAAATAAATTCTAGCTTGATTATTTATTACCTATTTTTATAAAAAATATGTCATGGATTATAGTCTTTTAACTTTGTTTTTTAGAGGGGAAAAACCTAAAATTTTGTGATAGAGTAGAAAAATAAAATATAATTAGTTTTTTAAATCTACTATAGTCTATCATGTTTTTTGCAGAGTGATAAAAAACCTAAAACTTTGCGATGGTGAAGAAAAATATCTAATATTTTTAGATGTATTATACAATAAGTCAATGTGAAAACGATGAATAGAAACAATATTTAGCATGATTATTTAATATTAATTGTTATGGATATCTATAAATTATGCGTCATTCATTTTTAGTATCTAAACTTAGTTTCTTAGAGGTTAAGAAACCAAAATTTTGGTGAAGGATAAGAAGAAAAATATAGAAATTGTTTACATCTATTATGTTTTATAGTCTTTTAACTTCGTGGCTTACTGATGAAGAAAGATGAAATTTGGTGACGGAGAAGAAACATATTAAATACATATACATCTAATTAACCATAATTCAATGTGAAAATGGTAAATATAAATAAATTCTGGCTTGATTATTTATTACCTATTTTATAAAAAATATGTCATGGATTATAGTCTTTTAACTTAGTTTTTTAGTGGGGAAAAACCTAAAACTTTGTGATGGAGTAGAAAAAGAAAATATAGTAAAATTTTTAAATTTACTGTAGTTTATCATGTTTTTTGCATAGTGATAAAAAAAACTAAAACTTTGCGACGGTGAAGAAAAATATCTATTATTTTTATATATAATATACAATAAGTCAATGTGAATACGATGAATAGAAACAATATTTAGCTTGATTATTTAATATTAATTGTTATGCATATGTATAAATTATGCGTCATTCATTTTTAGTATCTAAACTTAGTTTCTTAGAGGTTACCAAACCAAAATTTTAGTGACGGAGAAGAAGAAAAATATAGAAATTGTTTACATCTATTATGTTTTATAGTCTTTTAACTCCGTGGCTTACTGATGAAGAAAGATGAAATTTGGTGATGGAGAAGAAACATATTAAATACATATACATCTAATTAACCATAATTCAATGTGAAAATGGTAAATATAAATAAATTCTACCTTGAATATTTATTACCTATTTTATACAAAATATGTCATGGATTATAGTCTTTTAACTTTGTTTTTTAGTGGGGAAAAACCTAAAATTTTGTGATGGAGTAGAAAAATAAAATATAATAAATTTTTTAAATCTACTATAGTCTGTCATGTTTTTTGCATAGTCATAAAAAAACCTAAAACTTTGCGATGGCGAAGAAAAATATCTAATATTTTTAGATGTATTACACAATAAGTCAATGTGAATACGATGAATAGAAACAATATTTAGCTTGATTATTTAATATTAATTATTATGCATATGTATAAATTATGCGTCATTCATTTTTAGTATCTAAACTTAGTTTCTTAGAGGTTAACAAACCAAAATTTTGGTGACGGAGAAGAAGAAAAATATAGAAATTGTTTACATCTATTATGTTTTATAGTCTTTTAACTCCGTGGCTTAGTGATGAAGAAAGATGAAATTTGGTGACGGAGAAGAAACATATTAAATATATTTACATCTAATTAACCATAATTTAATGTGAAAATGGTAAATATAAATAAATTATAGCTTGATTATTTATTACCTATTTTATAAAAAACATGTCATGGATTATAGTCTTTTAAATTTGTTTTTTAGTGGGGAAAAACCTAAAATTTTGTGATGGAGTAGAAAAATAAAATATAATAAGTTTTTTAAATCTACTATAGTCTATCATGTTTTTTGCGGAGTGATAAAAAAACCTAAAACTTTGCGATGGTGAAGAAAAATATCTAATATTTTTAGATGTATTATACAATAAGTCAATGTGAAAACGATGAATAGAAACAATATTTAGCTTGATTATTTAATATTAATTGTTATGGATATCTATAAATTATGCGTCATTCATTGTTAGTATCTAAACTTAGTTTCTTAGAGGTTAAGAAACCAAAATTTTGGTGAAGGAGAAGAAGAAAAATATAGAAATTGTTTACATCTATTATGTTTTATAGTCTTTTAACTCCGTGGCTTACTGATGAAGAAAGATGAAATTTGGTGACGGAGAAGAAACATATTAAATACATATACATCTAATTAACCATAATTCAATATGAAAATGGTAAATATAAATAAATTCTAGCTTGATTATTTATTACCTATTTTATAAAAAATATATCATGGATTATAGTCTTTTAACTTAGTTTTTTAGTGGGGAAAAACCTAAAACTTTGTGATGGAGTAGAAAAAGAAAATATAGTAAAATTTTTAAATTTACTGTAGTTTATCATGTTTTTTGCATAGTGATAAAAAAAACTAAAACTTTGCGACGGTGAAGAAAAATATCTATTATTTTTATATATAATATACAATAAGTCAATGTGAATACGATGAATAGAAACAATATTTAGCTTGATTATTTAATATTAATTGTTATGCATATGTATAAATTATGCGTCATTTATTTTTAGTATCTAAACTTAGTTTCTTAGAGGTTACCAAACCAAAATTTTGGTGACGGAGAAGAAGAAAAATATAGAAATTGTATACATCTATTATGTTTTATAGTCTTTTAACTCCGTGGCTTACTGATAAAGAAAGATGAAATTTTTGACGGAGAAGAAACATATTAAATACATATACATCTAATTAACCATAATTCAATGTGAAAATGGTAAATATAAATAAATTCTACCTTGAATATTTATTACCTATTTTATAAAAAATATGTCATGGATTATAGTCTTTTAACTTTGTTTTTTAGTGGGGAAAAACCTAAAATTTTGTGATGGAGTAGAAAAATAAAATATAATAAATTTTTTAAATCTACTATAGTCTGTCATGTTTTTTGCATAGTGATAAAAAAACCTAAAACTTTGCGATGGTGAAGAAAAATATCTAATATTTTTAGATGTATTACACAATAAGTCAATGTGAATACGATGAATAGAAACAATATTTAACTTGGTTATTTAATATTAATTGTTATGCATATGTCTAAATTATGCGTCATTCATTTTTAGCATCTAAACTTAGTTTCTTAGAGGTTAACAAACCAAAATTTTGGTGACGGAGAAGAAGAAAAATATAGAAATTGTTTACATCTATTATGTTTTATAGTCTTTTAACTCCGTGGCTTACTGATGAAGAAAGATGAAATTTGTGACGGAGAAGAAACATATTAAATATATTTACATCTAATTAACCATAATTTAATGTGAAAATGGTAAATATAAATAAATTCTAGCTTGATAGTTTATTACCTATTTTATAAAAAATATGTCATGGATTATATAGTCTCTTATCTTTGTTTTTTAGTGGGGAAAAACCTAAAATTTTGTGATGGATTAGAAAAATAAAATATAATAAGTTTTTTAAATTTACTATAGTCTATCATGTTTTTGCGTAGTGATAAAAAAAACCTAAAACTTTGCGATGGTAAAGAAAAATATCTAATATTTTGAGACGTATTATACAATAAGTCAATGTGAATAGGATGAATAGAAACAATATTTAGCTTGATTATTTAATATTAATTGTTATGAATATCTATAAATTATGCTTCATTCATTTTTAGCATCTAAACTTAGTTTCTTAGATGTTAAGAAACCAAAATTTTGGTGACGGAGAAAAAGAAAAATATAGAAATTGTATACATCTATTATGTTTTATAGTCTTTTAACTCCGTGGCTTACTGATAAAGAAAGATGAAATTTTTGACGGAGAAGAAACATATTAAATATATTTACATCTGATTAACTATAATTTAAGGTGAAAATGGTAAATATAAATAAATTCTAGCTTGATTATTTATTACCTATTTTATAAAAAATATGTCATGGATTATAGTCTTTTAACTTTGTTTTTTAGTGGGGAAAAACCTAAAATTTTGTGATGGAGTAGAAAAATAAAGTATAATAAGTTTTTTAAATCTACTATAGTCTATCATGTTTTTTGCGGAGTGATAAAAAAACCTAAAACTTTGCGATGGTGAAGAAAAATATCTAATATTTTTAGATGTATTATACAATAAGTCAATGTGAAAACGATGAATAGAAACAATATTTAGCTTAATTATTTAATATTAATTGTTATGGATATCTATAAATTATGCGTCATTCATTTTTAGTATCTAAACTTAGTTTCTTAGAGGTTAAGAAACCAAAATTTTGGTGAAGGAGAAGAAGAAAAATATAGAAATTGTTTACATCTATTATGTTTTATAGTCTTTTAACTCCGTGGCTTACTGATGAAGAAAGATGAAATTTGGTGACGGAGAAGAAACATATTAAATATATTTACATCTGATTAACCATAATTTAATGTGAAAAATGTAAATATAAATAAATTCTAGCTTGATTATTTATTACCTATTTTTAAAAAAATATGTCATGGATTATAGTCTTTTAACTTTGTTTTTTAGTGGGGAAAAACCTAAAACTTTGTGACGGAGTAGAAAAAGAAAATATAGTAAAAATTTTAAATCTACTGTAGTTTATTATGTTTTTTGCATAGTGATAAAAAAAACTAAAACTTTGCGACGGTGAAGAAAAATATCTATTATTTTTATATATAATATACAATAAGTCAATGTGAATACGATGAATAGAAACAATATTTAGCTTGATTATTTAATTTTATTTGTTATGCGTATGAATAAATTATGGGTAATTAATTTTTAGTCTCTTAACTTAGTTTCTTAGAGGTTAAGAAACCAAAATTTTGGTGACGGAGAAGAAGAAAAATTTAGAAATTGTTTACATCTATTATGTTTTATAGTCTTTTAACTCCGTGGCTTACTGATGAAGAAAGATTAAATTTGGTGACGGAGAAGAAACATATTAAATACATATACATCTAATTAACCTTAATTTAATGTGAAAATGGTAAATATAAATAAATTCTAGCTTGATTATTTATTACCTATTTTATAAAAAATATGTCATCGATTATAGTCTTTTAACTTTGATTTGTAGTGGAGAAAACCTAAAATTTTTTGATGGAGTAGAAAAATAAAATATAATAAGTTTTTTAAATCTACTATAGTCTATCATGTTTTTTGCGTAGTTATAAAAACAACTAAAACTTTGCGATGGTGAAGAAAAACATCTAATATTTTAGATGTAATATACAATAAGTCAATGTAAGTACGATGAATAAAAACAATATTTAGCTTGATTATTTAATATTAATTGTTATGCATATGTATAAATTAAGCGTCATTCCTTTTTATTATCTAAACTTAGTTTCTTAGAGGTTAAGAAACCAAAATTTTGGTGACGGAGAAGAAGAAAAATATAGAAATTGTATACATCTATTATGTTTTATAGTCTTTTAACTCCGTGGCTTACTGACAAAGAAAGATGAAATTTGGTGACGAAGAAGAAACATATTAAATATATTTACATCTGATTAACCATAATTTAATGTGAAAAATGTAAATATAAATAAATTCTAGCTTGATTATTTATTACCTATTTTTATCAAAATACGTCATGGATTATAGTCTTTTAACTTTGTTTTTTAGTGGGGAAAAACCTAAAACTTTGTGACGGAGTAGAAAAAGAAAATATAGTAAAAATTTTAAATCTACTGTAGTTTATCATGTTTTTTGCATAGTGATAAAAAAAACTAAAACTTTGCGACGGTGAAGAAAAATATCTATTATTTTTAGATAAAATATACAATCAGTCAATGTGAATACGATGAATAGAAACAATATTTAGCTTGATTATTTAATTTTATTTGTTATGCGTATGAATAAATTATGGGTAATTAATTTTTAGTCTCTTAACTTAGTTTCTTAGAGGTTAAGAAACCAAAATTTTGGTGACGGAGAAGAAGAAAAATTTAGAAATTGTTTACATCTATTATGTTTTATAGTCTTTTAACTCCGTGGCTTACTGATGAAGAAAGATTAAATTTGGTGACGAAGAAGAAACATATTAAATACATATACATCTAATTAACCTTAATTTAATGTGAAAATGGTAAATATAAATAAATTCAAGCTTGATTATTTATTACCTATTTTATAAAAAATATGTCATCGATTATACTCTTTTAACTTTGATTTTTAGTGGAGAAAACCTAAAATTTTTTGATGGAGTAGAAAAATAAAATATAATAAGTTTTTTAAATCTACTATAGTCTATCATGTTTTTTGCGTAGTGATAAAAAAACTTAAAACTTTGCGATGGAGAAGAAAAATTTCTAATATTTTTAGATGTATTATACAATAAGTCAATGTGAATACGATGAATAGAAACAATATTTAGCTTGATTATTTAATATTAATTGTTATGGATATCTATAAATCATGCGTCACTCATTTTTAGTATCTAAACTTAGTTTCTTAGAGGTTAAGAAACCAAAATTTTGGTGACGAAGAAGAAGAAAAATATAGAAATTGTTTACATCTATTATGTTTTATAGTCTTTTAACTCCGTGGCTTACTGACAAAGAAATCTGAAATTTGGTGACAGAGAAGAAACATATTAAATATATTTACATCTAATAAACCATAATTTAATGTGAAAATGGTAAATATAAATAAATTCTAGCTTGATTATTTATTAACTATTTTATAAAAAATATGTCATGGATTATAGTCTTTTAACTTTTTTTTTAGTGGGAAAAAACCTAAAATTTTGTGATGGAGTAGAAAAATAAAATATAATAAATTTTATAAATCTACTATAGTCTATAATGTTTTTTTCATAGTGGTAAAAACACCTAAAAATTTGCGAGGGTGAAGAAAAATATCTATTATTTTTAGATATAATATACAATAAGTCAATGTGAATACGATGAATAGAAACAATATTTAGCTTGATTATTTAATTTTAATTGTTATGCCTATGAATATATTATGGGTCATTCATTTGTAGTCTCTTAACTTAGTTTCTTAGAGGTTAAGAAACCAAAATTTTGGTGCCGGAGAAGAAGAAAAATATAGAAATTTTTTACATCTATTATGTTTTATAGTCTTTTAACTCCGTGGCTTACTGATGAAGGAAGATGAAATTTGGTGATGGAGAAGAAACATATTAAATACATATACATCTAATTAACCATAATTCAATGTGAAAATGATAAATATAAATATTTTCTACCTTGAATATTTATTACCTATTTTATAAAAAATATGTCATGGATTATAGTCTTTTAACTTTGTTTTTTAGTGGGGAAAAACCTAAAATTTTTTGATGGAGTAGAGAAATAAAATATAATAAATTTTTTAAATCTACTATAGTCTATCATGTTTTTTGCATAGTGATAAAAAAACCTAAAACTTTGCGATGGTGAATTAAAATATCAAATATTTTTAGATGTATTACACAATAAGTCAATGTGAATACGATGAATAGAAACAATATTTAGCATGATTATTTAATATTAATTGTTATGCTTATGTATAAATTATGCGTCATTCATTTTTAGTATATAAACTTAGTTTCTTAGAGGTTAACAAACCAAAATTTTGGTGACGGAGAAGAAGAAAAATATAGCAATTGTTTACATCTATTATGTTTTATAGTCTTTTAACCCCGTGGCTTACTGATGAAGAAAGATGAAATTAGGTGACGGAGAAGAAACATATTAAATATATTTACATCTAATTAACCATAACTTATTGTGAAAATGGTAAATATAAATAAATTCTAGCTTGATTATTTAATACCTATTTTATAAAAATTATGTCATGAATTATAGTCTTTTAACTTTGTTTTTTAGTGGGGAAAAACCTAAAATTTTGTGATGGAGTAGAAAAATAAAATATAATAAATTTTTTAAATCTACTATAGTCTATCATGTTTTATGCATAGTGATAAAAAAACCTAAAACTTTGCGATGGTGAAGAAAAATATCTAATATTTTTAGATGTATTACACAATAAGTCAATGTGAATACGATGAATAGAAACAATATTTAGCTTGGTTATTTAATATTAATTGTTATGCATATGTCTAAATTATGCGTCATTCATTTTTAGCATCTAAACTTAGTTTCTTAGAGGTTAACAAACCAAAATTTTGGTGACGGAGAAGAAGAAAAATATAGAAATTGTTTACATCTATTATGTTTTATAGTCTTTTAACTCCGTGGCTTACTGATGAAGAAAGATGAAATTTGTGACGGAGAAGAAACATATTAAATATATTTACATCTAATTAACCATAATTTAATGTGAAAATGGTAAATATAAATAAATTCTAGCTTGATAGTTTATTACCTATTTTATAAAAAATATGTCATGGATTATATAGTCTCTTATCTTTGTTTTTTAGTGGGGAAAAACCTAAAATTTTGTGATGGATTAGAAAAATAAAATATAATAAGTTTTTTAAATTTACTATAGTCTATCATGTTTTTGCGTAGTGATAAAAAAAACCTAAAACTTTGCGATGGTAAAGAAAAATATCTAATATTTTGAGACGTATTAAACAATAAGTCAATGTGAATACGATGAATAGAAACAATATTTAGCTTGATTATTTAATATTAATTGTTATGAATATCTATAAATTATGCTTCATTCATTTTTAGCATCTAAACTTAGTTTCTTAGATGTTAAGAAACCAAAATTTTGGTGACGGAGAAAAAGAAAAATATAGAAATTGTATACATCTATTATGTTTTATAGTCTTTTAACTCCGTGGCTTACTGATAAAGAAAGATGAAATTTGTGACGGAGAAGAAACATATTAAATATATTTACATCTGATTAACTATAATTTAAGGTGAAAATGGTAAATATAAATAAATTCTAGCTTGATTATTTATTACCTATTTTATAAAAAATATGTCATGGATTATAGTCTTTTAACTTTGTTTTTTAGTGGGGAAAAACCTAAAATTTTGTGATGGAGTAGAAAAATAAAGTATAATAAGTTTTTTAAATCTACTATAGTCTATCATGTTTTTTGCGGAGTGATAAAAAAACCTAAAACTTTGCGATGGTGAAGAAAAATATCTAATATTTTTAGATGTATTATACAATAAGTCAATGTGAAAACGATGAATAGAAACAATATTTAGCTTAATTATTTAATATTAATTGTTATGGATATCTATAAATTATGCGTCATTCATTTTTAGTATCTAAACTTAGTTTCTTAGAGGTTAAGAAACCAAAATTTTGGTGAAGGAGAAGAAGAAAAATATAGAAATTGTTTACATCTATTATGTTTTATAGTCTTTTAACTCCGTGGCTTACTGATGAAGAAAGATGAAATTTGGTGACGGAGAAGAAACATATTAAATATATTTACATCTGATTAACCATAATTTAATGTGAAAAATGTAAATATAAATAAATTCTAGCTTGATTATTTATTACCTATTTTTAAAAAAATATGTCATGGATTATAGTCTTTTAACTTTGTTTTTTAGTGGGGAAAAACCTAAAACTTTGTGACGGAGTAGGAAAAGAAAATATAGTAAAAATTTTAAATCTACTGTAGTTTATCATGTTTTTTGCATAGTGATAAAAAAAACTAAAACTTTGCGACGGTGAAGAAAAATATCTATTATTTTTATATATAATATACAATAAGTCAATGTGAATACGATGAATAGAAATAATATTTAGCTTGATTATTTAATTTTATTTGTTATGCGTATGAATAAATTATGGGTAATTAGTTTTTAGTCTCATAACTTAGTTTCTTAGAGGTTAAGAAACCAAAATTTTGGTGACGGAGAAGAAGAAAAATATAGAAATTGTTTACATCTATTATGTTTTATAGTCTTTTAACTCCGTGGCTTACTGATGAAGAAAGATTAAATTTGGTGACGGAGAAGAAACATATTAAATACATATACATCTAATTAACCTTAATTTAATGTGAAAATGGTAAATATAAATAAATTCTAGCTTGATTATTTATTACCTATTTTATAAAAAAATATGTCATGGATTATAGTCTTTTAACTTTGATTTTTAGTGGAGAAAACCTAAAATTTTTTGATGGAGTAGAAAAATAAAATATAATAAGTTTTTTAAATCTACTATAGTCTATCATGTTTTTTGCGTAGTGAAAAAAAAACTTAAAACTTTGCGATGGAGAAGAAAAATATCTAATATTTTTAGATGTATTATACAATAAGTCAATGTGAATACGATGAATAGAAACAATATTTAGCTTGATTATTTAATATTAATTGTTATGGATATCAATAAATTATGCGTCACTCATTTTTAGTATCTAAACTTAGATTCTTAGAGGTTAAGAAACCAAAATTTTGGTGACGGAGAAGAAGAAAAATATAGAAATTGTTTACATCTATTATGTTTTATAGTCTTTTAACTCCGTGGCTTACTGATGAAGAAAGATGAAATTTGGGACGGAGAAGAAACATATTAAATATATTTACATCTAATTAACCATAATATAATGTGAAAATGGTAAATATAAATAAATTCTAGCTTGATTATTTATTACCTATTTTATAAAAAATATGTCATGGATTATAGTCTGTTAACTTTGTTTTTTAGTGGGGAAAAACCTAAAATTTTGTGATGGAGTAGAAAAATAAAATATAATAAATTTTTTAAATCTACAATAGTCTATCATGTTTTTTGCGTAGTTATAAAAACAACTAAAACTTTGCGATGGTGAAGAAAAATATCTAATATTTTAGATGTAATATACAATAAGTCAATGTAAATACGATGAATAAAAACAATATTTAGCTTGATTATTTAATATTAATTGTTATGCATATGTATAAATTATGCGTCATTCCTTTTTATTATCTAAACTTAGTTTCTTAGAGGTTAAGAAACCAAAATTTTGGTGACGGAGAAGAAGAAAAATATAGAAATTGTATACATCTATTATGTTTTATAGTCTTTTAACTCCGTGGCTTACTGACAAAGGAAGATGAAATTTGGTGACGAAGAAGAAACATATTAAATATATTTACATCTGAGTAACCATAATTTAATGTGAAAAATGTAAATATAAATAAATTCTAGCTTTATTATTTATTACCTATTTTTATCAAAATACGTCATGGATTATAGTCTTTTAACTTTGTTTTTTAGTGGGGAAAAACCTAAAACTTTGTGACGGAGTTGAAAAAGAAAATATAGTAAAAATTTTAAATCTACTGTAGTTTATCATGTTTTTTGCATAGTGATAAAAAAAACTAAAACTTTGCGACGGTGAAGAAAAATATCTATTATTTTTAGATAAAATATACAATCAGTCAATGTGAATACGATGAATAGAAACAATATTTAGCTTGATTATTTAATTTTATTTGTTATGCGTATGAATAAATTATGGGTAATTAATTTTTAGTCTCTTAACTTAGTTTCTTATAGGTTAAGAAACCAAAATTTTGGTGACGGAGAAGAAGAAAAATTTAGAAATTGTTTACATCTATTATGTTTTATAGTCTTTTAACTCCGTGGCTTACTGATGTAGAAAGATTAAATTTGGTGACGGAGAAGAAACATATTAAATACATATACATCTAATTAACCTTAATTTAATGTTAAAATGGTAAATATAAATAAATTCTAGCTTGATTATTTATTACCTATTTTATAAAAAATATGTCATCGATTATAGTCTTTTAACTTTGATTTTTAGTGGAGAAAACCTAAAATTTTTTGATGGAGTAGAAAAATAAAATATAATAAGTTTTTTAAATCTACTATAGTCTATCATGTTTTTTGCGTAGTGATAAAAAAACTTAAAACTTTGCGATGGAGAAGAAAAATATCTAATATTTTTAGATGTATTATACAATAAGTCAATGTGAATACGATGAATAGAAACAATATTTAGCTTGATTATTTAATATTAATTGTTTTGGATATCTATAAATTATGCGTCACTCATTTTTAGTATCTAAACTTAGTTTCTTAGAGGTTAAGAAACCAAAATTTTGGTGATGGAGAAGAAGAAAAATATAGAAATTGTTTACATCTATTATGTTATATAGTCTTTTAACTCCGTGGCTTACTGACAAAGAAATCTGAAATTTGGTGACAGAGAAGAAACATATTAAATATATTTACATCTAATAAACCATAATTTAATGTGAAAATGGTAAATATAAATAAATTCTAGCTTGATTATTTATTAACTATTTTATAAAAAATATGTCATGGATTATAGTCTTTTTACTTTTTTTTTAGTGGGAAAAAACCTAAAATTTTGTGATGGAGTAGAAAAATAAAATATAATAAATTTTATAAATCTACTATAGTCTATAATGTTTTTTTCATAGTGGTAAAAACACCTAAAAATTTGCGAGGGTGAAGAAAAATATCTATTATTTTTAGATATAATATACAATAAGTCAATGTGAATACGATGAATAGAAACAATATTTAGCTTGATTATTTAATTTTAATTGTTATGCCTATGAATATATTATGGGCCATTCATTTGTAGTCTCTTAACGTAGTTTCTTAGAGGTTAAGAAACCAAAATTTTGGTGCCGGAGAAGAAGAAAAATATAGAAATTGTTTACATCTATTATGTTTTATAGTCTTTTAACTCCGTGGCTTACTGATGAAGGAAGATGAAATTTGGTGATGGAGAAGAAACATATTAAATACATATACATCTAATTAACCATAATTCAATGTGAAAATGATAAATATAAATATTTTCTACCTTGAATATTTATTACCTATTTTATAAAAAATATGTCATGGATTATAGTCTTTTAACTTTGATTTTTAGTGGGGAAAAACCTAAACTTTTTTGATGGAGTAGAGAAATAAAATATAATAAATTTTTTAAATCTACTATAGTCTATCATGTTTTTTGCATAGTGATAAAAAAACCTAAAACTTTGCGATGGTGAATAAAAATATCTAATATTTTTAGATGTATTACACAATAAGTCAATGTGAATACGATGAATAGAAACAATATTTAGCTTGATTATTTAATATTAATTGTTATGCTTATGTATAAATTATGCGTCATTCATTTTTAGTATATAAACATAGTTTCTTAGAGGTTAACAAACCAAAATTTTGGTGACGGAGAAGAAGAAAAATATAGCAATTGTTTACATCTATTATGTTTTATAGTCTTTTAACCCCGTGGCTTACTGATGAAGAAAGATGAAATTAGGTGACGGAGAAGAAACATATTAAATATATTTACATCTAATTAACCATAACTTATTGTGAAAATGGTAAATATAAATAAATTCTAGCTTGATTATTTAATACCTATTTTATAAAAAATATGTCATGAATTATAGTCTTTTAACTTTGTTTTTTAGTGGGGAAAAACCTAAAATTTTGTGATGGAGTAGAAAAATAAAATATAATAAATTTTTTAAATCTACTATAGTCTATCATGTTTTTTGCATAGTGATAAAAAAACCTAAAACTTTGCGATGGTGAAGAAAAATATCTAATATTTTTAGATGTATTACACAATAAGTCAATGTGAATACGATGAATAGAAACAATATTTAGCTTGGTTATTTAATATTAATTGTTATGCATATGTCTAAATTATGCGTCATTCATTTTTAGCATCTAAACTTAGTTTCTTAGAGGTTAACAAACCAAAATTTTGGTGACGGAGAAGAAGAAAAATATAGAAATTGTTTACATCTATTATGTTTTATAGTCTTTTAACTCCGTGGCTTACTGATGAAGAAAGATGAAATTTGTGACGGAGAAGAAACATATTAAATATATTTACATCTAATTAACCATAATTTAATGTGAAAATGGTAAATATAAATAAATTCTAGCTTGATAGTTTATTACCTATTTTATAAAAAATATGTCATGGATTATATAGTCTCTTATCTTTGTTTTTTAGTGGGGAAAAACCTAAAATTTTGTGATGGATTAGAAAAATAAAATATAATAAGTTTTTTAAATTTACTATAGTCTATCATGTTTTTGCGTAGTGATAAAAAAAACCTAAAACTTTGCGATGGTAAAGAAAAATATCTAATATTTTTAGACGTATTATACAATAAGTCAATGTGAATAAGATGAATAGAAACAATATTTAGCTTGATTATTTAATATTAATTGTTATGAATATCTATAAATTATGCGTCATTCATTTTTAGTATCTAAACTTAGTTTCTTAGATGTTAAGAAACCAAAATTTTGGTGACGGAGAAAAAGAAAAATATAGAAATTGTATACATCTATTATGTTTTATAGTCTTTTAACTCCGTGGCTTACTGATAAAGAAAGATGAAATTTGTGACGGAGAAGAAACATATTAAATATATTTACATCTGATTAACCATAATTTAAGGTGAAAATGGTAAATATAAATAAATTCTAGCTTGATTATTTATTACCTATTTTATAAAAAATATGTCATGGATTATAGTCTTTTAACTTTGTTTTTTAGTGGGGAAAAACCTAAAACTTTGTGACGGAGTAGAAAAAGAAAATATAGTAAAAATTTTAAATCTACTGTAGTTTATCATGTTTTTTGCATAGTGATAAAAAAAACTAAAACTTTGCGACGGTGAAGAAAAATATCTATTATTTTTATATATAATATACAATAAGTCAATGTGAATACGATGAATAGAAACAATATTTAGCTTGATTATTTAATTTTATTTGTTATGCGTATGAATAAATTATGGGTAATTAGTTTTTAGTCTCTTAACTTAGTTTCTTAGAGGTTAAGAAACCAAAATTTTGGTGACGGAGAAGAAGAAAAATTTAGAAATTGTTTACATCTATTATGTTTTATAGTCTTTTAACTCCGTGGCTTACTGATGAAGAAAGATTAAATTTGGTGACGGAGAAGAAACATATTAAATACATATACATCTAATTAACCTTAATTTAATGTGAAAATGGTAAATATAAATAAATTCTAGCTTGATTATTTATTACCTATTTTATAAAAAAATATGTCATGGATTATAGTCTTTTAACTTTGATTTTTAGTGGAGAAAACCTAAAATTTTTTGATGGAGTAGAAAAATAAAATATAATAAGTTTTTTAAATCTACTATAGTCTATCATGTTTTTTGCGTAGTGATAAAAAAACTTAAAACTTTGCGATGGAGAAGAAAAATATCTAATATTTTTAGATGTATTATACAATAAGTCAATGTGAATACGATGAATATAAACAATATTTAGCTTGATTATTTAATATTAATTGTTATGGATATCAATAAATTATGCGTCACTCATTTTTAGTATCTAAACTTAGTTTCTTAGAGGTTAAGAAACCAAAATTTTGGTGACGGAGAAGAAGAAAAATATAGAAATTGTTTACATCTATTATGTTTTATAGTCTTTTAACTCCGTGGCTTACTGATGAAGAAAGATGAAATTTGTGACGGAGAAAAAACATATTAAATATATTTACATCTAATTAACCATAATATAATGTGAAAATGGTAAATATAAATAAATTCTAGCTTGATTATTTATTACCTATTTTATAAAAAATATGTCATGGATTATAGTCTGTTAACTTTGTTTTTTAGTGGGGAAAAACCTAAAATTTTGTGATGGAGTAGAAAAATAAAATATAATAAATTTTTTAAATCTACAATAGTCTATCATGTTTTTTGCGTAGTTATAAAAACAACTAAAACTTTGCGATGGTGAAGAAAAATATCTAATATTTTAGATGTAATATACAATAAGTCAATGTAAATACGATGAATAGAAACAATATTTAGCTTGATTATTTAATATTAATTGTTATGCCTATGAATATATTATGGGTCATTCATTTGTAGTCTCTTAACTTAGTTTCTTAGAGGTTAAGAAACCAAAATTTTGGTGCCGGAGAAGAAGAAAAATATAGAAATTGTTTACATCTATTATGTTTTATAGTCTTTTAACTCCGTGGCTTACTGATGAAGGAAGATGAAATTTGGTGATGGAGAAGAAACATATTAAATACATATACATCTAATTAACCATAATTCAATGTGAAAATGGTAAATATAAATATATTCTACCTTGAATATTTATTACCTATTTTATAAAAAATATGTCATGGATTATAGTCTTTTAACTTTGTTTTTTAGTGGGGAAAAACCTAAAATTTTGTGATGGAGTAGAAAAATAAAATATAATAAATTTTTTAAATCTACTATAGTCTATCATGTTTTTTGCATAGTGATAAAAAAACCTAAAACTTTGCGATGGTGAAGAAAAATATCTAATATTTTTAGATGTATTACACAATAAGTCAATGTGAATACGATGAATAGAAACAATATTTAGCTTGGTTATTTAATATTAATTGTTATGCATATGTCTAAATTATGCGTCATTCATTTTTAGCATCTAAACTTAGTTTCTTAGAGGTTAACAAACCAAAATTTTGGTGACGGAGAAGAAGAAAAATATAGAAATTGTTTACATCTATTATGTTTTATAGTCTTTTAACTCCGTGGCTTACTGATGAAGAAAGATGAAATTTGTGACGGAGAAGAAACATATTAAATATATTTACATCTAATTAACCATAATTTAATGTGAAAATGGTAAATATAAATAAATTCTAGCTTGATAGTTTATTACCTATTTTATAAAAAATATGTCATGGATTATATAGTCTCTTATCTTTGTTTTTTAGTGGGGAAAAACCTAAAATTTTGTGATGGATTAGAAAAATAAAATATAATAAGTTTTTTAAATTTACTATAGTCTATCATGTTTTTGCGTAGTGATAAAAAAAACCTAAAACTTTGCGATGGTAAAGAAAAATATCTAATATTTTTAGACGTATTATACAATAAGTCAATGTGAATAAGATGAATAGAAACAATATTTAGCTTGATTATTTAATATTAATTGTTATGAATATCTATAAATTATGCGTCATTCATTTTTAGTATCTAAACTTAGTTTCTTAGATGTTAAGAAACCAAAATTTTGGTGACGGAGAAAAAGAAAAATATAGAAATTGTATACATCTATTATGTTTTATAGTCTTTTAACTCCGTGGCTTACTGATAAAGAAAGATGAAATTTGTGACGGAGAAGAAACATATTAAATATATTTACATCTGATTAACCATAATTTAAGGTGAAAATGGTAAATATAAATAAATTCTAGCTTGATTATTTATTACCTATTTTATAAAAAATATGTCATGGATTATAGTCTTTTAACTTTGTTTTTTAGTGGGGAAAAACCTAAAACTTTGTGACGGAGTAGAAAAAGAAAATATAGTAAAAATTTTAAATCTACTGTAGTTTATCATGTTTTTTGCATAGTGATAAAAAAAACTAAAACTTTGCGACGGTGAAGAAAAATATCTATTATTTTTATATATAATATACAATAAGTCAATGTGAATACGATGAATAGAAACAATATTTAGCTTGATTATTTAATTTTATTTGTTATGCGTATGAATAAATTATGGGTAATTAGTTTTTAGTCTCTTAACTTAGTTTCTTAGAGGTTAAGAAACCAAAATTTTGGTGACGGAGAAGAAGAAAAATTTAGAAATTGTTTACATCTATTATGTTTTATAGTCTTTTAACTCCGTGGCTTACTGATGAAGAAAGATTAAATTTGGTGACGGAGAAGAAACATATTAAATACATATACATCTAATTAACCTTAATTTAATGTGAAAATGGTAAATATAAATAAATTCTAGCTTGATTATTTATTACCTATTTTATAAAAAAATATGTCATGGATTATAGTCTTTTAACTTTGATTTTTAGTGGAGAAAACCTAAAATTTTTTGATGGAGTAGAAAAATAAAATATAATAAGTTTTTTAAATCTACTATAGTCTATCATGTTTTTTGCGTAGTGATAAAAAAACTTAAAACTTTGCGATGGAGAAGAAAAATATCTAATATTTTTAGATGTATTATACAATAAGTCAATGTGAATACGATGAATATAAACAATATTTAGCTTGATTATTTAATATTAATTGTTATGGATATCAATAAATTATGCGTCACTCATTTTTAGTATCTAAACTTAGTTTCTTAGAGGTTAAGAAACCAAAATTTTGGTGACGGAGAAGAAGAAAAATATAGAAATTGTTTACATCTATTATGTTTTATAGTCTTTTAACTCCGTGGCTTACTGATGAAGAAAGATGAAATTTGTGACGGAGAAAAAACATATTAAATATATTTACATCTAATTAACCATAATATAATGTGAAAATGGTAAATATAAATAAATTCTAGCTTGATTATTTATTACCTATTTTATAAAAAATATGTCATGGATTATAGTCTGTTAACTTTGTTTTTTAGTGGGGAAAAACCTAAAATTTTGTGATGGAGTAGAAAAATAAAATATAATAAATTTTTTAAATCTACAATAGTCTATCATGTTTTTTGCGTAGTTATAAAAACAACTAAAACTTTGCGATGGTGAAGAAAAATATCTAATATTTTAGATGTAATATACAATAAGTCAATGTAAATACGATGAATAGAAACAATATTTAGCTTGATTATTTAATATTAATTGTTATGCCTATGAATATATTATGGGTCATTCATTTGTAGTCTCTTAACTTAGTTTCTTAGAGGTTAAGAAACCAAAATTTTGGTGCCGGAGAAGAAGAAAAATATAGAAATTGTTTACATCTATTATGTTTTATAGTCTTTTAACTCCGTGGCTTACTGATGAAGGAAGATGAAATTTGGTGATGGAGAAGAAACATATTAAATACATATACATCTAATTAACCATAATTCAATGTGAAAATGGTAAATATAAATATATTCTACCTTGAATATTTATTACCTATTTTATAAAAAATATGTCATGGATTATAGTCTTTTAACTTTGTTTTTTAGTGGGGAAAAACCTAAAATTTTTTGATGGAGTAGAGAAATAAAATATAATAAATTTTTTAAATCTACTATAGTCTATCATGTTTTTTGCATAGTGATAAAAAAACCTAAAACTTTGCGATGGTGAAGAAAAATATCTAATATTTTTAGATGTATTACACAATAAGTCAATGTGAATACGATGAATAGAAACAATATTTAGCTTGATTATTTAATATTAATTGTTATGCATATGTATAAATTATGCGTCATTCATTTTTAGTATATAAACTTAGTTTCTTAGAGGTTAACAAACCAAAATTTTGGTGACGGAGAAGAAGAAAAAGATAGCAATTGTTTACATCTATTATGTTTTATAGTCTTTTAACCTCGTGGCTTACTGATAAAGAAAGATGAAATTTGGTGACGGAGAAGAAACATATTAAATATATTTACATCTAATTAACCATAACTTATTGTGAAAATGGTAAATATAAATAAATTCTAGCTTGATTATTTAATACCTATTTTATAAAAAATATGTCATGAATTATAGTCTTTTAACTTTGTTTTTTAGTGGGGAAAAACCTAAAATTTTGTGATGGAGTAGAAAAATAAAATATAATAAATTTTTTAAATCTACTATAGTCTATCATGTTTTTTGCATAGTGATAAAAAAACCTAAAACTTTGCGATGGTGAAGAAAAATATCTAATATTTTTAGATGTATTACACAATAAGTCAATGTGAATACGATGAATAGAAACAATATTTAGCTTGGTTATTTAATATTAATTGTTATGCATATGTCTAAATTATGCGTCATTAATTTTTAGCATCTAAACTTAGTTTCTTAGAGGTTAACAAACCAAAATTTTGGTGACGGAGAAGAAGAAAAATATAGAAATTGTTTACATCTATTATGTTTTATAGTCTTTTAACTCCGTGGCTTACTGATGAAGAAAGATGAAATTTGTGACGGAGAAGAAACATATTAAATATATTTACATCTAATTAACCATAATTTAATGTGAAAATGGTAAATATAAATAAATTCTAGCTTGATAGTTTATTACCTATTTTATAAAAAATATGTCATGGATTATATAGTCTCTTATCTTTGTTTTTTAGTGGGGAAAAACCTAAAATTTTGTGATGGATTAGAAAAATAAAATATAATAAGTTTTTTAAATTTACTATAGTCTATCATGTTTTTGCGTAGTGATAAAAAAAACCTAAAACTTTGCGATGGTAAAGAACAATATCTAATATTTTTAGTTGTATTATACAATAAGTCAATGTGAATAAGATGAATAGAAACAATATTTAGCTTGATTATTTAATATTAATTGTTATGAATATCTATAAATTATGCGTCATTCATTTTTAGTATCTAAACTTAGTTTCTTAGATGTTAAGAAACCAAAATTTTGGTGACGGAGAAGAAGAAAAATATAGAAATTGTTTACATCTATTATGTTTTATAGTCTTTTAACTCCGTGGCTTACTGATGAAGAAAGATGAAATTTGTGACGGAGAAGAAACATATTAAATATATTTACATCTAATTAACCATAATATAATGGGAAAATGGTAAATATAAATAAATTCTAGCTTGATTATTTATTACCTATTTTATAAAAAATATGTCATGGATTATAGTCTGTTAACTTTGTTTTTTAGTGGGGAAAAACCTAAAATTTTGTGATGGAGTAGAAAAATAAAATATAATAAATTTTTTAAATCTACTATAGTGTATCATGTTTTTTTGCGTAGTTATAAAAACAACTAAAACTTTGCGATGGTGAAGAAAAATATCTAATATTTTAGATGTAATATACAATAAGTCAATGTAAATACGATGAATAAAAACAATATTTAGCTTGATTATTTAATATTAATTGTTATGCATATGTATAAATTATGCGTCATTCCTTTTTATTATCTAAACTTAGTTTCTTAGAGGTTAAGAAACCAAAATTTTGGTGACGGAGAAGAAGAAAAATATAGAAATTGTATACATCTATTATGTTTTATAGTCTTTTAACTCCGTGGCTTACTGACAAAGAAAGATGAAATTTGGTGACGAAGAAGAAACATATTAAATAATTACATCTGATTAACCATAATTTAATGTGAAAAATGTAAATATAAATAAATTCTAGCTTGATTATTTATTACCTATTTTTATCAAAATACGTCATGGATTATAGTCTTTTAACTTTGTTTTTTAGTGGGGAAAAACCTAAAACTTTGTGACGGAGTAGAAAAAGAAAATATAGTAAAAATTTTAAATCTACTGTAGTTTATCATGTTTTTTGCATAGTGATAAAAAAAACTAAAACTTTGCGACGGTGAAGAAAAATATCTATTATTTTTAGATATAATATACAATCAGTCAATGTGAATACGATGAATAGAAACAATATTTAGCTTGATTATTTAATTTTATTTGTTATGCGTATGAATAAATTATGGGTAATTAATTTTTAGTCTCTTAACTTAGTTTCTTAGAGGTTAAGAAACCAAAATTTTGGTGACGGAGAAGAAGAAAAATTTAGAAATTGTTTACATCTATTATGTTTCATAGTCTTTTAACTCCGTGGCTTACTGATGAAGAAAGATGAAATTTGGTGACGGAGAAGAAACATATTAAATATATTTACATCTAATTAACCATAATTTAATGTAAAAATGGTAAATATAAATAAATTCTAGCTTGATTATTTATTACCTATTTTATAAAAAATATGTCATGGATTATAGTCTTTTAACTTTGTTTTTTAGTGGGGAAAAACCTAAAAATTTGTGATGGAGTAGAAAAAGAAAATATAGTAAAAATTTTAAATTTACTGTAGTTTATCATGTTTTTTGCATAGTGATAAAAAAAACTAAAACTTTGCGACGGTGAAGAAAAATATCTATCATTTTTATATATAATATACAATAAGTCAATGTCAATACGATGAATAGAAACAATATTTAGCTTGATTATTTAATATTAATTGTTATGCATATGTATAAATTATGCGTCATTCATTTTTAGTATCTAAACTTAGTTTCTTAGAGGTTACCAAACAAAAATTTTGGTGACGGAGAAGAAGAAAAATATAGAAATTGTTTTACATCTATTATGTTTTATAGTCTTTTAACTCCGTGGCTTCCTGATGAAGAAAGATGAAATTTGGTGACGGAGAAGAAACATATTAAATATATTTACATCTAATTAACCATAATTTAATGTAAAAATGGTAAATATAAATAAATTCTAGCTTGAATTATTATTACCTATTTTATAAAAAATATGTCATGGATTATATTCTTTTAACTTTGTTTTTTAGTGGGGAAAAACCTAAAATTTTGTGATGGAGTAGAAAAATAAAATATAATAAATTTTTTAAATCAACTATAGGATATAATGTTTTTTTCATAGTGGTAAAAACACCTAAAACTTTGCGACGGTGAAGAAAAATATCTATTATTTTTAGATATAATATACAATAAGTCAATGTGAATACGATGAATAGAAACAATATTTAGCTTGATTATTTAATTTTAATTGTTATGCCTATGAATATATTATGGGTCATTCATTTGTAGTCTCTTAACTTAGTTTCTTAGAGGTTAAGAAACCAAAATTTTGGTGCCGGAGAAGAAGAAAAATATAGAAATTGTTTACATCTATTATGTTTTATAGTCTTTTAACTCCGTGGCTTACTGATGAAGGAAGATGAAATTTGGTGATGGAGAAGAAACATATTAAATACATATACATCTAATTAACCATAATTCAATGTGAAAATGGTAAATATAAATATATTCTAGCTTGATTATTTATTACCTATTTTATAAAAAATATGTCATGGATTATAGTCTTTTAACTTTGTTTTTTAGTGGGGAAAAACCTAAAATTTTTTGATGGAGTAGAGAAATAAAATATAATAAATTTTTTAAATCTACTATAGTCTATCATGTTTTTTGCATAGTGATAAAAAAACCTAAAACTTTGCGATGGTGAAGAAAAATATCTAATATTTTTAGATGTATTACACAATAAGTCAATGTGAATACGATGAATAGAAACAATATTTAGCTTGATTATTTAATATTAATTGTTATGCATATGTATAAATTATGCGTCATTCATTTTTAGTATATAAACTTAGTTTCTTAGAGGTTAACAAACCAAAATTTTGGTGACGGAGAAGAAGAAAAAGATAGCAATTGTTTACATCTATTATGTTTTATAGTCTTTTAACCCCGTGGCTTACTGATAAAGAAAGATGAAATTTGGTGACGGAGAAGAAACATATTAAATATATTTACATCTAATTAACCATAACTTATTGTGAAAATGGTAAATATAAATAAATTCTAGCTTGATTATTTAATACCTATTTTATAAAAAATATGTCATGAATTATAGTCTTTTAACTTTGTTTTTTAGTGGGGAAAAACCTAAAATTTTGTGATGGAGTAGAAAAATAAAATATAATAAATTTTTTAAATCTACTATAGTCTATCATGTTTTTTGCATAGTGATAAAAAAACCTAAAACTTTGCGATGTTGAAGAAAAATATATAATATTTTTAGATGTATTACACAATAAGTCAATGTGAATACGATGAATAGAAACAATATTTAGCTTGGTTATTTAATATTAATTGTTATGCATATGTCTAAATTATGCGTCGTTAATTTTTAGCATCTAAACTTAGTTTCTTAGAGGTTAACAAACCAAAATTTTGGTGACGGAGAAGAAGAAAAATATAGAAATTGTTTACATCTATTATGTTTTATAGTCTTTTAACTCCGTGGCTTACTGATGAAGAAAGATGAAATTTGTGACGGAGAAGAAACATATTAAATATATTTACATCTAATTAACCATAATTTAATGTGAAAATGGTAAATATAAATAAATTCTAGCTTGATAGTTTATTACCTATTTTATAAAAAATATGTCATGGATTATATAGTCTTTTAACTTTGTTTTTTAGTGGGGAAAAACCTAAAATTTTGTGATGGATTAGAAAAATAAAATGTAATAAGTTTTTTAGATTTACTATAGTCTATCATGTTTTTGCGTAGTGATAAAAAAACCTAAAACTTTGCGATGGTAAAGAAAAATATCTAATATTTTTAGATGTATTATACAATAAGTCAATGTGAATACGATGAATAGAAACAATATTTAGCTTGATTATTTAATATTAATTGTTATGAATATCTATAAATTATGCGTCATTCATTTTTAGTATCTAAACTTAGTTTCTTAGAGGTTAAGAAACCAAAATTTTGGTGACGGAGAAGAAGAAAAATATAGAAATTGTTTACATCTATTATGTTTTATAGTCTTTTAACTCCGTGGCTTACAGATGAGGAAAGATGAAAATTGGTGATGGAGAAGAAACATATTAAATATATTTACATCTGATTAACCATAATTTAAGGTGAAATTGGTAAATATAAATAAATTCTAGCTTGATTATTTATTACCTATTTTATAAAAAATATCTCATGGATTATAATCTTTTAACTTTGTTTTTTAGTGGGGAAAAACCTAAAATTTTGTGATGGAGTAGAAAAATAAAGTATAATAAGTTTTTTAAATCTACTATAGTCTATCATGTTTTTTGCGGAGTGATAAAAAAACCTAAAACTTTGCGATGGTGAAGAAAAATATCTAATATTTTTAGATGTATTATACAATAAGTCAATGAGAAAACGATGAATATAAACAATATTTAGCTTGATTATTTAATATTAATTGTTATGGATATCTATAAATTATGCGTCATTCATTTTTAGTATCTAAACTTAGTTTCTTAAAGGTTAAGAAACCAAAATTTTGGTGAAGGAGAAGAAGAAAAATATAGAAATTGTTTACATCTATTATGTTTCATAGTCTTTTAACTCCGTGGCTTACTGATGAAGAAAGATGAAATTTGGTGACGGAGAAGAAACATATTAAATATATTTACATCTAATTAACCATAATTTAATGTAAAAATGGTAAATATAAATAAATTCTAGCTTGATTATTTATTACCTATTTTATAAAAAATATGTCATGGATTATAGTCTTTTAACTTTGTTTTTTAGTGGGGAAAAACCTAAAAATTTGTGATGGAGTAGAAAAAGAAAATATAGTAAAAATTTTAAATTTACTGTAGTTTATCATGTTTTTTGCATAGTGATAAAAAAAACTAAAACTTTGCGACGGTGAAGAAAAATATCTATCATTTTTATATATAATATACAATAAGTCAATGTCAATACGATGAATAGAAACAATATTTAGCTTGATTATTTAATATTAATTGTTATGCATATGTATAAATTATGCGTCATTCATTTTTAGTATCTAAACTTAGTTTCTTAGAGGTTACCAAACCAAAATTTTGGTGACGGAGAAGAAGAAAAATATAGAAATTGTTTTACATCTATTATGTTTTATAGTCTTTTAACTCCGTGGCTTCCTGATGAAGAAAGATGAAATTTGGTGACGGAGAAGAAACATATTAAATATATTTACATCTAATTAACCATAATTTAATGTAAAAATGGTAAATATAAATAAATTCTAGCTTGAATTATTATTACCTATTTTATAAAAAATATGTCATGGATTATATTCTTTTAACTTTGTTTTTTAGTGGGGAAAAACCTAAAATTTTGTGATGGAGTAGAAAAATAAAATATAATAAATTTTTTAAATCTACTATAGGATATAATGTTTTTTTCATAGTGGTAAAAACACCTAAAACTTTGCGACGGTGAAGAAAAATATCTATTATTTTTAGATATAATATACAATAAGTCAATGTGAATACGATGAATAGAAACAATATTTAGCTTGATTATTTAATTTTAATTGTTATGCCTATGAATATATTATGGGTCATTCATTTGTAGTCTCTTAACTTAGTTTCTTAGAGGTTAAGAAACCAAAATTTTGGTGCCGGAGAAGAAGAAAAATATAGAAATTGTTTACATCTATTATGTTTTATAGTCTTTTAACTCCGTGGCTTACTGATGAAGGAAGATGAAATTTGGTGATGGAGAAGAAACATATTAAATACATATACATCTAATTAACCATAATTCAATGTGAAAATGGTAAATATAAATATATTCTAGCTTGATTATTTATTACCTATTTTATAAAAAATATGTCATGGATTATAGTCTTTTAACTTTGTTTTTTAGTGGGGAAAAACCTAAAATTTTTTGATGGAGTAGAGAAATAAAATATAATAAATTTTTTAAATCTACTATAGTCTATCATGTTTTTTGCATAGTGATAAAAAAACCTAAAACTTTGCGATGGTGAAGAAAAATATCTAATATTTTTAGATGTATTACACAATAAGTCAATGTGAATACGATGAATAGAAACAATATTTAGCTTGATTATTTAATATTAATTGTTATGCATATGTATAAATTATGCGTCATTCATTTTTAGTATATAAACTTAGTTTCTTAGAGGTTAACAAACCAAAATTTTGGTGACGGAGAAGAAGAAAAAGATAGCAATTGTTTACATCTATTATGTTTTATAGTCTTTTAACCCCGTGGCTTACTGATAAAGAAAGATGAAATTTGGTGACGGAGAAGAAACATATTAAATATATTTACATCTAATTAACCATAACTTATTGTGAAAATGGTAAATATAAATAAATTCTAGCTTGATTATTTAATACCTATTTTATAAAAAATATGTCATGAATTATAGTCTTTTAACTTTGTTTTTTAGTGGGGAAAAACCTAAAATTTTGTGATGGAGTAGAAAAATAAAATATAATAAATTTTTTAAATCTACTATAGTCTATCATGTTTTTTGCATAGTGATAAAAAAACCTAAAACTTTGCGATGTTGAAGAAAAATATATAATATTTTTAGATGTATTACACAATAAGTCAATGTGAATACGATGAATAGAAACAATATTTAGCTTGGTTATTTAATATTAGTTGTTATGCATATGTCTAAATTATGCGTCGTTAATTTTTAGCATCTAAACTTAGTTTCTTAGAGGTTAACAAACCAAAATTTTGGTGACGGAGAAGAAGAAAAATATAGAAATTGTTTACATCTATTATGTTTTATAGTCTTTTAACTCCGTGGCTTACTGATGAAGAAAGATGAAATTTGTGACGGAGAAGAAACATATTAAATATATTTACATCTAATTAACCATAATTTAATGTGAAAATGGTAAATATAAATAAATTCTAGCTTGATAGTTTATTACCTATTTTATAAAAAATATGTCATGGATTATATAGTCTTTTAACTTTGTTTTTTAGTGGGGAAAAACCTAAAATTTTGTGATGGATTAGAAAAATAAAATGTAATAAGTTTTTTAGATTTACTATAGTCTATCATGTTTTTGCGTAGTGATAAAAAAATCTAAAACTTTGCGATGGTAAAGAAAAATATCTAATATTTTTAGATGTATTATACAATAAGTCAATGTGAATACGATGAATAGAAACAATATTTAGCTTGATTATTTAATATTAATTGTTATGAATATCTATAAATTATGCGTCATTCATTTTTAGTATCTAAACTTAGTTTCTTAGAGGTTAAGAAACCAAAATTTTGGTGACGGAGAAGAAGAAAAATATAGAAATTGTTTACATCTATTATGTTTTATAGTCTTTTAACTCCGTGGCTTACAGATGAGGAAAGATGAAAATTGGTGATGGAGAAGAAACATATTAAATATATTTACATCTGATTAACCATAATTTAAGGTGAAATTGGTAAATATAAATAAATTCTAGCTTGATTATTTATTACCTATTTTATAAAAAATATCTCATGGATTATAATCTTTTAACTTTGTTTTTTAGTGGGGAAAAACCTAAAATTTTGTGATGGAGTAGAAAAATAAAGTATAATAAGTTTTTTAAATCTACTATAGTCTATCATGTTTTTTGCGGAGTGATAAAAAAACCTAAAACTTTGCGATGGTGAAGAAAAATATCTAATATTTTTAGATGTATTATACAATAAGTCAATGAGAAAACGATGAATATAAACAATATTTAGCTTGATTATTTAATATTAATTGTTATGGATATCTATAAATTATGCGTCATTCATTTTTAGTATCTAAACTTAGTTTCTTAAAGGTTAAGAAACCAAAATTTTGGTGAAGGAGAAGAAGAAAAATATAGAAATTGTTTACATCTATTATGTTTCATAGTCTTTTAACTCCGTGGCTTACTGATGAAGAAAGATGAAATTTGGTGACGGAGAAGAAACATATTAAATATATTTACATCTAATTAACCATAATTTAATGTAAAAATGGTAAATATAAATAAATTCTAGCTTGATTATTTATTACCTATTTTATAAAAAATATGTCATGGATTATAGTCTTTTAACTTTGTTTTTTAGTAGGGAAAAACCTAAAAATTTGTGATGGAGTAGAAAAAGAAAATATAGTAAAAATTTTAAATTTACTGTAGTTTATCATGTTTTTTGCATAGTGATAAAAAAAACTAAAACTTTGCGACGGTGAAGAAAAATATCTATCATTTTTATATATAATATACAATAAGTCAATGTCAATACGATGAATAGAAACAATATTTAGCTTGATTATTTAATATTAATTGTTATGCATATGTATAAATTATGCGTCATTCATTTTTAGTATCTAAACTTAGTTTCTTAGAGGTTACCAAACCAAAATTTTGGTGACGGAGAAGAAGAAAAATATAGAAATTGTTTTACATCTATTATGTTTTATAGTCTTTTAACTCCGTGGCTTCCTGATGAAGAAAGATGAAATTTGGTGACGGAGAAGAAACATATTAAATATATTTACATCTAATTAACCATAATTTAATGTAAAAATGGTAAATATAAATAAATTCTAGCTTGAATTATTATTACCTATTTTATAA
Source organism: Lathyrus sativus (assembly GCA_963859935.3). NCBI lineage: Eukaryota > Viridiplantae > Streptophyta > Magnoliopsida > Fabales > Fabaceae > Lathyrus > Lathyrus sativus. Next base: position 6,600,832 of record OZ012740.1, read on the forward strand.
AAAATATGTCATGGATTATATTCTTTTAACTTTGTTTTTTAGTGGGGAAAAACCTAAAATTTTGTGATGGAGTAGAAAAATAAAATATAATAAATTTTTTAAATCTACTATAGGATATAATGTTTTTTTCATAGTGGTAAAAACACCTAAAACTTTGCGACGGTGAAGAAAAATATCTATTATTTTTAGATATAATATACAATAAGTCAATGTGAATACGATGAATAGAAACAATATTTAGCTTGATTATTTAATTTTAATTGTTATGCCTATGAATATATTATGGGTCATTCATTTGTAGTCTCTTAACTTAGTTTCTTAGAGGTTAAGAAACCAAAATTTTGGTGCCGGAGAAGAAGAAAAATATAGAAATTGTTTACATCTATTATGTTTTATAGTCTTTTAACTCCGTGGCTTACTGATGAAGGAAGATGAAATTTGGTGATGGAGAAGAAACATATTAAATACATATACATCTAATTAACCATAATTCAATGTGAAAATGGTAAATATAAATATATTCTAGCTTGATTATTTATTACCTATTTTATAAAAAATATGTCATGGATTATAGTCTTTTAACTTTGTTTTTTAGTGGGGAAAAACCTAAAATTTTTTGATGGAGTAGAGAAATAAAATATAATAAATTTTTTAAATCTACTATAGTCTATCATGTTTTTTGCATAGTGATAAAAAAACCTAAAACTTTGCGATGGTGAAGAAAAATATCTAATATTTTTAGATGTATTACACAATAAGTCAATGTGAATACGATGAATAGAAACAATATTTAGCTTGATTATTTAATATTAATTGTTATGCATATGTATAAATTATGCGTCATTCATTTTTAGTATATAAACTTAGTTTCTTAGAGGTTAACAAACCAAAATTTTGGTGACGGAGAAGAAGAAAAAGATAGCAATTGTTTACATCTATTATGTTTTATAGTCTTTTAACCCCGTGGCTTACTGATAAAGAAAGATGAAATTTGGTGACGGAGAAGAAACATATTAAATATATTTACATCTAATTAACCATAACTTATTGTGAAAATGGTAAATATAAATAAATTCTAGCTTGATTATTTAATACCTATTTTATAAAAAATATGTCATGAATTATAGTCTTTTAACTTTGTTTTTTAGTGGGGAAAAACCTAAAATTTTGTGATGGAGTAGAAAAATAAAATATAATAAATTTTTTAAATCTACTATAGTCTATCATGTTTTTTGCATAGTGATAAAAAAACCTAAAACTTTGCGATGTTGAAGAAAAATATATAATATTTTTAGATGTATTACACAATAAGTCAATGTGAATACGATGAATAGAAACAATATTTAGCTTGGTTATTTAATATTAATTGTTATGCATATGTCTAAATTATGCGTCGTTAATTTTTAGCATCTAAACTTAGTTTCTTAGAGGTTAACAAACCAAAATTTTGGTGACGGAGAAGAAGAAAAATATAGAAATTGTTTACATCTATTATGTTTTATAGTCTTTTAACTCCGTGGCTTACTGATGAAGAAAGATGAAATTTGTGACGGAGAAGAAACATATTAAATATATTTACATCTAATTAACCATAATTTAATGTGAAAATGGTAAATATAAATAAATTCTAGCTTGATAGTTTATTACCTATTTTATAAAAAATATGTCATGGATTATATAGTCTTTTAACTTTGTTTTTTAGTGGGGAAAAACCTAAAATTTTGTGATGGATTAGAAAAATAAAATGTAATAAGTTTTTTAGATTTACTATAGTCTATCATGTTTTTGCGTAGTGATAAAAAAACCTAAAACTTTGCGATGGTAAAGAAAAATATCTAATATTTTTAGATGTATTATACAATAAGTCAATGTGAATACGATGAATAGAAACAATATTTAGCTTGATTATTTAATATTAATTGTTATGAATATCTATAAATTATGCGTCATTCATTTTTAGTATCTAAACTTAGTTTCTTAGAGGTTAAGAAACCAAAATTTTGGTGACGGAGAAGAAGAAAAATATAGAAATTGTTTACATCTATTATGTTTTATAGTCTTTTAACTCCGTGGCTTACAGATGAGGAAAGATGAAAATTGGTGATGGAGAAGAAACATATTAAATATATTTACATCTGATTAACCATAATTTAAGGTGAAATTGGTAAATATAAATAAATTCTAGCTTGATTATTTATTACCTATTTTATAAAAAATATCTCATGGATTATAATCTTTTAACTTTGTTTTTTAGTGGGGAAAAACCTAAAATTTTGTGATGGAGTAGAAAAATAAAGTATAATAAGTTTTTTAAATCTACTATAGTCTATCATGTTTTTTGCGGAGTGATAAAAAAACCTAAAACTTTGCGATGGTGAAGAAAAATATCTAATATTTTTAGATGTATTATACAATAAGTCAATGAGAAAACGATGAATATAAACAATATTTAGCTTGATTATTTAATATTAATTGTTATGGATATCTATAAATTATGCGTCATTCATTTTTAGTATCTAAACTTAGTTTCTTAAAGGTTAAGAAACCAAAATTTTGGTGAAGGAGAAGAAGAAAAATATAGAAATTGTTTACATCTATTATGTTTCATAGTCTTTTAACTCCGTGGCTTACTGATGAAGAAAGATGAAATTTGGTGACGGAGAAGAAACATATTAAATATATTTACATCTAATTAACCATAATTTAATGTAAAAATGGTAAATATAAATAAATTCTAGCTTGATTATTTATTACCTATTTTATAAAAAATATGTCATGGATTATAGTCTTTTAACTTTGTTTTTTAGTGGGGAAAAACCTAAAAATTTGTGATGGAGTAGAAAAAGAAAATATAGTAAAAATTTTAAATTTACTGTAGTTTATCATGTTTTTTGCATAGTGATAAAAAAAACTAAAACTTTGCGACGGTGAAGAAAAATATCTATCATTTTTATATATAATATACAATAAGTCAATGTCAATACGATGAATAGAAACAATATTTAGCTTGATTATTTAATATTAATTGTTATGCATATGTATAAATTATGCGTCATTCATTTTTAGTATCTAAACTTAGTTTCTTAGAGGTTACCAAACCAAAATTTTGGTGACGGAGAAGAAGAAAAATATAGAAATTGTTTTACATCTATTATGTTTTATAGTCTTTTAACTCCGTGGCTTCCTGATGAAGAAAGATGAAATTTGGTGACGGAGAAGAAACATATTAAATATATTTACATCTAATTAACCATAATTTAATGTAAAAATGGTAAATATAAATAAATTCTAGCTTGAATTATTATTACCTATTTTATAAAAAATATGTCATGGATTATATTCTTTTAACTTTGTTTTTTAGTGGGGAAAAACCTAAAATTTTGTGATGGAGTAGAAAAATAAAATATAATAAATTTTTTAAATCTACTATAGGATATAATGTTTTTTTCATAGTGGTAAAAACACCTAAAACTTTGCGACGGTGAAGAAAAATATCTATTATTTTTAGATATAATATACAATAAGTCAATGTGAATACGATGAATAGAAACAATATTTAGCTTGATTATTTAATTTTAATTGTTATGCCTATGAATATATTATGGGTCATTCATTTGTAGTCTCTTAACTTAGTTTCTTAGAGGTTAAGAAACCAAAATTTTGGTGCCGGAGAAGAAGAAAAATATAGAAATTGTTTACATCTATTATGTTTTATAGTCTTTTAACTCCGTGGCTTACTGATGAAGGAAGATGAAATTTGGTGATGGAGAAGAAACATATTAAATACATATACATCTAATTAACCATAATTCAATGTGAAAATGGTAAATATAAATATATTCTAGCTTGATTATTTATTACCTATTTTATAAAAAATATGTCATGGATTATAGTCTTTTAACTTTGTTTTTTAGTGGGGAAAAACCTAAAATTTTTTGATGGAGTAGAGAAATAAAATATAATAAATTTTTTAAATCTACTATAGTCTATCATGTTTTTTGCATAGTGATAAAAAAACCTAAAACTTTGCGATGGTGAAGAAAAATATCTAATATTTTTAGATGTATTACACAATAAGTCAATGTGAATACGATGAATAGAAACAATATTTAGCTTGATTATTTAATATTAATTGTTATGCATATGTATAAATTATGCGTCATTCATTTTTAGTATATAAACTTAGTTTCTTAGAGGTTAACAAACCAAAATTTTGGTGACGGAGAAGAAGAAAAAGATAGCAATTGTTTACATCTATTATGTTTTATAGTCTTTTAACCCCGTGGCTTACTGATAAAGAAAGATGAAATTTGGTGACGGAGAAGAAACATATTAAATATATTTACATCTAATTAACCATAACTTATTGTGAAAATGGTAAATATAAATAAATTCTAGCTTGATTATTTAATACCTATTTTATAAAAAATATGTCATGAATTATAGTCTTTTAACTTTGTTTTTTAGTGGGGAAAAACCTAAAATTTTGTGATGGAGTAGAAAAATAAAATATAATAAATTTTTTAAATCTACTATAGTCTATCATGTTTTTTGCATAGTGATAAAAAAACCTAAAACTTTGCGATGTTGAAGAAAAATATATAATATTTTTAGATGTATTACACAATAAGTCAATGTGAATACGATGAATAGAAACAATATTTAGCTTGGTTATTTAATATTAATTGTTATGCATATGTCTAAATTATGCGTCGTTAATTTTTAGCATCTAAACTTAGTTTCTTAGAGGTTAACAAACCAAAATTTTGGTGACGGAGAAGAAGAAAAATATAGAAATTGTTTACATCTATTATGTTTTATAGTCTTTTAACTCCGTGGCTTACTGATGAAGAAAGATGAAATTTGTGACGGAGAAGAAACATATTAAATATATTTACATCTAATTAACCATAATTTAATGTGAAAATGGTAAATATAAATAAATTCTAGCTTGATAGTTTATTACCTATTTTATAAAAAATATGTCATGGATTATATAGTCTTTTAACTTTGTTTTTTAGTGGGGAAAAACCTAAAATTTTGTGATGGATTAGAAAAATAAAATGTAATAAGTTTTTTAGATTTACTATAGTCTATCATGTTTTTGCGTAGTGATAAAAAAATCTAAAACTTTGCGATGGTAAAGAAAAATATCTAATATTTTTAGATGTATTATACAATAAGTCAATGTGAATACGATGAATAGAAACAATATTTAGCTTGATTATTTAATAATAATTGTTATGAATATCTATAAATTATGCGTCATTCATTTTTAGTATCTAAACTTAGTTTCTTAGAGGTTAAGAAACCAAAATTTTGGTGACGGAGAAGAAGAAAAATATAGAAATTGTTTACATCTATTATGTTTTATAGTCTTTTAACTCCGTGTCTTACAGATGAGGAAAGATGAAAATTGGTGATGGAGAAGAAACATATTAAATATATTTACATCTGATTAACCATAATTTAAGGTGAAATTGGTAAATATAAATAAATTCTAGCTTGATTATTTATTACCTATTTTATAAAAAATATCTCATGGATTATAATCTTTTAACTTTGTTTTTTAGTGGGGAAAAACCTAAAATTTTGTGATGGAGTAGAAAAATAAAGTATAATAAGTTTTTTAAATCTACTATAGTCTATCATGTTTTTTGCGGAGTGATAAAAAAACCTAAAACTTTGCGATGGTGAAGAAAAATATCTAATATTTTTAGATGTATTATACAATAAGTCAATGAGAAAACGATGAATATAAACAATATTTAGCTTGATTATTTAATATTAATTGTTATGGATATCTATAAATTATGCGTCATTCATTTTTAGTATCTAAACATAGTTTCTTAAAGGTTAAGAAACCAAAATTTTGGTGAAGGAGAAGAAGAAAAATATAGAAATTGTTTACATCTATTATGTTTCATAGTCTTTTAACTCCGTGGCTTACTGATGAAGAAAGATGAAATTTGGTGACGGAGAAGAAACATATTAAATATATTTACATCTAATTAACCATAATTTAATGTAAAAATGGTAAATATAAATAAATTCTAGCTTGATTATTTATTACCTATTTTATAAAAAACATGTCATGGATTATAGTCTTTTAACTTTGTTTTTTAGTGGGGAAAAACCTAAAAATTTGTGATGGAGTAGAAAAAGAAAATATAGTAAAAATTTTAAATTTACTGTAGTTTATCATGTTTTTTGCATAGTGATAAAAAAAACTAAAACTTTGCGACGGTGAAGAAAAATATCTATTATTTTTATATATAATATACAATAAGTCAATGTGAATACGATGAATAGAAACAATATTTAGCTTGATTATTTAATATTAATTGTTATGCATATGTATAAATTATGCGTCATTCATTTTTAGTATCTAAACTTAGTTTCTTAGAAGTTACCAAACCAAAATTTTGGTGACGGAGAAGAAGAAAAATATAGAAATTGTTTTACATCTATTATGTTTTATAGTCTTTTAACTCCGTGGCTTCCTGATGAAGAAAGATGAAATTTGGTGACGGAGAAGAAACATATTAAATATATTTACATCTAATTAACCATAATTTAATGTAAAAATGGTAAATATAAATAAATTCTAGCTTGAATTATTATTACCTATTTTATAAAAAATATGTCATGGATTATATTCTTTTAACTTTGTTTTTTAGTGGGGAAAAACCTAAAATTTTGTGATGGAGTAGAAAAATAAAATATAATAAATTTTTTAAATCTACTATAGTCTACCATGTTTTTTGAATAGTGGTAAAAACACCTAAAACTTTGCGACGGTGAAGAAAAATATCTATTATTTTTAGATATAATACACAATAAGTCAATGTGAATACGATGAATAGAAACAGTATTTAGCTTGATTATTTAATATTAATTGTTATGCATATGTATAAATTAAGGGTCATTCATTTGTAGTCTCTTAACTTAGTTTCTTAGAGGTTAAGAAACCAAAATTTTGGTGACAGAGAAGAAGAAAAATATAGAAATTGTATACATCTATTATGTTTTATAGTCTTTTAGTCTTTTAACTCTGTTTTTTAGTGGGGAAAAACCTAAAATTTTTTGATGGAGTAGAAAAATAAAATATAATAAATTTTTTAAATCTACTATAGTCTATCATGTTTTTTGCATAGTGATAAAAAAACCTAAAACTTTGCGATGGTGAAGAAAAATATCTAATATTTTTAGATGTTTTACACAATAAGTCAATGTGAATACGATGAATAGAAACAATATTTAGCTTGGGTATTTAATATTAATTGTTATGCATATGTCTAAATTATGCGTCATTCATTTTTAGTATCTAAACTTAGTTTCTAAGAGGTTAACAAACCAAAATTTTGGTGACGGAGAAGAAGAAAAATATAGGAATTGTTTACATCTATTATGTTTTATAGTCTTTTAACTCCGTGGCTTACTGATGAGGAAAGATGAAAATTGGTGATGGAGAAGAAACATATTAAATATATTTACACCTAATTAACCATAATTTAATGTGAAAATGGTAAATATAAATAAATTATAGCTTGATTATTTATTACCTATTTTATAAAAAATATGTCATGGATTATAGTCTTTTAACTTTGTTTTTTAGTGGGGAAAAACCTAAAATTTTGTGATGGAGTAGAAAAATAAAATATAATAAATTTTTTAAATCTACTATAGTCTATCATGTTTTTTGCATAGTGGTAAAAACACCTAAACCTTTGCGACGGTGAAGAAAAATATCTATTTTTTTTAGATATAATATACAATAAGTCAATGTGAATACGATGAATAGAAACAGTATTTAGATTGATTATTTAATATTAATTGTTATGCATATGTATAAATTATGGGTCATTCATTTGTAGTCTCTTAACTTAGTTTCTTAAAGGTTAAGAAACAAAAATTTTGGTGACAGAGAAGAAGAAAAATATAGAAATTGTATACATCTATTATGTTTTATAGTCTTTTAGTCTTTTAACTTTGTTTTTTGCTGGGGAAAAACCTAAAATTTTGTGATGGAGTAGAAAAATAAAATATAATAAATTTTTTAAATCTACTATAGTCTATCATGTTTTTTGCATAGTGATAAAAAAACCTAAAACTTTGCGATGGTGAAGAAAAATATATAATATTTTTAGATGTTTTACACAATAAGTCAATGTGAATACGATGAATAGAAATAATATTTTGCTTGGTTATTTAATATTAATTGTTATGCATATGTCTAAATTATGCGTCATTCATTTTTAGTATCTAAACTTAGTTTCTAAGAGGTTAACAAACCAAAATTTTGGTGACGGAGAAGAAGAAAAATATAGAAATTGTTTACATCTATTATGTTTTATAGTCTTTTAACTCCGTGGCTTATTGATGAGGAAAGATGAAAATTGGTGACGGAGAAGAAACATATTAAATATATTTACACCTAATTAACCATAATTTAATGTGAAAATGGTAAATATAAATAAATTCTAGCTTGATTATTTATTACCTATTTTATAAAAAATATGTCATGGATTATAGTCTTTTAACTTTGTTTTTTAGTGGGGAAAAAACTAAAATTTTGTGATGGAGTAGAAAAATAAAATATAATAATTTTTTAAAATCTACTATAATCTATCATGTTTTTTGCATAGTGATAAAAAAACCTAAAACTTTGCGATGGCGAAGAAAATTATCTAATATTTTTAGATGTATTACACAATAAGACAATGTGAATACGATGAATAGAAACAATATTTAGCTTGATTATTTAATATTAATTGTTATGCATATGTATAAATTATGCGTCATTCATTTTTAGTATCTAAACTTAGTTTCTTAGAGGTTAACAAACCAAAATTTTGGTGACGGAGAAGAAGAAAAATATAGAAATTGTTTACATCTATTATGTTTTATAATCTTTTAACTCCGTGGCTTACTGATGAAGAAAGATGAAATTTGTGACGGAGAAGAAACATATTAAATATATTTACTTCTAATTAACCTTAATTTAATGTAAAAATGGTAAATATAAATAAATTCTAGCTTGAATAGTTATTACCTATTTTATAAAAAATATGTCAAGGATTATAGTCTTTTAACTTTGTTTTTTAGTGGGGAAAAACCTAAAATTTTGTGATGGAGTAGAAAAATAAAATATAATAAAATTTTTAAATCTAGTATTGTCTATCATGTTTTTTGCATAGTGGTAAAAACACCTAAAACTTTGAGACGGTGAAGAAAAATATCTATTATTTTTAGATATAATATACAATAAGTCAATGTGAATACGATGAATAGAAACAATATTTAGCTTGGTTATTTAATATTAATTGTTATGCATATGTATAAATTACGCGTCATTCTTTTTTTGTATCTAAACTTAGTTTCTTAGAGGTTAAGAGACCAAAATTTTGGTGACGGAGAAGAAGAAAAATATAGAAATTGTATACATCTATTATGTTTTATAGTCTTTTAGTCTTTTAACTTTGTTTTTTAGTGGGGAAAAAACTAAAATTTTGTGATGGAGTAGAACAATAAAATATAATAAATTTTTTAAATCTACTATAGTCGATCATGTTTTTTGCATAGTGATAAAAAAACCTAAAACTTTGCGATGGTGAAGAAAAATATCTAATATTTTTAGATGTATTACACAATAAGTCAATGTGAATACGATGAATAGAAACAATATTTAGCTTGGTTATTTAATATTAATTGTTATGCATATGTCTAAATTATGCGTCATTCATTTTTAGTATCTAAACTTAGTTTCTTAGAGGTTAACAAACCAAAATTTTGGTGACGGAGAAGAAGAAAAATATAGAAATTGTTTACATCTATTATGGTTTATAGTCTTTTAACTCCGTGGCTTACTGATGAAGAAAGATGAAATTTGTGACGGAGAAGAAACATATTAAATATATTTACATCTAATTAACCATAATTTAATGTGAAAACGGTAAATATAAATAAATTCTAGCTTGATAGTTTATTACCTATTTTATAAAAAATATGTCATGGATTAAATAGTCTTTTAACTTTGTTTTTTAGTGGGGAAAAACCTAAAATTTCGTGATGGAGTAGAAAAATAAAATATAATAATTTTTTAAAATCTACTATAATCTATCATGTTTTTTGCATAGTGATAAAAAAACCTAAAACTTTGCGATGGCGAAGAAAATTATCTAATATTTTTAGATGTATTACACAATAAGTCAATGTGAATACGATGAATAGAAACAATATTTAGCTTGATTATTTAATATTAATTGTTATGCATATGTATAAATTATGCGTCATTCATTTTTAGTATCTAAACTTAGTTTCTTAGAGGTTAACAAACCAAAATTTTGGTGACGGAGAAGAAGAAAAATATAGAAATTGTTTACATCTATTATGTTTTATAATCTTTTAACTCCGTGGCTTACTGATGAAGAAAGATGAAATTTGTGACGGAGAAGAAACATATTAAATATATTTACTTCTAATTAACCTTAATTTAATGTAAAAATGGTAAATATAAATAAATTCTAGCTTGATTGTTTATTACCTATTTTATAAAAAATATGTCAAGGATTATAGTCTTTTAACTTTGTTTTTTAGTGGGGAAAAACCTAAAATTTTGTGATGGAGTTGAAAAATAAAATATAATAAATTTTTTAAATCTACTATAGTCTATCATGTTTTTTGCATAGTGGTAAAAACACCTAAAACTTTGTAACGGTGAAGAAAAATATCTATTATTTTTAGATATAATATACAATAAGTCAATGTGAATACGATGAATAGAAATAGTATTTAGCTTGATTATTTAATATTAATTGTTATGCATATGTATAAATTATGGGTCATTCATTTGTAGTCTCTTAACTTAGTTTCTTAGAGGTTAAGAAACCAAAATTTTGGTGACAGAGAAGAAGAAAAATATAGAAATTGTATACATCTATTATGTTTTATAGTCTTTTAGTCTTTTAACTTTGTTTTTTAGTGGGGAAAAACCTAAAATTTTGTGATGGAGTAGAAAAATAAAATATAATAAATTTTTTAAATCTACTATAGTCGATCATGTTTTTTGCATAGTGATAAAAAAACCTAAAATTTTGCGATGGTGAAGAAAAATATCTAATATTTTTAGATGTATTACACAATAAGTCAATGTGAATACGATGAATAGAAACAATATTTAGCTTGGTTATTTAATATTAATTGTTATGCATATGTCTAAATTATGCGTCATTCATTTTTAGTATCTAAACTTAGTTTCTTAGAGGTTAACAAACCAAAATTTTGGTGACGGAGAAGAAGAAAAATATAGAAATTGTTTACATCTATTATGGTTTATAGTCTTTTAACTCCGTGGCTTACTGATGAAGAAAGATGAAATTTGTGACGGAGAAGAAACATATTAAATATATTTACATCTAATTAACCATAATTTAATGTGAAAACGGTAAATATAAATAAATTCTAGCTTGATAGTTTATTACCTATTTTATAAAAAATATGTCATGGATTAAATAGTCTTTTAACTTTGTTTTTTAGTGGGGAAAAACCTAAAATTTTGTGATGGAGTAGAAAAATAAAATATAATAATTTTTTAAAATCTACTATAATCTATCATGTTTTTTGCATAGTGATAAAAAAACCTAAAACTTTGCGATGGCGAAGAAAATTATCTAATATTTTTAGATGTATTACACAATAAGTCAATGTGAATATGATGAATAGAAACAATATTTAGCTTGATTATTTAATATTATTTGTTATGCATATGTATAAATTATGCGTCATTCATGTTTAGTATCTAAACTTAGTTTCTTAGAGGTTAACAAACCAAAATTTTGGTGACGGAGAAGAAGAAAAATATAGAAATTGTATACATCTATTATGTTTTATAGTCTTTTAACTCCGTGGCTTACTGATGAAGAAAGATGAAATTTGTGACGGAGAAGAAACATATTAAATATATTTACATCTAATTAACCTTAATTTAATGTAAAAATGGTAAATATAAATAAATTCTAGCTTGATTGTTTATTACCTATTTTATAAAAAATATGTCAAGGATTATAGTCTTTTAACTTTGTTTTTTAGTGGGGAAAAACCTAAAATTTTGTGATGGAGTAGAAAAATAAAATATAATAAATTTTTTAAATCTACTATAGTCTATCATGTTTTTTGCATAGTGGTAAAAACACCTAAAACTTTGTAACGGTGAAGAAAAATATCTATTATTTTTAGATATAATATACAATAAGTCAATGTGAATACGATGAATAGAAATAGTATTTAGCTTGATTATTTAATATTAATTGTTATGCATATGTATAAATTATGGGTCATTCATTTGTAGTCTCTTAACTTAGTTTCTTAGAGGTTAAGAAACCAAAATTTTGGTGACAGAGAAGAAGAAAAATATAGAAATTGTATACATCTATTATGTTTTATAGTCTTTTAACTCTGTGGCTTCTTGATGAAGAAAGATGAAATTTGGTGACGGAGAAGAAACATATTAAATATATTTACATCTAATTAACCATAATTTAATGTGAAAAATGTAAATATAAATCAATTCTAGCTTGATTGTTTATTACCTATTTTATAAAAAATATGTCATGGATTATAGTCTTTTAACTTTGTTTTTTAGTGGGGAAAAACCTAAAATTTTGTGATGGAGTAGAAAAATAAAATATAATAAAATTTTTAAATCTACCATAGTCTATCATGTTTTTTGCGTAGTTATAAAAACACCTAAAACTTTGTGATGGTGAAGAAAAATATCTAATATTTTAGATGTAATATACAATAAGTCAATGTAAATACGATGAATAAAAATAATATTTAGCTTGATTATTTAATATTAATTGTTATGCATATGTATAAATTATGCGTCATTCATTATTAGTATCTAAACTTAGTTTCTTAGAGGTTAAGAAACCAAAATTTTGGTGACGGAGAAGAAGAAAAATATAGAAATTGTATACATCTATTATGTTTTATAGTCTTTTAACTCCGTGGCTTACTGACAAAGAAAGATGAAATTTGGTGACGGAGAAGAAACATATTAAATATATTTACATCTGATTAACCATAATTTAAGGCGAAATTGGTAAATATAAATAAATTCTAGCTTGATTATTTATTACCTATTTTATAAAAAAATATGTCATGGATTATAGTCTTTTAACTTTGTTTTTTAGTGGGGAAAAACCTAAAATTTTGTGATGGAGTAGAAAAATAAAATACAATAAATTTTTTAAATCTACTATAGTCTATAATGTTTTTTGCATAGTGATAAAAAAACCTAAAACTTTGCGATGGTGAAGAAAAATATCTAATATTTTTAGATGTATTACACAATAAGTCAATGTGAATACGATGAATAGAAACAATATTTAGCTTGATTATTTAATATTAATTGTTATGCATATGTATAAATTATGCGTCATTCATTTTTAGTATCTAAACTTAGTTTCTTAGAGGTTAACAAACAAAAATTTTGGTGACGGAGAAGAAGAAAAATATAGAAATTGTTTACATCTATTATGTTTTATTGTCTTTTAACTCTGTGGCTTCCTGATGAAGAAAGATGAAATTTGGTGACGGAGAAGAAACATATTAAATATATTTACATCTAATTAACCATAATTTAATGTAAAAATGGTAAATATAAATAAATTCTAGCTTGAATATTTATTACCTATTTTATAAAAAATATGTCATGGATTATAGTCTTTTAACTTTGTTTTTTAGTGGGGAAAAACCTAAAATTTTGTGATGGAGTCGAAAAATAAAATATAATAAAATTTTTAAATCTACTATAGTCTATCATGTTTTTTGCATAGTGGTAAAAACACCTAAAACTTTGCGACGGTGAAGAAAAATATCTATTATTTTTAGATATAATATACAATAAGTCAATGTGAATACGATGAATAGAAACAATATTTAGCTTGATTATTTAATATTAATTGTTATGCATATGTATAAATTATGGGTCATTCATTTGTAGTCTCTTAACTTAGTTTCTTAGAGGTTAAGAAACCAAAATTTTGGTGACAGAGAAGAAGAAAAATATAGAAATTGTATACATCTATTATGTTTTATAGTCTTTTAACTCCGTGGCTTACTGACAAAGAAAGATGAAATTTGGTGACAGAGAAGAAACATATTAAATATATTTACATCTGATTAACCATAATTTAAGGCAAAATTGGTAAATATAAATAAATTCTAGCTTGATTATTTATTACCTGTTTTATAAAAAATATGTCATGGATTATAGTCTTTTAACTTTGTTTTTTAGTGGGGAAAAACCTAAAATTTTGTGATGGAGTAGAAAAATAAAATATAATAATTTTTTAAAATCTACTATAATCTATCATGTTTTTTGCATAGTGATAAAAAAACCTAAAACTTTGCGATGGCGAAGAAAATTATCTAATATTTTTAGATGTATTACACAATAAGTCAATGTGAATACGATGAATAGAAACAATATTTAGCTTGATTATTTAATATTAATTGTTATGCATATGTATAAATTATGCGTCATTCATTTTTAGTATCTAAACTTAGTTTCTTAGAGGTTAACAAACCAAAATTTTGGTGACGGAGAAGAAGAAAAATATAGAAATTGTTTACATCTGTTATGTTTTATAGTCTTTTAACTCCGTGGCTTACTGATGAAGAAAGATGAAATTTGTGACGGAGAAGAAACATATTAAATATATTTACATCTAATTAACCTTAATTTAATGTAAAAATGGTAAATATAAATAAATTCTAGCTTGATTGTTTATTACCTATTTTATAAAAAATATGTCAAGGATTATAGTCTTTTAACATTGTTTTTTAGTGGGGAAAAACCTAAAATTTTGTGATGAAGTAGAAAAATAAAATATAATAAATTTTTTAAATCTACTATAGTCTATCATGTTTTTTGCATAGTGGTAAAAACACCTAAAACTTTGCGACAGTAAAGAAAAATATCTATTATTTTTAGATATAATATACAATAAGTCAATGTGAACACGATGAATAGAAATAGTATTTAGCTTGATTATTTAATATTAATTTTTATGCATATGTATAAATTATGGGTCATTCATTTGTAGTCTCTTAACTTAGTTTCTTAGAGGTTAAGAAACCAAAATTTTGGTGACAGAGAAGAAGAAAAATATAGAAATTGTATACATCTATTATGTTTTATAGTCTTTTAGTCTTTTTACTTTGTTTTTTAGTGGGGAAAAACCTAAAATTTTGTGATGGAGTAGAAAAATAAAATATAATAAATTTTTTAAATCTACTATAGTCGATCATGTTTTTTGCATAGTGATAAAAAAACCTAAAACTTTGCGATGGTGAAGAAAAATATCTAATATTTTTAGATGTATTACACAATAAGTCAATGTGAATACGATGAATAGAAACAATATTTAGCTTGGTTATTTAATATTAATTGTTATGCATATGTCTAAATTATGCGTCATTCATTTTTAGTATCTAAACTTAGTTTCTTAGAGGTTAACAAACCAAAATTTTGGTGACGGAGAAGAAGAAAAATATAGAAATTGTTTACATCTATTATGTTTTATAGTCTTTTAACTCCGTGGCTTACTGATGAAGAAAGATGAAATTTGTGACGGAGAAGAAACATATTAAATATATTTACATCTAATTAACCATAATTTAATGTGAAAATGGTAAATATAAATAAATTCTAGCTTGATAGTTTATTACCTATTTTATAAAAAATATGTCATGGATTATATAGTCTTTTAACTTTGTTTTTTAGTGGGGAAAAACCTAAAATTTTGTGATGGATTAGAAAAATAAAATATAATAAGTCATTTAAATTTACTATAGTCTATGATGTTTTTGCGTAGTGATAAAAAAACCTAAAACTTTGCGATGGTAAAGAAAAATATCTAATATTTTTAGATGTATTATACAATAAGTCAATGTGAATACGATGAATAGAAACAATATTTAGCTTGATTATTTAATATTAATTGTTATGCATATGTATAAATTATGGGTCATTCGTTTTTAGTATCTAAACTTAGTTTCTTAGAGGTTAAGAAACCAAAATTTTGGTGACAGAGAAGAAGAAAAATATAGAAATTGTATACATCTATTATGTTTTATAGTCTTTTAACTCCGTGGCTTACTGACAAAGAAAGATGAAATTTGGTGACGGAGAAGAAACATATTAAATATATTTACATCTGATTAGCCATAATTTAAGGTGAAATTGGTAAATATAAATAAATTCTAGCTTGATTATTTATTACCTGTTTTATAAAAAATATGTCATGGATTATAGTCTTTTAACTTTGTTTTTTAGTGGGGAAAAACCTAAAATTTTTTGATGGAGTAGAAAAATAAAATACAATAAATTTTTTAAATCTACTATAATCTATAATGTTTTTTGCATAGTGATAAAAAAACCTAAAACTTTGCGATGGTGAAGAAAAATATCTAATATTTTTAGATGTATTACACAATAAGTTAATGTGAATACGATGAATAGAAACAATATTTAGCTTGATTATTTAATATTAATTGTTATGCATATGTATAAATTATGCGTCATTCATTTTTAGTATCTAAACTTAGTTTCTTAGAGGTTAACAAACAAAAATTTTGGTGACGGAGAAGAAGAAAAATATAGAAATTGTTTACATCTATTATATTTTATAGTCTTTTAACTCCGTGGCTTCCTGATGAAGAAAGATGAAATTTGGTGACGGAGAAGAAACATATTAAATATATTTACATCTAATTAACCATAATTTAATCTAAAAATTGTAAATATAAATAAATTCTAGCTTGAATATTTATTACCTATTTTATAAAAAATATGTCATGGATTATAGTCTTTTAACTTTGTTTTTTCGTGGGGAAAAACCTAAAATTTTGAGATGGAGTAGAAAAATAAAATATAATAAAACTTTTAAATCTACTATAGTCTATCATGTTTTTTGCATAGTGGTAAAAACACCTAAAACTTTGCGACGGTGAAGAAAAATATCTATTATTTTTAGATATAATATACAATAAGCCAATGTGAATACGATGAATAGAAACAATATTTAGCTTGATTATTTAATATTAATTGTTATGCATATGTATAAATTATGGGTCATTCATTTGTAGTCTCTTAACTTAGTTTCTTAGAGGTTAAGAAACCAAAATTTTGGTGACAGAGAAGAAGAAAAATATAGAAATTGTATACATCTATTATGTTTTATAGTGTTTTAACTCCGTGGCTTACTGACAAAGAAAGATGAAATTTGGTGACAGAGAAGAAACATATTAAATATATTTACATCTAATTAACCATAATTTAAGGCAAAATTGGTAAATATAAATAAATTCTAGCTTGATTATTTATTACCTGTTTTATAAAAAATATGTCATGGATTATAGTCTTTTAACTTTGTTTTTTAGTGGGGAAAAACCTAAAATTTTGTGATGGAGTAGAAAAATAAAATATAATAATTTTTTAAAATCTACTATAATCTATCATGTTTTTTGCATAGTGATAAAAAAACCTAAAACTTTGCGATGGCGAAGAAAATTATCTAATATTTTTAGATGTATTACACAATAAGTCAATGTGAATACAATGAATAGAAACAATATTTAGCTTGATTATTTAATATTAATTGTTATGCATATGTATAAATTATGCGTCATTCATTTTTAGTATCTAAACTTAGTTTCTTAGAGGTTAACAAACAAAAATTTTGGTGACGGAGAAGAAGAAAAATATAGAAATTGTTTACATCTATTATATTTTATAGTCTTTTAACTCCGTGGCTTCCTGATGAAGAAAGATGAAATTTGGTGACGGAGAAGAAACATATTAAATATATTTACATCTAATTAACCATAATTTAATCTAAAAATTGTAAATATAAATAAATTCTAGCTTGAATATTTATTACCTATTTTATAAAAAATATGTCATGGATTATAGTCTTTTAACTTTGTTTTTTCGTGGGGAAAAACCTAAAATTTTGAGATGGAGTAGAAAAATAAAATATAATAAAACTTTTAAATCTACTATAGTCTATCATGTTTTTTGCATAGTGGTAAAAACACCTAAAACTTTGCGACGGTGAAGAAAAATATCTATTATTTTTAGATATAATATACAATAAGCCAATGTGAATACGATGAATAGAAACAATATTTAGCTTGATTATTTAATATTAATTGTTATGCATATGTATAAATTATGGGTCATTCATTTGTAGTCTCTTAACTTAGTTTCTTAGAGGTTAAGAAACCAAAATTTTGGTGACAGAGAAGAAGAAAAATATAGAAATTGTATACATTTATTATGTTTTATAGTGTTTTAACTCCGTGGCTTACTGACAAAGAAAGATGAAATTTGGTGACAGAGAAGAAACATATTAAATATATTTACATCTAATTAACCATAATTTAAGGCAAAATTGGTAAATATAAATAAATTCTAGCTTGATTATTTATTACCTGTTTTATAAAAAATATGTCATGGATTATAGTCTTTTAACTTTGTTTTTTAGTGGGGAAAAACCTAAAATTTTGTGATGGAGTAGAAAAATAAAATATAATAATTTTTTAAAATCTACTATAATCTATCATGTTTTTTGCATAGTGATAAAAAACCTAAAACTTTGCGATGGCGAAGAAAATTATCTAATATTTTTAGATGTATTACACAATAAGTCAATGTGAATACAATGAATAGAAACAATATTTAGCTTGATTATTTAATATTAATTGTTATGCATATGTATAAATTATGCGTCATTCATTTTTAGTATCTAAACTTAGTTTCTTAGAGGTTAACAAACCAAAATTTTGGTGACGGAGAAGAAGAAAAATATAGAAACTGTTTACATCTATTATGTTTTATAGTCTTTTAACTCCGTGGCTTCCTGATGAAGGAAGATGAAATTTGGTGACGGAGAAGAAACATATTAAATATATTTACATCTAATTAACCATAATTTAATGTAAAAATGGTAAATATAAATAAATTCTAGCTTGATTGTTTATTACCTATTTTATAAAAAATATGTCATGGATTATAGTCTTTTAAATTTGTTTTTTAGTGGGGAAAAACCTAAAATTTTGTGATGGAGTAGAAAAATAAAATATAATAAATTTTTTTAAATCTACTATTGTCTATCATGTGTTTTGCGTAGTTATAAAAACACCTAAAACTTTGCGACGGTGAAGAAAAATATCTAATATTTTAGATGTAATATACAATAAATCAATGTAAATACGATGAATAAAAACAAAATTTAGCTTGATTATTTAATATTAATTGTTATGCATATGTATAAATTACGCGTCATTCATTTTTAGTATCTAAACTTAGTTTCTTAGAGGTTAAGAAACCAAAATTTTGGTGACGGAGAAAAAGAAAAATATAGAAAATGTATACATCTATTATGTTTTATAGTCTTTTAACTCCGTGACTTACTGACAAAGAAAGATGAAATTAGGTGACGGAGAAGAAACATATTAAATATATTTACATCTGATTAACCATAATTTAAGGCGAAATTGGTAAATATAAATAAATTCTAGCTTGATTATTTATTACCTATTTTATAAAAAATATGTCATGGATTATAGTCTTTTAACTTTGTTTTTTAGTGGGGAAAAACCTAAAATTTTGTGATGAAGTAGAAAAATAAAATATAATAAAATTTTTAAATCTACTATAGTCTATCATGTTTTTTGCATAGTGGTAAAAACACCTAAAACTTTGCGATGGTCAAGAAAAATATCTATTATTTTTAGATATAATATACAATAAGTCAATGTGAATACGATGAATAGAAACAATATTTAGCTTGATTATTTAATATTAATTGTTATGCATATGTATAAATTATGAGCCATTCATTTGTAGCATCTTAACTTAGTTTCTTAGAGGTTAACAAACAAAAATTTTGGTGACGGCGAAGAAGAAAAATATAGAAATTGTTTACATCTATTATGTTTTATAGTCTTTTAACTCTGTGGCTTCTTGATGAAGAAAGATGAAATTTGATGACGGAGAAGAAACATATTAAATATATTTACATCTAATTAACCATAATTTATAGTGAAAAATGTAAATATAAATCAATTCTAGCTTGATTGTTTATTACCTATTTTATAAAAAATATGTCATGGAATATAGTCTTTTAAATTTGTTTTTTAGTGGGGAAAAACCTAAAATTTTGTGATGGAGTAGAAAAATAAAATATAATAAATTTTTTAAATCTACTATTGTCTATCATGTGTTTTGCGTAGTTATAAAAACACCTAAAACTTTGCGACGGTGAAAAAAAATATCTAATATTTTAGATGTAATATACAATAAGTCAATGTAAATACGATGAATAAAAACAATATTTATCTTGATTATTTAATATTAATTGTTATGCATATGTATAAATTACGCGTCATTCATTTTTAGTATCTAAACTTAGTTTCTTAGAGGTTAAGAAACCAAAATTTTGGTGACGGAGAAGAAGAAAAATATAGAAATTGTATACATCTATTATGTTTTATAGTCTTTTAACTCCGTGACTTACTGACAAAGAAAGATGAAATTTGGTGACGGAGAAGAAACATATTAAATATATTTACATATGATTAACCATAATTTAAGGCGAAATTGGTAAATATAAATAAATTCTAGCTTGATTATTTATTACCTATTTTATCAAAAATATGTCATGGATTATAGTCTTTTAACTTTGTTTTTTTAGTGGGGAAAAACCTAAAATTTTGTGATGGAGTAGAAAAATAAAATACAATAAATTTTTTAAATCTACTATAGTCTATAATGTTTTTTGCATAGTGATAAAAAAACCTAAAACTTTGCGATGGTGAAGAAAAATATCTAATATTTTTAGATGTATTACACAATATAAGTCAATGTGAATACGATGAATAGAAACAATATTTAGCTTGATTATTTAATATTAATTGTTATGCATATGTATAAATTATGCGTCATTCATTTTTAGTATCTAAACTTAGTTTCTTAGAGGTTAACAAGCAAAAATTTTGGTGACGGAGAAGAAGAAAAATATAGAAATTGTTTACATCTATTATGTTTTATAGTCTTTTAACTCCGTGGCTTCCTGATGAAGAAAGATGAAATTTGGTGACGGAGAAGAAACATATTAAATATATTTACATCTAATTAACCATAATTTAATGTAAAAATGGTAAATATAAATAAATTCTATCTTGAATATTTATTACCTATTTTATAAAAAATATGTCATGGATTATAGTCTTTTAACTTTGTTTTTTAGTGGGGAAAAATCTTAAATTTTGTGATGAAGTAGAAAAATAAAATATAATAAAATTTTTAAATCTACTATAGTCTATCATGTTTTTTGCATAGTGGTAAAAACACCTAAAACTTTGCGACGGTGAAGAAAAATATCTATTATTTTTAGATATAATATACAATAAGTCAATGTGAATACGATGAATAGAAACAATAGTTAGCTTGATTATTTAATATTAATTGTTATGCATAT
Organism: Lathyrus sativus; assembly: GCA_963859935.3. Classification (NCBI taxonomy): domain Eukaryota; kingdom Viridiplantae; phylum Streptophyta; class Magnoliopsida; order Fabales; family Fabaceae; genus Lathyrus; species Lathyrus sativus. The sequence continues at coordinate 6,622,386 of OZ012740.1, forward strand.
GTATAAATTATGGGTCATTCATTTTTAGTCTCTTAACTTAGTTTCTTAGCGGTTAAGAAACCAAAATTTTGGTGACAGAGAAGAAGAAAAATATAGAAATTGTATACATCTATTATGTTTTATAGTCTTTTAACTCCGTGGCTTACTGATGAAGAAATATGAAATTTGGTGATGGAGAAGAAACATATTAAATACATATACATCTAATTTACCATAATTTAATGTAAAAATGGTAAATATAAATAAATTTTAGCTTGATTATTTATTACCTATTTTATAAAAAATATGTCATGGATTATTGTCTTTTAACTTTGTTTTTTAGTGGGGAAAAACCTAAAATTTTGTGATGGAGTAGAAAAATAAAATATAATTAGTTTTTTAAATCTACTATAGTCTATCATGTTTTTTGCGGAGTGATAAAAAAACCTATAACTTAGCGATGGTTAAGAAAAATATCTAATATTTTTAGATGTATTATACAATAAGTCAATGTGAATATGATGAATAGAAACAATATTTAGCTTTATTATTTAATATTAATTGTTATGGATATCTATAAATTATGCGTCATTCATTTTTAGTATCTAAACTTTGTTTCTTAGAGGATAAGAAACCAAAATTTTGGTGAAGGAGAAAAAGAAAAATATAGAAATTGTTTACATCTATTATGATTTATAGTCTTTTAACTCTGTGGCTTACTGATGAAGAAAGACGAAATTTGGTGACGGAGAAGAAACATATTAAATACATATACATCTAATTAACCATAATTCAATGTGAAAATGGTAAATATAAATAAATTCTAGCTTGATTATTTATTACCTATTTTATAAAAAATATGTCATGGATTATAGTCTTTTAACTTTGTTTTTTAGTGGGGAAAAACCTAAAACTTTGTGATGGAGTAGAAAAAGAAAGTTTTGTAAAAATTTTAAATCTACTGTATTTTATCATGTTTTTTGCATAGTGATAAAAAAAACTAAAACTTTGCGACGGTGAAGAAAAATATCTATTATTTTTATATATAATATACAATAAGTCAATTTGAATACGATGAATAGAAACAATATTTAGCTTGATTATTTAATATTAATTGTTATTCATATGTATAAATTATGCGTCATTCATTTTTAGTTTGTAAACTTAGTTTCTTAGAGGTTAACAAACCAAAATTTTGGTGACGGAGAAGAAGAAAAATATAGAAATTGTTTACATCTATTATGTTTTATAGTCTTTTAACTCCGTGGCTTCCTGATGAAGAAAGATGAAATTTGGTGACGGAGAAGAAACATATTAAATATATTTACATCTAATTAACCATAATTTAATGTGAAAATGGTAAATATAAATAAGTTCTAGCTTGAATTATTATTACCTATTTTTTTAAAAAATATGTCATGGATTATAGTCTTTTAACTTTGTTTTTTAGTGCGGAAAAACCTAAAATTTTGTGATGGAGTAGAAAAATAAAATATAATAAATTTTTTAAATCTACTATAGTCTATCATGTTTTTTGCATAGTGGTAAAAACACCTAAAACTTTGCGACGGTGAAGAAAAATATCTATTATTTTTAGATATAATATACAATAAGTCAAAGTGAATACGATGAATAGAAACAATATTTAGCTTGATTATTTAATATTAATTGTTATGCATATGTATAAATTATGGGTCATTCATTTGTAGTCTCTTAACTTAGTTTCTTAGAGGTTAAGAAAACAAAATTTTGGTGACAGTGAAGAAGAAAAATATAGAAATTGTTTACATCTATTATGTTTTATAGTCTTTTAAATCCGTGGCTTACTGATGAAAAAAGATGAAATTTGGTGACGGAGAAGAAACATATTAAATATATTTACATCTAATTAACCATAATTCAATGTGAAAATGGTAAATATAAATAAATCCTAGCTTGATTATTTATTACCTATTTTATAAAAAACATGTCATGGATTATAGTCTTTTAACTTAGTTTTTTAGTGGGGAAAAACCTAAATCTTTGTGATAGAGTAGAAAAAGAAAATATAGTAAAAATTTTAAATCTACTGTAGTTTATCAAGTTTTTTGCATAGTGATAAAAAAAACTAAAACTTTGCGACGGTGAAGAAAAATATCTATTATTTTTATATATAATATACAATAAGTCAATGTGAATATGATGAATAGAAACAATATTTAGCTTGAATATTTAATTTTAACTGTTATGCATATGAATAAATTATGGGTCATTCATTTGTAGTCTCTTAACTTAGTTTCTTAGATGTTAAGAAACCAAAATTTTGGTGACGGAGAAGAAGAAAAATATAGAAATTGTTTACATCTATTATGTTTTATAGTCTTTTAACTCCGTTGCTTACTGATGAAGAAAGATGAAATTTGGTGACAGAGAAGAAACATATTAAATATATTTACATCTAATAAACCATAATTTAATGTGAAAATGGTAAATATAAATAAATTCTAGCTTGATTATTTATTACCTATTTTATAAAAAATATGTCATGGATTATAGTCTTTTACCTTTTTTTTTTAGTGGGGAAAAACCTAAAATTTTGTGATGGAGTAGAAAAATAAAATTTAGTAAAAATTTTAAATCTACTGTAGTCTATCATGTTTTTTGCATAGTGGTAAAAACACCTAAAACTTCGCGACGGTGAAGAAAAATATCTATTATTTTTAGATATAATATACAATAAGTCAATGTGAATACGATGAATAGAAACAATATTTAGCTTGATCATTTAATTTGAATTGTTATGCATATGAATAAATTTTGGGTCATTCATTTGTAGTCTCTTAACTTAGTTTCTTAGAGGTTTAGAAACCAAAATTTTGGTGACGGAGATGAAGAAAAGTATAGAAATTGTTTACATCTATTATGTTTTATAGTCTTTTAACTCCGTGGCTTACTGATGAAGAAAGATGAAATTTGGTGATGGAGAAGAAACATATTAAATACATATACATCTAATTAACCATAATTCAATGTGAAAATGGTAAATATAAATAAATTCTACCTTGAATATTTATTACCTATTTTATAAAAAATATGTCATGGATTATAGTCTTTTAACTTTGTTTTTTAATGGGGAAAAACCTAAAATTTTGTGATGGAGTAGAAAAATAAAATATAATAAATTTTTTAAATCTACTATAATCTATCATGTTTTTTGCATAGTGATAAAAAAAACCTAAAACTTTGCGATGGCGAAGAAAATTATCTAATATTTTTAGATGTATTACACAATAAGTCAATGTGAATACGATGAATAGAAACAATATTTAGCTTGATTATTTAATATTAATTATTAAGCATATGTATAAATTATGCATCATTCATTTTTAGTATCTAAACTTAGTTTCTTAGAGGTTAACAAACCAAAATTTTGGTGACTGAGAAGAAGAAAAATATAGAAATTATTTACATCTATTATGTTTTATAGTCTTTTAACTCCGTGGCTTACTGATGAAGAAAGATGAAATTTGTGATGGAGAAGAAACATATTAAATATATTTACATCTAATTAACCATAATTTAATGTGAAAATGGTAAATATAAATAAATTCTAGCTTGATTGTTTATTACCTATTTTTTAAAAAATATGTCATGGATTATAGTCTTTTAACTTTGTTTTTTAGTGGGGAAAAACCTAAAACTTTGTGATGGAGTAGAAAAAGAAAATATAGTAAAAATTTTAAATCTACTGTAGTTTATCATGTGTTTTGCCTAGTGATAAAAAAACCTAAAACTTTGCGACGGTGAAGAAAAATATCTATTATTTTTAGATATATTATTCAATAAGTCAATATGAATACGATGAATAGAAACAATATTTAGCTTGATTATTTAATTTTAATTGTTATGCATATGAATAAATTATGGGTCATTCATTTGTAGTCTCTTAACTTAGTTTCTTAGAGGTTAAGAAACCAAAAGTTTGGTGACGGAGGAGAAAAAAAATATAGAAATTGTTTACATCTATTATGTTTTATAATCTTTTAACTCCGTGGCTTACTGATGAAGAAAGATGAAATTTGGTGATGGAGAAGAAACATATAAAATACATATACATCTAATTAACCATAATTTAATGTGAAAATGGTAAATATAAATAAATTCTAGCTTGATTATTTATTACCTATTTTATAAAAAATATGTCATGGATTATTGTCTTTTAACTTTGTTTTTTATGGGGGAAACCTTAAAATTTTGTGATGGAGTAGAAAAATAAAATATAATAAGTTTCTTAAATCTACTATAGTCTATCATGTTTTTTGCGGAGTGATAAAAAAACCTAAAACTTTGCGATGGTGAAGAAAAATATCTAATATTTTTAGATGTATTATACAATAAGTCAATGTGAATACGATCAATAGAAACAATATTTAGCTTGATTATTTAATATTAATTGTTATGGATATCTATAAATTATGCGTCATTCATTTTTAGTATCTTAACTTAGTTTCTTAGAGGTTAAGAAAACAAAAATTTGGTGACAGTGAAGAAGAAAAATATAGAAATTGTTTACATCTATTATGTTTTATAGTCTTTTAAATCCGTGGCTTACTGATGAAAAAAGATGAAATTTGGTGACGGAGAAGAAACATATTAAATATATTTACATCTAATAAACCATAATTTAATGTGAAAATGGTAGATATAAATAAATCCTAGCATGATTATTTATTACCTATTTTATAAAAAATATGTCATGGATTATAGTCTTTTAACTTTGTTTTTTAGTGGGGAAAAACCTAAAACTTTGTGATGGAGTAGAAAAAGAAAATTTAGTAAAAATTTTAAATCTACTGTAGTTTATCATGTTTTTTGCATAGTGATAAAAAAAAGTAAAACTTTGCGACGGTGAAGAAAAATATCTATTATTTTTATATATAATATACAATAAGTCAATGTGAATACGATGAATAGAAACAATATTTAGCTTGATTATTTAATATTAATTGTTATGCATATGTATAAATTATGCGTCATTCATGTTTAGTATCTAAACTTAGTTTCTTAGAGGTTAACAAACCAAAATTTTGGTGACGGAGAAGAAGAAAAATATAGAAATTGTTTACATCTATTATGTTTTATAGTCTTTTAACTCCGTGGCTTACTGATGAAGAAAGATGAAATTTGGTGACGGAGAAGAAACATATTAAATACATATGCATCTAATTAACCATAATTCAATGTGAAAATGGTAAATATAAATAAATTTTAGCTTGATTATTTATTACCTATTTTATAAAAAATATGTCATGGATTATAGTCTTTTAACTTTGTTTTTTAGTGGGGAAAAAGCTAAAACTTTGTGATGGAGTAGAAAAAGAAAATTTAGTAAAAATTTTAAATCTACTATAGTCTATCATGTTTTTTGCATAGTGGTAAAAACACCTAAAACTTTGCGACGGTGAAGAAAAATATCTATGATTTTTAGATATAATATACAATAAGTCAATGTGAATACGATGAATAGAAACAATATTTAGCTTGATCATTTAATTTTAATTGTTATGCATATGAATAAATTATGGGTCATTCATTTGTAGTCTCTTAACTTAGTTTCTTAGAGGTTAAGAAACCAAAATTTTGGTGACAGAGAAGAAGAAAAATATAGAAATTGTTTACATCTATTATGTTTTATAGTCTTTTAACTCCGTGGCTTACTGATGCAGAAAGATGAAATTTGGTGATGGAGAAGAAACATATTAAATACATATACATCTAATTAACCATAATTCAATGTGAAAATGGTAAATATAAATAAATTCTACCTTGAATATTTATTACCTATTTTATAAAAAATATGTAATGGATTATAGTCTTTTAACTTTGTTTTTTAGTGGGGAAAAACCTAAAACTTTGTGATGGAGTAGAAAAATAAAATATAATAAATTTTTTAAATCTACTATAGTCTATCATGTTTTTTGTGGAGTGATAAAAACACCTAAAACTTTGCGACGGTGAAGAAAAATATCTATTATTTTTAGATATAATATACAATAAGTCAATGTGAATACGATGAATAGAAACAATATTTAGCTTGATTATTTAATATTAATTGTTATGCATATGTATAAATTATGGGTCATTCATTTGTAGTCTCTTAACTTAGTTTCTTAGAGGTTAAGAAAACAAAAATTTGGTGACAGTGAAGAAGAAAAATATAGAAATTGTTTACATCTATTATGTTTTATGGTCTTTTAAATCTGTGGCTTAATAATGAAAAAAGATGAAATTTGGTGACGGAGAAGAAACATATTAAATATATTTACATCTAATAAACCATAATTTAATGTGAAAATGGTAGATATAAATAAATCCTAGCTTGATTATTTATTACCTATTTTATTAAAAATATGTCATGGATTATAGTCTTTTAACTTTGTTTTTTAGTGGGGAAAAACCTAAAACTTTGTGATGGAGTAGAAAAAGAAAATTTACTAAAAATTTTAAATCTACTGTAGTTTATCATGTTTTTTGCATAGTGATAAAAAAAAGTAAAACTTTGCGAAGGTGAAGAAAAATATCTTTTATTTTTATATATAATATACAATAAGTCAATGTGAATACGATGAATAGATACAATATTTAGCTTGATTATTTAATATTAATTGTTATGCATATGTATAAATTATGCGTCATTCATTTTTAGTATCTAAACATAGTTTCTTAGAGGTTAACAAACCAAAATTTTGGTGACGGAGAAGAAGAAAAATATAGAAATTGTTTACATCTATTATGTTTTATAGTCTTTTAACTCCGTGGCTTCCTGATGAAGAAAGATGAAATTTGGTGACGTAGAAGAAACGTATTAAATATATTTACATCTAATTAACCATAATTTAATGTGAAAATGGTAAATATAAATAAATTCTAGCTTGAATTATTATTACCTATTTTATAAAAAACATGTCATGGATTATAGTCTTTTAACTTTGTTTTTTAGTGGGGAAAAACCTAAAATTTTGTGATGGAGTAGAAAAATAAAATATAATAAATTTTTTAAATCTACTATAGTCTATCATGTTTTTTGCATAGTGGTAAAAACACCTAAAACTTTGCGACGGTGAAGAAAAATATCTATTATTTTTAGATATAATATACAATAAGTCAATGTGAATACGATGAATAGAAACAATATTTAGCTTGATTATTTAATATTAATTGTTATGCATATGTATAAATTATGTGTCATTCATTTGTAGTCTCTTAACTTAGTTTCTTAGAGGTTAAGAAAACAAAAATTTGGTGACAGTGAAGAAGAAAAATATAGAAATTGTTTACATCTATTATGTTTTATAGTCTTTTAAATCCGTGGCTTACTGATGAAAAAAGATGAAATTTGGTGACGGAGAAGAAACATATTAAATATATTTACATCTAATTAACCATAATTCAATCTGAAAATGGTAAATATAAATAAATCCTAGCTTGATTATTTATTACCTATTTTATAAAAAATATGTCATGGATTATAGTCTTTTAACTTTGTTTTTTAGTGGGGAAAAACCTAAAACTTTGTGATAGAGTAGAAAAAGAAAATATAGTAAAAATTTTAAATCTACTGTAGTTTATCATGGTTTTTGCATAGTGATAAAAAAACTAAAATTTTGCGACGGTGAAGAAAAATATCTATTATTTTTATATATAGTATACAATAAGTCAATGTCAATACGATGAATAGAAACAATATTTAGCTTGAATATTTAATTTTAATTATTATGCATATGAATAAATTATGGGTCATTCATTTGTAGTCTCTTAACTTAGTTTCTTAGAGGTTAAGAAACCAAAATTTTGGTGACGGAGAAGAAGAAAAATATAGAAATTGTTTACATCTATTATGTTTTATAGTCTTTTAACTCTGTGGCTTACTGATGAAGAAAGATGAAATTTGGTGACGGAGAAGAAACATATTAAATATATTTACATCTAATTAATCATAATTCAACGTGAAAATGGTAAATATAAATAAATTCTACCTTGAATATTTATTACCTATTTTATAAAAAATATGTCATGGATTATAGTCTTTTAACTTTGTTTTTTAATGGGGAAAAACCTAAAATTTTGTGAAGGAGTAGAAAAATAAAATATAATAAATTTTTTAAATCTACTATAATCTATCATGTTTTTTGCATAGTGATAAAAAAACCTAAAACTTTGCGATGGCGAAGAAAATTATCTAATATTTATAGATGTATTACACAATAAGTCAATGTGAATACGATGAATAGAAACAATATTTAGCTTGATTATTTAATATTAATTATTAAGCATATGTATAAATTATGCGTCATTCATTTTTAGTAGCTAAACTTAGTTTCTTAGAGATTAACAAACCAAAATTTTGGTGACTGAGAAGAAGAAAAATATAGAAATTATTTACATCTATTATGTTTTATAGTCTTTTAACTCTGTGGCTTACTGATGAAGAAAGATGAAATTTGTGATGGAGAAGAAACATATTAAATATATTTACATCTAATTAACCATAATTTAATGTGAAAATGGTAAATATAAATAAATTCTAGCTTGATTGTTTACTACCTATTTTATAAAAAATATGTCATGGATTATAGTCTTTTAACTTTGTTTTTTAGTGGGGAAAAACCTAAAACTTTGTGATGGAGTAGAAAAAAAAAATTTAGTAAAAATTTTAAATCTACTGTAGTTTATCATGTTTTTTGCATAGTGATAAAAAAAACTAAAATTTTGCGACGGTGAAGAAAAATATCTATTATTTTTATATATAATATACAATAAGTCAATGTGAATACGATAAATAGAAACAATATTTAGCTTGAATATTTAATTTTAATTGTTATGCATATGAATAAATTATGGGACATTCATTTGTAGTCTCTTAACTTAGTTTCTTAGAGGTTAAGAAACCAAAATTTTGGTAACGGAGAAGAAGAAAAATATAGAAATTGTTTACATCTATTATGTTTTATAGTCTTTTAACTCCGTGGCTTACTGATGAAGAAAGATGAAATTTGGTGACGGAGAAGAAACATATTAAATACATATACATCTAATTAACCATAATTTAATGTGACAATGGTAAATATAAATAAATTCTAGCTTGATTATTTATTACCTATTTTATAAAAAATATGTCATGGATTATATAGTCTTTTAATTTTGTTTTTTAGTGGGAAAAAACCTAAAATTTTGTGATGGATTAGAAAAATAAAATATAATATGTTTTTTAAATCTACTATAGTCTATCATGTTTTTTGAGTAGTGATAAAAAAACCTAAAACTTTGCGATGGTAAAGAAAAATATCAAATATTTTTAGATGTATTATAAAATAAGTCAATGTGAATACGATGAATAGAAACAATATTTAGCTTGATTATTTAATATTAATTGTTATGAATATCTATAAATTTTGCGTCATTCATTTTTAGTATCTAAACTTAGTTTCTTAGAGGTTAAGAAACCAAAATTTTGGTGACGGAGAAGAAGAGAAATATAGAAATTGTTTACATCTATTATGCTTTATAGTCTTTTAACTCCGTGGCTTATTGACAAAGAAATATGAAATTTGGTGACAGAGAAGAAACATATTAAATATATTTACATCTAATAAACCATAATTTAATGTGAAAATGGTAAATATAAATAAATTCTAGCTTGATTATTTATTACCTATTTTATAAAAAATATGTCATGGATTATAGTCTTTTAACTTTTTTTTAGTGGGGAAAAACCTAAAATTTTGCGATGGAGTAGAAAAATAAAATATAATGAATTTTTTAAATCTACTGTAGTCTATCATGTTTTTTGCATAGTGGTAAAAACACCTAAAACTTCGCGACGGTGAAGAAAAATATCTATTATTTTTAGATATAATATACAATAAGTCAATGTGAATACGATGAATAGAAACAATATTTAGCTTGATCATTTAATTTTAATTGTTATGCATATGAATATATTATGGGTCATTGATTTGTAGTCTCTTAACTTAGTTTCTTAGAGGTTAAGAAACCAAAATTTTGGTGACGGAGAAGAAGAAAAATATAGAAATTGTTTACATCTATTATGTTTTATAGTCTTTTAACTCCGTGGCCTCCTGATGAAGAAAGATGAAATTTGGTGACGGAGAAGAAACATATTAAATATATTTACATCTAATTAACCATAATTTAATGTGAAAATGGTAAATATAAATAAATTCTAGCTTGAATTATTATTACCTATTTTATAAAAACTATGTCATGGATTACAGTCTTTTAACTTTGTTTTTTAGTGGGGAAAAACCTAAAATTTTGGGATGGAGTAGAAAAATAAAATATAATAAATTTTTTAAATCTACTATAGTCTATCATGTTTTTTGCATAGTGGTAAAAACACCTAAAACTTTGTGACGGTGAAAAAAAATATCTATTATTTTTAGATATAATATACAATAAGTCAATGTGAATACGATGAATAGAAACAATATTTAGCTTGATTATTTATAATTAATTGTTATGCATATGTATAAATTATGGGTCATTGATTTGTAGTCTCTTAACTTAGTTTCTTAGAGGTTAAGAAAACAAAAATTTGGTGACAGTGAAGAAGAAAAATATAGAAATTGTTTACATCTTTTATGTTTTATAGTCTTTTAAATCCGTGGCTTACTGATGAAAAAAGATGAAATTTGGTGACAGAGAAGAAACATATTAAATATATTTACATTTAATAAACCATAATTTAATGTGAAAATGGTAGATATAAATAAATCCTAGCTTGATTATTTATTACCTATTTTATAAAAAATATGTCATGGATTATAGTCTTTTAACTTTGTTTTTTAGTGGGGAAAAACCTAAAACTTTGTGATGGAGTAGAAAAAGAAAATTTAGTAAAAATTTTAAATCTACTTTAGTTTATCATGTTTTTTGCATAGTGATAAAAAAAAGTAAAACTTTGCGAAGGTGAAGAAAAATATCTATTATTTTTATATATAATATACAATAAGTCAATGTGAATACGATGAATAAATACAATATTTAGCTTGATTATTTAATATTAATTGTTATGCATATGTATAAATTATGCGTAATTTATTTTTAGTATCTAAACTTAGTTTCTTAGAGGTTAACAAACCAAAATTTTGGTGACGGAGAAGAAGAAAAATATAGAAATTGTTTACATCTATTATGTTTTATAGTCTTTTAACTCCGTGGCTTCCTGATGAAGAAAGATGAAATTTGGTGACGGAGAAGAAACATATTAAATATATTTACATCTAATTAACCATAATTTAATGTGAAAATGGTAAATATAAATAAATTCTAGCTTGAATTTTTATTACCTATTTTATAAAAAATATGTCATGGATTATAGTCTTTTAACTTTGTTTTTTAGTGGGGAAAAACCTAAAAGTTTGTGATGGAGTAGAAAAATAAAATATAATAAATTTTTTAAATCTACTATAGTCTATCATGTTTTTTGCATAGTGGTAAAAACACCTAAAACTTTGCGACGGTGAAGAAAAATATCTATTATTTTTAGATATAATATACAATAAGTCAATGTGAATACGATGAATAAAAACAATATTTAGCTTGATTATTTAATATTAATTGTTATGCATATGTATAATTTATGTGTCATTCATTTGTAGTGTCTTAACTTAGTTTCTTAGAGGTTAAGAAAACAAAAATTTGGTGACAGTGAAGAAGAAAAATATAGAAATTATTTACATCTATTATGTTTTATAGTCTTTTAAATCCGTGGCTTACTGATGAAAAAAGATGAAATTTGGTGACGGAGAAGAAACATATTAAATATATTTACATCTAATAAACCATAATTTAATGTGAAAATGGTAAATATAAATAAATTCTAGCTTGATTATTTATTACCTATTTTATAAAAAATATGTCATGGATTATAGTCTTTTAACTTTTTTTTAGTGGGGAAAAACCTAAAATTTTGCGATGGAGTAGAAAAATAAAATATAATAAATTTTTTAAATCTACTGTAGTCTATCATGTATTTTGCATAATGGTAAAAACACCTAAAACTTTGCGACGGTGAAGAAAAATATCTATTATTTTTAGATACAATATACAATAAGTCAATGTGAATACGATGAATAGAAACAATATTTAGCTTGATCATTTAATTTTTATTGTTATGCATATGAATATATTATGGGTCATTGATTTGTAGTCTATTAACTTAGTTTCTTAGAGGTTAAGAAACCAAAATTTTGGTGACGGAGAAGAAGAAAAATATAGAAATTGTTTACATCTATTTTGTTTTATAGTCTTTTAACTCCGTGGCCTCCTGATGAAGAAAGATGAAACTTGGTGACGGAGAAGAAACATATTAAATATATTTACATCTAATTAACCATAATTTAATGTGAAAATGGTAAATATAAATAAATTCTAGCTTGAATTATTATTACCTATTTTATAAAAAATATGTCATGGATTATAGTCTTTTAACTTTGTTTTTTAGTGGGGAAAAACCTAAAATTTTGTGATGGAGTAGAAAAATAAAATATAATAAATTTTTTAAATCTACTATTGTCTATCATGTTTTTTGCATAGTGGTAAAAACACCTAAAACTTTGCGACGGTGAAAAAAAATATCTATTATTTTTAGATATAATATACAATAAGTCAATGTGAATACGATGAATAGAAACAATATTTAGCTTGATTATTTATAATTAATTGTTATGCATATGTATAAATTATGGGTCATTGATTTGTAGTCTCTTAACTTAGTTTCTTAGAGGTTAAGAAAACAAAAATTTGGTGACAGTGAAGAATAAAAATATAGAAATTGTTTACATCTATTATGTTTTATAGTCTTTTAAATCCGTGGCATACTGATGAAAAAAGATGAAATTTGGTGACAGAGAAGAAACATATTAAATATATTTACATCTAATAAACCATAATTTAATGTGAAAATGGTAGATATAAATAAATCCTAGCTTGATTATTTATTACCTATTTTATAAAAAATATGTCATGGATTATAGTCTTTTAACTTTGTTTTTTAGTGGGGAAAAACCTAAAACTTTGTGATGGAGTAGAAAAAGAAAATTTAGTAAAAATTTCAAATCTACTGTAGTTTATCATGTTTTTTGCATAGTGATAAAAAAAAGTAAAACTTTGCGAAGGTGAAGAAAAATATCTATTATTTTTATATATAATATACAATAAGTCAATGTGAATACGATGAATAGATACAATATTTAGCTTGATTATTTAATATTAATTGTTATGCGTATGTATAAATTATGCGTCATTCATTTTTAGTATCTAAACTTAGTTTCTTAGAGGTTAACAAACCAAAATTTTGGTGACGGAGAAGAAGAAAAATATAGAAATTGTTTACATCTATTATGTTTTATAGTCTTTTAACTCCGTGGCTTCCTGATGAAGAAAGATGAAATTTGGTGACGGAGAAGAAACGTATTAAATATATTTACATCTAATTAACCATAATTTAATGTGAAAATGGTAAATATAAATAAATTCTAGCTTGAATTATTATTACCTATTTTATAAAAAATATGTCATGGATTATAGTCTTTTAACTTTGTTTTTTAGTGGGGAAAAGCCTAAAATTTTGTGATGGAGTAGAAAAATAAAATATAATAAATTTTTTAAATCTACTATAGTCTATCATGTTTTTTGCATAGTGGTAAAAACACCTAAAACTTTGCGACGGTGAAGAAAAATATCTATTATTTTTAGATATAATATACAATAAGTCAATGTGAATACGATGAATAGAAACAATATTTAGCTTGATTATTTAATATTAATTGTTATGCATATGTATAATTTATGTGTCATTCATTTGTAGTGTCTTAACTTAGTTTCTTAGAGGTTAAGAAAACAAAAATTTGGTGACAGTGAAGAAGAAAAATATAGAAATTATTTACATCTATTATGTTTTATAGTCTTTTAAATCTGTGGCTTACTGATGAAAAAAGATGAAATTTGGTGACGGAGAAGAAACATATTAAATATATTTACATCTAATAAACCATAATTTAATGTGAAAATGGTAAATATAAATAAATTCTAGCTTGATTATTTATTACCTATTTTATAAAAAATATGTCATGGATTATAGTCTTTTAACTTTTTTTTAGTGGGGAAAAACCTAAAATTTTGCGATGGAGTAGAAAAATAAAATATAATAAATTTTTTAAATCTACTGTAGTCTATCATGTTTTTTGCATAGTGGTAAAAACACCTAAAACTTTGCGACGGTGAAGAAAAATATTTATTATTTTTAGATATAATATACAATAAGTCAATGTGAATACGATGAATAGAAACAATATTTAGCTTGATCATTTAATTTTAATTGTTATGCATATGAATATATTATGGGTCATTCATTTGTAGTCTCTTAACTTAGTTTCTTAGAGGTTAAGAAACCAAAATTTTGGTGACGGAGAAGAAGAAAAATATAGAAATTGTTTACATCTATTATGTTTTATAGTCTTTTAACTCCGTGGCCTCCTGATGAAGAAAGATGAAATTTGGTGACGGAGAAGAAACATATTAAATATATTTACATCTAATTAACCATAATTTAATGTGAAAATGGTAAATATAAATAAATTCTAGCTTCAATTATTATTACCTATTTTATAAAAAATATGTCATGGATTATAGTCTTTTAACTTTGTTTTTTAGTGGGGAAAAACCTAAAATTTTGTGATGGAGTAGAAAAATAAAATATAATAAATTTTTTAAATCTACTATAGTCTATCATGTTTTTTGCATAGTGGTAAAAAAACCTAAAACTTTACGACGGTGAAAAAAAATATCTATTATTTTTAGATATAATATACAATAAGTTAATGTGAATACGATGAATAGAAACAATATTTAGCTTGATTATTTATAATTAATTGTTATGCATATGTATAAATTATGGGTCATTGATTTGTAGTCTCTTAACTTAGTTTCTTAGAGGTTAAGAAAACAAAAATTTGGTGACAGTGAAGAAGAAAAATATAGAAATTGTTTACATCTATTATGTTTTATAGTCTTTTAAATCTGTGGCTTACTGATGAAAAAAGATGAAATTTGGTGACAGAGAAGAAACATATTAAATATATTTACATATAATAAACCATAATTTAATGTGAAAATGGTAGATATAAATAAATCCTAGCTTGATTATTTATTACCTATTTTATAAAAAATATGTCATGGATTATAGTCTTTTAACTTTGTTTTTTAGTGGGGAAAAACCTAAAACTTTGTGATGGAGTAGAAAAAGAAAATTTAGTAAAAATTTTAAATCTACTGTAGTTTATCATGTTTTTTGTATAGTGATAAAAAAAAGTAAAACTTTGCGAAGGTGAAGAAAAATATCTATTATTTTTATATATAATATACAATAAGTCAATGTGAATACGATGAATAGATACAATATTTAGCTTGATTATTTTATATTAATTGTTATGCATATGTATAAATTATGCGTCATTCATTTTTAGTATCTAAACTTAGTTTCTTAGAGGTTAACAAACCAAAATTTTGGTGACGGAGAAGAAGAAAAATATAGAAATTGTTTACATCTATTATGTTTTATAGTCTTTTAACTCCGTGGCTTCCTGATGAAGAAAGATGAAATTTGGTGACGGAGAAGAAACGTATTAAATATATTTACATCTAATTAACCATAATTTAATGTGAAAATGGTAAATATAAATAAATTCTAGCTTGAATTATTATTACCTATTTTATAAAAAATATGTCATGGATTATAGTCTTTTAACTTTGTTTTTTAGTGGGGAAAAACCTAAAATTTTGTGATGGAGTAGAAAAATAAAATATAATAAATTTTTTAAATCTACTATAGTCTATCATGTTTTTTGCATAGTGGTTAAAACACCTAAAACTTTGCGACGGTGAAGAAAAATATCTATTATTTTTAGATATAATATACAATAAGTCAATGTGAATACGATGAATAGAAACAATATTTAGCTTGATTATTTAATATTAATTGTTATGCATATGTATAATTTATGTGTCATTCATTTGTAGTGTCTTAACTTAGTTTCTTAGAGGTTAAGAAAACAAAAATTTGGTGACAGTGAAGAAGAAAAATATAGAAATTATTTACATCTATTATGTTTTATAGTCTTTTAAATCCGTGGCTTACTGATGAAAAAAGATGAAATTTGGTGACGGAGAAGAAACATATTAAATATATTTACATCTAATAAACCATAATTTAATGTGAAAATGGTAAATATAAATAAATTCTAGCTTGATTATTTATTACCTATTTTATAAAAAATATGTCATGGATTATAGTCTTTTAACTTTTTTTTAGTGGGGAAAAACCTAAAATTTTGCGATGGAGTAGAAAAATAAAATATAATAAATTTTTTAAATCTACTGTAGTCTATCATGTTTTTTGCATAGTGGTAAAAACACCTAAAACTTCGCGACGGTGAAGAAAAATATCTATTATTTTTAGATATAATATACAATAAGTCAATGTGAATACGATGAATAGAAACAATATTTAGCTTGATCATTTAATTTTAATTGTTATACATATGAATATATTATGGGTCATTCATTTGTAGTCTCTTAACTTAGTTTCTTAGAGGTTAAGAAACCAAAATTTTGGTGACGGAGAAGAAGAAAAATATAGAAATTGTTTACATCTATTATGTTTTATAGTCTTTTAACTCCGTGGCCTCCTGATGAAGAAAGATGAAATTTGGTGACGGAGAAGAAACATATTAAATATATTTACATCTAATTAACCATAATTTAATGTGAAAATGGTAAATATAAATAAATTCTAGCTTGAATTATTATTACCTATTTTATAAAAAATATGTCATGGATTATAGTCTTTTAACTTTGTTTTTTAGTGGGGAAAAACCTAAAATTTTGTGATGGAGTAGAAAAATAAAATATAATAAATTTTTTAAATCTACTATAATCTATCATGTTTTTTGCATAGTGGTAAAAACACCTAAAACTTTACGACGGTGAAAAAAAAAATCTATTATTTTTAGATATAATATACAATAAGTCAATGTGAATACGATGAATAGAAACAATATTTAGCTTGATTATTTATAATTAATTGTTATGCATATGTATAAATTATGGGTCATTGATTTGTAGTCTCTTAACTTAGTTTCTTAGAGGTTAAGAAAACAAAAATTTGGTGACAGTGAAGAAGAAAAATATAGAAATTGTTTACATCTATTATGTTTTATAGTCTTTTAAATCTGTGGCTTACTGATGAAAAAAGATGAAATTTGGTGACAGAGAAGAAACATATTAAATATATTTACATATAATAAACCATAATTTAATGTGAAAATGGTAGATATAAATAAATCCTAGCTTGATTATTTATTACCTATTTTATAAAAAATATGTCATGGATTATAGTCTTTTAACTTTGTTTTTTAGTGGGGAAAAACCTAAAACTTTGTGATGGAGTAGAAAAAGAAAATTTAGTAAAAATTTTAAATCTACTGTAGTTTATCATGTTTTTTGCATAGTGATAAAAAAAAGTAAAACTTTGCGAAGGTGAAGAAAAATATCTATTATTTTTATATATAATATACAATAAGTCAATGTGAATACGATGAATAGATACAATATTTAGCTTGATTATTTAATATTAATTGTTATGCATATGTATAAATTATGCGTCATTCATTTTTAGTATCTAAACTTAGTTTCTTAGAGGTTAACAAACCAAAATTTTGGTGACGGAGAAGAAGAAAAATATAGAAATTGTTTACATCTATTATGTTTTATAGTCTTTTAACTCCGTGGCTTCCTGATGAAGAAAGATGAAATTTGGTGACGGAGAAGAAACATATTAAATATATTTACATCTAATTAACCATAATTTAATGTGAAAATGGTAAATATAAATAAATTCTAGCTTGAATTATTATTACCTATTTTATAAAAAATATGTCATGGATTATAGTCTTTTAACTTTGTTTTTTAGTGGGGAAAAACCTAAAATTTTGTGATGGAGTAGAAAAATAAAATATAATAAATTTTTTAAATCTACTATAGTCTATCATGTTTTTTGCATAGTGGTAAAAACACCTAAAACTTTGCGACGGTGAAGAAAAATATCTATTATTTTTAGATATAATATACAATAAGTCAATGTGAATACGATGAATAGAAACAATATTTAGCTTGATTATTTAATATTAATTGTTATGCATATGTATAATTTATGTGTCATTCATTTGTAGTGTCTTAACTTAGTTTCTTAGAGGTTAAGAAAACAAAAATTTGGTGACAGTGAAGAAGAAAAATATAGAAATTATTTACATCTATTATGTTTTATAGTCTTTTAAATACGTGGCTTACTGATGAAAAAAGATGAAATTTGGTGACGGAGAAGAAACATATTAAATATATTTACATCTAATAAACCATAATTTAATGTGAAAATGGTAAATATAAATAAATTCTAGCTTGATTATTTATTACCTATTTTATAAAAAATATGTCATGGATTATAGTCTTTTAACTTTTTTTTAGTGGGGAAAAACCTAAAATTTTGCGATGGAGTAGAAAAATAAAATATAATAAATTTTTTAAATCTACTGTAGTCTATCATGTTTTTTGCATAGTGGTAAAAACACCTAAAACTTCGCGACGGTGAAGAAAAATATCTATTATTTTTAGATATAATATACAATAAGTCAATGTGAATACGATGAATAGAAACAATATTTAGCTTGATCATTTAATTTTAATTGTTATACATATGAATATATTATGGGTCATTCATTTGTAGTCTCTTAAGTTAGTTTCTTAAAGGTTAAGAAACCAAAATTTTGGTGACGGAGAAGAAGAAAAATATAGAAATTGTTTACATCTATTATGTTTTATAGTCTTTTAACTCCGTGGCCTCCTGATGAAGAAAGATGAAATTTGGTGACGGAGAAGAAACATATTAAATATATTTACATCTAATTAACCATAATTTAATGTGAAAATGGTAAATATAAATAAATTCTAGCTTGAATTATTATTACCTATTTTATAAAAAATATGTCATGGATTATAGTCTTTTAACTTTGTTTTTTAGTGGGGAAAAACCTAAAATTTTGTGATGGAGTAGAAAAATAAAATATAATAAATTTTTTAAATCTACTATAATCTATCATGTTTTTTGCATAGTGGTAAAAACACCTAAAACTTTACGACGGTGAAAAAAAATATCTATTATTTTTAGATATAATATACAATAGGTCAATGTGAATACGATGAATAGAAACAATATTTAGCTTGATTATTTATAATTAATTGTTATGCATATGTATAAATTATGGGTCATTGATTTGTAGTCTCTTAACTTATTTTCTTAGAGGTTAAGAAAACAAAAATTTGGTGACAGTGAAGAAGAAAAATATAGAAATTATTTACATCTATTATGTTTTATAGTCTTTTAAATCCGTGGCTTACTGATGAAAAAAGATGAAATTTGGTGACGGAGAAGAAACATATTAAATATATTTACATCTAATAAACCATAATTTAATGTGAAAATGGTAAATATAAATAAATTCTAGCTTGATTATTTATTACCTATTTTATAAAAAATATGTCATGGATTATAGTCTTTTAACTTTTTTTTAGTGGGGAAAAACCTAAAATTTTGCGATGGAGTAGAAAAATAAAATATAATAAATTTTTTAAATCTACTGTAGTCTATCATGTTTTTTGCATAGTGGTAAAAACACCTAAAACTTCGCGACGGTGAAGAAAAATATCTATTATTTTTAGATATAATATACAATAAGTCAATGTGAATACGATGAATAGAAACAATATTTAGCTTGATCATTTAATTTTAATTGTTATACATATGAATATATTATGGGTCATTCATTTGTAGTCTCTTAACTTAGTTTCTTAGAGGTTAAGAAACCAAAATTTTGGTGACGGAGAAGAAGAAAAATATAGAAATTGTTTACATCTATTATGTTTTATAGTCTTTTAACTCCGTGGCCTCCTGATGAAGAAAGATGAAATTTGGTGACGGAGAAGAAACATATTAAATATATTTACATCTAATTAACCATAATTTAATGTGAAAATGGTAAATATAAATAAATTCTAGCTTGAATTATTATTACCTATTTTATAAAAAATATGTCATGGATTATAGTCTTTTAACTTTGTTTTTTAGTGGGGAAAAACCTAAAATTTTGTGATGGAGTAGAAAAATAAAATATAATAAATTTTTTAAATCTACTATAATCTATCATGTTTTTTGCATAGTGGTAAAAACACCTAAAACTTTACGACGGTGAAAAAAAAATCTATTATTTTTAGATATAATATACAATAAGTCAATGTGAATACGATGAATAGAAACAATATTTAGCTTGATTATTTATAATTAATTGTTATGCATATGTATAAATTATGGGTCATTGATTTGTAGTCTCTTAACTTAGTTTCTTAGAGGTTAAGAAAACAAAAATTTGGTGACAGTGAAGAAGAAAAATATAGAAATTGTTTACATCTATTATGTTTTATAGTCTTTTAAATCTGTGGCTTACTGATGAAAAAAGATGAAATTTGGTGACAGAGAAGAAACATATTAAATATATTTACATATAATAAACCATAATTTAATGTGAAAATGGTAGATATAAATAAATCCTAGCTTGATTATTTATTACCTATTTTATAAAAAATATGTCATGGATTATAGTCTTTTAACTTTGTTTTTTAGTGGGGAAAAACCTAAAACTTTGTGATGGAGTAGAAAAAGAAAATTTAGTAAAAATTTTAAATCTACTGTAGTTTATCATGTTTTTTGCATAGTGATAAAAAAAAGTAAAACTTTGCGAAGGTGAAGAAAAATATCTATTATTTTTATATATAATATACAATAAGTCAATGTGAATACGATGAATAGATACAATATTTAGCTTGATTATTTAATATTAATTGTTATGCATATGTATAAATTATGCGTCATTCATTTTTAGTATCTAAACTTAGTTTCTTAGAGGTTAACAAACCAAAATTTTGGTGACGGAGAAGAAGAAAAATATAGAAATTGTTTACATCTATTATGTTTTATAGTCTTTTAACTCCGTGGCTTCCTGATGAAGAAAGATGAAATTTGGTGACGGAGAAGAAACATATTAAATATATTTACATCTAATTAACCATAATTTAATGTGAAAATGGTAAATATAAATAAATTCTAGCTTGAATTATTATTACCTATTTTATAAAAAATATGTCATGGATTATAGTCTTTTAACTTTGTTTTTTAGTGGGGAAAAACCTAAAATTTTGTGATGGAGTAGAAAAATAAAATATAATAAATTTTTTAAATCTACTATAGTCTATCATGTTTTTTGCATAGTGGTAAAAACACCTAAAACTTTGCGACGGTGAAGAAAAATATCTATTATTTTTAGATATAATATACAATAAGTCAATGTGAATACGATGAATAGAAACAATATTTAGCTTGATTATTTAATATTAATTGTTATGCATATGTATAATTTATGTGTCATTCATTTGTAGTGTCTTAACTTAGTTTCTTAGAGGTTAAGAAAACAAAAATTTGGTGACAGTGAAGAAGAAAAATATAGAAATTATTTACATCTATTATGTTTTATAGTCTTTTAAATACGTGGCTTACTGATGAAAAAAGATGAAATTTGGTGACGGAGAAGAAACATATTAAATATATTTACATCTAATAAACCATAATTTAATGTGAAAATGGTAAATATAAATAAATTCTAGCTTGATTATTTATTACCTATTTTATAAAAAATATGTCATGGATTATAGTCTTTTAACTTTTTTTTAGTGGGGAAAAACCTAAAATTTTGCGATGGAGTAGAAAAATAAAATATAATAAATTTTTTAAATCTACTGTAGTCTATCATGTTTTTTGCATAGTGGTAAAAACACCTAAAACTTCGCGACGGTGAAGAAAAATATCTATTATTTTTAGATATAATATACAATAAGTCAATGTGAATACGATGAATAGAAACAATATTTAGCTTGATCATTTAATTTTAATTGTTATACATATGAATATATTATGGGTCATTCATTTGTAGTCTCTTAAGTTAGTTTCTTAAAGGTTAAGAAACCAAAATTTTGGTGACGGAGAAGAAGAAAAATATAGAAATTGTTTACATCTATTATGTTTTATAGTCTTTTAACTCCGTGGCCTCCTGATGAAGAAAGATGAAATTTGGTGACGGAGAAGAAACATATTAAATATATTTACATCTAATTAACCATAATTTAATGTGAAAATGGTAAATATAAATAAATTCTAGCTTGAATTATTATTACCTATTTTATAAAAAATATGTCATGGATTATAGTCTTTTAACTTTGTTTTTTAGTGGGGAAAAACCTAAAATTTTGTGATGGAGTAGAAAAATAAAATATAATAAATTTTTTAAATCTACTATAATCTATCATGTTTTTTGCATAGTGGTAAAAACACCTAAAACTTTACGACGGTGAAAAAAAATATCTATTATTTTTAGATATAATATACAATAGGTCAATGTGAATACGATGAATAGAAACAATATTTAGCTTGATTATTTATAATTAATTGTTATGCATATGTATAAATTATGGGTCATTGATTTGTAGTCTCTTAACTTATTTTCTTAGAGGTTAAGAAAACAAAAATTTGGTGACAGTGAAGAAGAAAAATATAGAAATTGTTTACATCTATTATGTTTTATAGTCTTTTAAATCCGTGGCTTACTGATGAAAAAAGATGAAATTTGGTGACAGAGAAGAAACATATTAAATATATTTACATATAATAAACCATAATTTAATGTGAAAATGGTAGATATAAATAAATCCTAGCTTGATTATTTATTACCTATTTTATAAAAAATATGTCATGGATTATAGTCTTTTAACTTTGTTTTTTAGTGGGGAAAAACCTAAAACTTTGTGATGGAGTAGAAAAAGAAAATTTAGTAAAATTTTTAAATCTACTGTAGTTTATCATGTTTTTTGCATAGTGATAAAAAAAAGTAAAACTTTGCGAAGGTGAAGAAAAATATCTATTATTTTTATATATAATATACAATAAGTCAATGTGAATACGATGAATAGATACAATATTTAGCTTGATTATTTAATATTAATTGTTATGCATATGTATAAATTATGCGTCATTCATTTTTAGTATCTAAACTTAGTTTCTTAGAGGTTAACAAACCAAAATTTTGGTGACGGAGAAGAAGAAAAATATAGAAATTGTTTACATCTATTATGTTTTATAGTCTTTTAACTCCGTGGCTTCCTGATGAAGAAAGATGAAATTTGGTGACGGAGAAGAAACGTATTAAATATATTTACATCTAATTAACCATAATTTAATGTGAAAATGGTAAATATAAATAAATTCTAGCTTGAATTATTATTACCTATTTTATAAAAAATATGTCATGGATTATAGTCTTTTAACTTTGTTTTTTAGTGGGGAAAAACCTAAAATTTTGTGATGGAGTAGAAAAATAAAATATAATAAATTTTTTTAAATCTACTATAGTCTACCATGTTTTTTGCATAGTGGTAAAAACACCTAAAACTTTGCGACGGTGAAGAAAAATATCTATTATTTTTAGATATAATATACAATAAGTCAATGTGAATACGATGAATAGAAACAATATTTAGCTTGATTATTTAATATTAATTGTTATGCATATGTATAATTTATGTGTCATTCATTTGTAGTGTCTTAACTTAGTTTCTTAGAGGTTAAGAAAACAAAAATTTGGTGACAGTGAAGAAGAAAAATATAGAAATTATTTACATCTATTATGTTTTATAGTCTTTTAAATCCGTGGCTTACTGATGAAAAAAGATGAAATTTGGTGACGGAGAAGAAACATATTAAATAAATTTACATCTAATAAACCATAATTTAATGTGAAAATGGTAAATATAAATAAATTCTAGCTTGATTATTTATTACCTATTTTATAAAAAATATGTCATGGATTATAGTCTTTTAAATTTTTTTTAGTGGGGAAAAACCTAAAATTTTGCGATGGAGTAGAAAAATAAAATATAATAAATTTTTTAAATCTACTGTAGTCTATCATGTTTTTTGCATAGTGGTAAAAACACCTAAAACTTCGCGACGGTGAAGAAAAATATCTATTATTTTTAGATATAATATACAATAAGTCAATGTGAATACGATGAATAGAAACAATATTTAGCTTGATCATTTAATTTTAATTGTTATGCATATGAATATATTATGGGTCATTCATTTGTAGTCTCTTAACTTAGTTTCTTAGAGGTTAAGAAACCAAAATTTTGGTGACGGAGAAGAAGAAAAATATAGAAATTGTTTACATCTATTATGTTTTATAGTCTTTTAACTCCGTGGCCTCCTGATGAAGAAAGATGAAATTTGGTGACGGAGAAGAAAAATATTAAATATATTTACATCTAATTAACCATAATTTAATGTGAAAATGTTAAATATAAATAAATTCTAGCTTAAATTATTATTACCTATTTTATAAAAAATATGTCATGGATTATAGTCTTTTAACTTTGTTTTTTAGTGGGGAAAAACCTAAAATTTTGTGATGGAGTAGAAAAATAAAATATAATAAATTTTTTAAATCTACTATAGTCTATCATGTTTTTTGCATAGTGGTAAAAACACCTAAAACTTTACGACGGTGAAAAAAAATATCTATTATTTTTAGATATAATATACAATAAGTCAATGTGAATACGATGAATAGAAACAATATTTAGCTTGATTATTTATAATTAATTGTTATGCATATGTATAAATTATGGGTCATTGATTTGTAGTCTCTTAACTTAGTTTCTTAGAGGTTAAGAAAACAAAAATTTGGTGACAGTGAAGAAGAAAAATATAGAAATTGTTTACATCTATTATGTTTTATAGTCTTTTAAATCCGTGGCTTACTGATGAAAAAAGATGAAATTTGGTGACGGAGAAGAAACATATTAAATATATTTACATCTAATAAACCATAATTTAATGTGAAAATGGTAGATATAAATAAATCCTAGCTTGATTATTTATTACCTATTTTATAAAAAATATGTCATGGATTATAGTCTTTTAACTTTGTTTTTTAGTGGGGAAAACCTAAAACTTTGTGATGGAGTAGAAAAAGAAAATTTAGTAAAAATTTTAAATCTACTGTAGTTTATCATGTTTTTTGCATAGTGATAAAAAAAAGTAAAACTTTGCGAAGGTGAAGAAAAATATCTATTATTTTTATATATAATATACAATAAGTCAATGTGAATACGATGAATAGATACAATATTTAGCTTGATTATTTAATATTAATTGTTATGCATATGTATAAATTATGCGTCATTCATTTTTAGTATCTAAACTTAGTTACTTAGAGGTTAACAAACCAAAATTTTGGTGACGGAGAAGAATAAAAATATAGAAATTGTTTACATCTATTATGTTTTATAGTCTTTTAACTCCGTGGCTTCCTGATGAAGAAAGATGAAATTTGGTGACGGAGAAGAAACGTATTAAATATATTTACATCTAATTAACCATAATTTAATGTGAAAATGATAAATATAAATAAATTCTAGCTTGAATTATTATTACCTATTTTATAAAAAATATGTCATGGATTATAGTCTTTTAACTTTGTTTTTTAGTGGGGAAAAACCTAAAATTTTGTGATGGAGTAGAAAAATAAAATATAATAAATTTTTTAAATCTACTATAGTCTATCATGTTTTTTGCATAGTGGTAAAAACACCTAAAACTTTGCAACGTTGAAGAAAAATATCTATTATTTTTAGATATAATATACAATAAGTCAATGTGAATACGATGAATAGAAACAATATTTAGCTTGATTATTTAATATTAATTGTTATGCATATGTATAATTTATGTGTCATTCATTTGTAGTGTCTTAACTTAGTTTCTTAGAGGTTAAGAAAACAAAAATTCGGTGACAGTGAAGAAGAAAAATATAGAAATTATTTACATCTATTATGTTTTATAGTCTTTTAAATACGTGGCATACTGATGAAAAAAGATGAAATTTGGTGACGGAGAAGAAACATATTAAATATATTTACATCTAATTAACCATAATTCAATGTGAAAATGGTAAATATAAATAAATCCTAGCTTGATTATTTATTACCTATTTTATAAAAAATATGTCATGGATTATAGTCTTTTAACTTTGTTTTTTAGTGGGGAGAAACCTAAAATTTTGGGATAGAGTAGAAAAAGAAAATATAGTAAAAATTTTAAATCTACTGTAGTCTATCATGTTTTTTGCATAGTGATAAAAAAAACTAAAATTTTGCGACGGTGAAGAAAAATATTTATTATTTTTATATATAATATAGAATAAGTCAATGTGAATACGATGAATAGAAACAATATTTAGCTTGAATATTTAATTTTAATTGTTATGCATATGAATAAATTATGGGTCATTCATTTGTAGTCTCTTAACTTAGTTTCTTAGAGGTTAAGAAAACAAAAATTTGGTGACGGTGAAGAAGAAAAATATAGAAATTGTTTACATCTATTATGTTTTATAGTCTTTTAACTCCGTGGCCTCCTGATGAAGAAAGATGAAATTTGGTGACGGAGAAGAAACATATTAAATATATTTACATCTAATTAACCATAATTTAATGTGAAAATGGTAAATATAAATAAATTCTAGCTTGAATTATTATTACCTATTTTATAAAAAATATGTCATGGATTATAGTCTTTTAACTTTGTTTTTTAGTGGGGAAAAACCTAAAATTTTGTGATGGAGTAGAAAAATAAAATATAATAAATTTTTTAAATCTACTATAATCTATCATGTTTTTTGCATAGTGGTAAAAACACCTAAAACTTTACGACGGTGAAAAAAAATATCTATTATTTTTAGATATAATATACAATAAGTCAATGTGAATACGATGAATAGAAACAATATTTAGCTTGATTATTTATAATTAATTGTTATGCATATGTATAAATTATGGGTCATTGATTTATAGTCTCTTAACTTATTTTCTTAGAGGTTAAGAAAACAAAAATTTGGTGACAGTGAAGAAGAAAAATATAGAAATTGTTTACATCTATTATGTTTTATAGTCTTTTAAATCCGTGGCTTACTGATGAAAAAAGATGAAATTTGGTGACAGAGAAGAAACATATTAAATATATTTACATATAATAAACCATAATTTAATGTGAAAATGGTAGATATAAATAAATCCTAGCTTGATTATTTATTACCTATTTTATAAAAAATATGTCATGGATTATAGTCTTTTAACTTTGTTTTTTAGTGGGGAAAAACCTAAAACTTTGTGATGGAGTAGAAAAAGAAAATTTAGTAAAATTTTTAAATCTACTGTAGTTTATCATGTTTTTTGCATAGTGATAAAAAAAAGTAAAACTTTGCGAAGGTGAAGAAAAATATCTATTATTTTTATATATAATATACAATAAGTCAATGTGAATACGATGAATAGATACAATATTTAGCTTGATTATTTAATATTAATTGTTATGCATATGTATAAATTATGCGTCATTCATTTTTAGTATCTAAACTTAGTTTCTTAGAGGTTAACAAACCAAAATTTTGGTGACGGAGAAGAAGAAAAATATAGAAATTGTTTACATCTATTATGTTTTATAGTCTTTTAACTCCGTGGCTTCCTGATGAAGAAAGATGAAATTTGGTGACGGAGAAGAAACGTATTAAATATATTTACATCTAATTAACCATAATTTAATGTGAAAATGGTAAATATAAATAAATTCTAGCTTGAATTATTATTACCTATTTTATAAAAAATATGTCATGGATTATAGTCTTTTAACTTTGTTTTTTAGTGGGGAAAAACCTAAAATTTTGTGATGGAGTAGAAAAATAAAATATAATAAATTTTTTTAAATCTACTATAGTCTATCATGTTTTTTGCATAGTGGTAAAAACACCTAAAACTTTGCGACGGTGAAGAAAAATATCTATTATTTTTAGATATAATATACAATAAATCAATGTGAATATGATGAATAGAAACAATATTTAGCTTGATTATTTAATATTAATTGTTATGCATATGTATAATTTATGTGTCATTCATTTGTAGTGTCTTAACTTAGTTTCTTAGAGGTTAAGAAAACAAAAATTTGGTGACAGTGAAGAAGAAAAATATAGAAATTATTTACATCTATTATGTTTTATAGTCTTTTAAATCCGTGGCTTACTGATGAAAAAAGATGAAATTTGGTGACGGAGAAGAAACATATTAAATAAATTTACATCTAATAAACCATAATTTAATGTGAAAATGGTAAATATAAATAAATTCTAGCTTGATTATTTATTACCTATTTTATAAAAAATATGTCATGGATTATAGTCTTTTAAATTTTTTTTAGTGGGGAAAAACCTAAAATTTTGCGATGGAGTAGAAAAATAAAATATAATAAATTTTTTAAATCTACTGTAGTCTATCATGTTTTTTGCATAGTGGTAAAAACACCTAAAACTTCGCGACGGTGAAGAAAAATATCTATTATTTTTAGATATAATATACAATAAGTCAATGTGAATACGATGAATAGAAAAAATATTTAGCTTGATCATTTAATTTTAATTGTTATGCATATGAATATATTATGGGTCATTCATTTGTAGTCTCTTAACTTAGTTTCTTAGAGGTTAAGAAACCAAAATTTTGGTGACGGAGAAGAAGAAAAATATAGAAATTGTTTACATCTATTATGTTTTATAGTCTTTTAACTCCGTGGCCTCCTGATGAAGAAAGATGAAATTTGGTGACGGAGAAGAAAAATATTAAATATATTTACATCTAATTAACCATAATTTAATGTGAAAATGTTAAATATAAATAAATTCTAGCTTGAATTATTATTACCTATTTTATAAAAAATATGTCATGGATTATAGTCTTTTAACTTTGTTTTTTAGTGGGGAAAAACCTAAAATTTTGTGATGGAGTAGAAAAATAAAATATAATAAATTTTTTAAATCTACTATAGTCTATCATGTTTTTTGCATAGTGGTAAAAACACCTAAAACTTTACGACGGTGAAAAAAAAAATCTATTATTTTTAGATATAATATACAATAAGTCAATGTGAATACGATGAATAGAAACAATATTTAGCTTGATTATTTATAATTAATTGTTATGCATATGTATAAATTATGGGTCATTGATTTGTAGTCTCTTAACTTATTTTCTTAGAGGTTAAGAAAACAAAAATTTGGTGACAGTGAAGAAGAAAAATATAGAAATTGTTTACATCTATTATGTTTTATAGTCTTTTAAATCCGTGGCTTACTGATGAAAAAAGATGAAATTTGGTGACAGAGAAGAAACATATTAAATATATTTACATATAATAAACCATAATTTAATGTGAAAATGATAGATATAAATAAATCCTAGCTTGATTATTTATTACCTATTTTATAAAAAATATGTCATGGATTATAGTCTTTTAACTTTGTTTTTTAGTGGGGAAAAACCTAAAACTTTGTGATGGAGTAGAAAAAGAAAATTTAGTAAAATTTTTAAATCTACTGTAGTTTATCATGTTTTTTGCATAGTGATAAAAAAAAGTAAAACTTTGCGAAGGTGAAGAAAAATATCTATTATTTTTATATATAATATACAATAAGTCAATGTGAATACGATGAATAGATACAATATTTAGCTTGATTATTTAATATTAATTGTTATGCATATGTATAAATTATGCGTCATTCATTTTTAGTATCTAAACTTAGTTTCTTAGAGGTTAACAAACCAAAATTTTGGTGACGGAGAAGAAGAAAAATATAGAAATTGTTTACATCTATTATGTTTTATAGTCTTTTAACTCCGTGGCTTCCTGATGAAGAAAGATGAAATTTGGTGACGGAGAAGAAACGTATTAAATATATTTACATCTAATTAACCATAATTTAATGTGAAAATGGTAAATATAAATAAATTCTAGCTTGAATTATTATTACCTATTTTATAAAAAATATGTCATGGATTATAGTCTTTTAACTTTGTTTTTTAGTGGGGAAAAACCTAAAATTTTGTGATGGAGTAGAAAAATAAAATATAATAAATTTTTTTAAATCTACTATAGTCTATCATGTTTTTTGCATAGTGGTAAAAACACCTAAAACTTTGCGACGGTGAAGAAAAATATCTATTATTTTTAGATATAATATACAATAAGTCAATGTGAATACGATGAATAGAAACAATATTTAGCTTGATTATTTAATATTAATTGTTATGCATATGTATAATTTATGTGTCATTCATTTGTAGTGTCTTAACTTAGTTTCTTAGAGGTTAAGAAAACAAAAATTTGGTGACAGTGAAGAAGAAAAATATAGAAATTATTTACATCTATTATGTTTTATAGTCTTTTAAATCCGTGGCTTACTGATGAAAAAAGATGAAATTTGGTGACGGAGAAGAAACATATTAAATAAATTTACATCTAATAAACCATAATTTAATGTGAAAATGGTAAATATAAATAAATTCTAGCTTGATTATTTATTACCTATTTTATAAAAAATATGTCATGGATTATAGTCTTTTAAATTTTTTTTAGTGGGGAAAAACCTAAAATTTTGCGATGGAGTAGAAAAATAAAATATAATAAATTTTTTAAATCTACTGTAGTCTATCATGTTTTTTGCATAGTGGTAAAAACACCTAAAACTTCGCGACGGTGAAGAAAAATATCTATTATTTTTAGATATAATATACAATAAGTCAATGTGAATACGATGAATAGAAACAATATTTAGCTTGATCATTTAATTTTAATTGTTATGCATATGAATATATTATGGGTCATTCATTTGTAGTCTCTTAACTTAGTTTCTTAGAGGTTAAGAAACCAAAATTTTGGTGACGGAGAAGAAGAAAAATATAGAAATTGTTTACATCTATTATGTTTTATAGTCTTTTAACTCCGTGGCCTCCTGATGAAGAAAGATGAAATTTGGTGACGGAGAAGAAAAATATTAAATATATTTACATCTAATTAACCATAATTTAATGTGAAAATGTTAAATATAAATAAATTCTAGCTTGAATTATTATTACCTATTTTATAAAAAATATGTCATGGATTATAGTCTTTTAACTTTGTTTTTTAGTGGGGAAAAACCTAAAATTTTGTGATGGAGTAGAAAAATAAAATATAATAAATTTTTTAAATCTACTATAGTCTATCATGTTTTTTGCATAGTGGTAAAAACACCTAAAACTTTACGACGGTGAAAAAAAATATCTATTATTTTTAGATATAATATACAATAAGTCAATGTGAATACGATGAATAGAAACAATATTTAGCTTGATTATTTATAATTAATTGTTATGCATATGTATAAATTATGGGTCATTGATTTGTAGTCTCTTAACTTAGTTTCTTAGAGGTTAAGAAAACAAAAATTTGGTGACAGTGAAGAAGAAAAATATAGAAATTGTTTACATCTATTATGTTTTATAGTCTTTTAAATCCGTGGCTTACTGATGAAAAAAGATGAAATTTGGTGACGGAGAAGAAACATATTAAATATATTTACATCTAATAAACCATAATTTAATGTGAAAATGGTAGATATAAATAAATCCTAGCTTGATTATTTATTACCTATTTTATAAAAAATATGTCATGGATTATAGTCTTTTAACTTTGTTTTTTAGTGGGGAAAAACCTAAAACTTTGTGATGGAGTAGAAAAAGAAAATTTAGTAAAAATTTTAAATCTACTGTAGTTTATCATGTTTTTTGCATAGTGATAAAAAAAAGTAAAACTTTGCGAAGGTGAAGAAAAATATCTATTATTTTTATATATAATATACAATAAGTCAATGTGAATACGATGAATAGATACAATATGTAGCTTGATTATTTAATATTAATTGTTATGCATATGTATAAATTATGCGTCATTCATTTTTAGTATCTAAACTTAGTTTCTTAGAGGTTAACAAACCAAAATTTTGGTGACGGAGAAGAAGAAAAATATAGAAATTGTTTACATCTATTATGTTTTATAGTCTTTTAACTCCGTGGCTTCCTGATGAAGAAAGATGAAATTTGGTGACGGAGAAGAAACGTATTAAATATATTTACATCTAATTAACCATAATTTAATGTGAAAATGATAAATATAAATAAATTCTAGCTTGAATTATTATTACCTATTTTATAAAAAATATGTCATGGATTATAGTCTTTTAACTTTGTTTTTTAATGGGGAAAAACCTAAAATTTTGTTATGGAGTAGAAAAATAAAATATAATAAATTTTTTAAATCTACTATAGTCTATCATGTTTTTTGCATAGTGGTAAAAACACCTAAAACTTTGCAACGTTGAAGAAAAATATCTATTATTTTTAGATATAATATACAATAAGTCAATGTGAATACGATGAATAGAAACAATATTTAGCTTGATTATTTAATATTAATTGTTATGCATATGTATAATTTATGTGTCATTCATTTTTAGTGTCTTAACTTAGTTTCTTAGAGGTTAAGAAAACAAAAATTCGGTGACAGTGAAGAAGAAAAATATAGAAATTATTTACATCTATTATGTTTTATAGTCTTTTAAATACGTGGCATACTGATGAAAAAAGATGAAATTTGGTGACGGAGAAGAAACATATTAAATATATTTACATCTAATTAACCATAATTCAATGTGAAAATGGTAAATATAAATAAATCCTAGCTTGATTATTTATTACCTATTTTATAAAAAATATGTCATGGATTATAGTCTTTTAACTTTGTTTTTTAGTGGGGAGAAACCTAAAATTTTGGGATAGAGTAGAAAAAGAAAATATAGTAAAAATTTTAAATCTACTGTAGTCTATCATGTTTTTTGCATAGTGATAAAAAAAACTAAAATTTTGCGACGGTGAAGAAAAATATTTATTATTTTTATATATAATATAGAATAAGTCAATGTGAATACGATGAATAGAAACAATATTTAGCTTGAATATTTAATTTTAATTGTTATGCATATGAATAAATTATGGGTCATTCATTTGTAGTCTCTTAACTTAGTTTCTTAGAGGTTAAGAAAACAAAAATTTGGTGACGGTGAAGAAGAAAAATATAGAAATTGTTTACATCTATTATGTTTTATAGTCTTTTAAATCCGTGGCTTACTGATGAAAAAGATGAAATTTGGTGACGGGGAAGAAACATATTAAATATATTTACATCTAATTAACCATAATTCAATGTGAAAATGGTAAATAAAACTAAATCCTAGCTTGATTATTTATTACCTATTTTGTAAAAAATATGTCATGGATTATAGTCTTTAAACTTTGTTTTTTAGTGGGGAAAAACCTAAAACTTTGTGATAGAGTAGAAAAAGAAAATATAGTAAAAATTTTAAATCTACTGTAGTTTATCATGTTTTTTGCATAGTGATAAAAAAAACTAAAATTTTGCGACGGTGAAGAAAAATATCTATTATTTTTATATATAATATACAATAAGTCAATGTGAATACGATGAATAGAAACAATATTTAGCTTGAATATTTAATTTTAATTGTTATGCATATGAATAAATTATGGCTCATTCATTTGTAGTCTCTTAACTTAGTTTCTTAGAGGTTAACAAACCAAAATTTTGGTGACGGAGAAGAAGAAAAATATAGAAATTGTTTACATCTATTATGTTTTATAGTCTTTTAACTCCGTGGCTTCCTGATGAAGAAAGATGAAATTTGGTGACGGAGAAGAAACGTATTAAATATATTTACATCTAATTAACCATAATTTAATGTGAAAATGGTAAATATAAATAAAATCTAGCTTGAATTATTATTACCTATTTTATAAAAAATATGTCATGGATTATAGTCTTTTAACTTTGTTTTTTAGTGGGGAAAAACCTAAAATTTTGTGATGGAGTAGAAAAATAAAATATAATAAATTTTTTAAATCTACTATAGTCTATCATGTTTTTTGCATAGTGGTAAAAACACCTAAAACTTTGCGACGGTGAAGAAAAATATCTATTGTTTTTAGATATAATATACAATAAGTCAATGTGAATACGATGAATAGAAATAATATTTAGCTTGATTATTTAATATTAATTGTTATGCATATGTATAAATTATGGGTCATTCATTTGTAGTCTCTTAACTTAGTTTCTTAGAGGTTAAGAAAACAAAAATTTGGTGACAATGAAGAAGAAAAATATAGAAATTGTTTACATCTATTATGTTTTATAGTCTTTTAAATCCGTGGCTTACTGATGAAAAAAGATGAAATTTGGTGACGGAGAAGAAACATATTAAACATATTTACATCTAATTAACCAATATTCAATGTGAAAATGGTAAATATAAATAAATCCTAGCTTGATTATTTATTACCTATTTTATAAAAAATATGTCATGGATTATAGTCTTCTAACTTTGTTTTTTAGTGGGGAGAAACCTAAAATTTTGTGATAGAGTAGAAAAAGAAAATATAGTAAAAATTTTAAATCTACTGTAGTCTATCATGTTTTTTGCATAGTGATAAAAAAAACTAAAATTTTGCGACGGTGAAGAAAAATATCTATTATTTTTATATATAATATACAATAAGTCAATGTGAATACGATGAATAGAAACAATATTTAGCTTGAATATTTAATTTTAATTGTTATGCATATGAATAAATTATGGGTCATTCATTTGTAGTCTCTTAACTTAGTTTCTTAGAGGTTAAGAAAACAAAAATTTGGTGACGTCGAAGAAGAAAAATATAGAAATTATTTACATCTATTATGTTTTATAGTCTTTTAAATCCGTGGCTTACTGATGAAAAAAGATGAAATTTGGTGACGGAGAAGAAACATATTAAATAAATTTACATCTAATAAACCATAATTTAATGTGAAAATGGTAAATATAAATAAATTCTAGCTTGATTATTTATTACCTATTTTATAAAAAATATGTCATGGATTATAGTCTTTTAAATTTTTTTTAGTGGGGAAAAACCTAAAATTTTGCGATGGAGTAGAAAAATAAAATATAATAAATTTTTTAAATCTACTGTAGTCTATCATGTTTTTTGCATAGTGGTAAAAACACCTAAAACTTCGCGACGGTGAAGAAAAATATCTATTATTTTTAGATATAATATACAATAAGTCAATGTGAATACGATGAATAGAAACAATATTTAGCTTGATCATTTAATTTTAATTGTTATGCATATGAATATATTATGGGTCATTCATTTGTAGTCTCTTAACTTAGTTTCTTAGAGGTTAAGAAACCAAAATTTTGGTGACGGAGAAGAAGAAAAATATAGAAATTGTTTACATCTATTATGTTTTATAGTCTTTTAACTCCGTGGCCTCCTGATGAAGAAAGATGAAATTTGGTGACGGAGAAGAAAAATATTAAATATATTTACATCTAATTAACCATAATTTAATGTGAAAATGTTAAATATAAATAAATTCTAGCTTGAATTATTATTACCTATTTTATAAAAAATATGTCATGGATTATAGTCTTTTAACTTTGTTTTTTAGTGGGGAAAAACCTAAAATTTTGTGATGGAGTAGAAAAATAAAATATAATAAATTTTTTAAATCTACTATAGTCTATCATGTTTTTTGCATAGTGGTAAAAACACCTAAAACTTTACGACGGTGAAAAAAAATATCTATTATTTTTAGATATAATATACAATAAGTCAATGTGAATACGATGAATAGAAACAATATTTAGCTTGATTATTTATAATTAATTGTTATGCATATGTATAAATTATGGGTCATTGATTTGTAGTCTCTTAACTTAGTTTCTTAGAGGTTAAGAAAACAAAAATTTGGTGACAGTGAAGAAGAAAAATATAGAAATTGTTTACATCTATTATGTTTTATAGTCTTTTAAATCCGTGGCTTACTGATGAAAAAAGATGAAATTTGGTGACGGAGAAGAAACATATTAAATATATTTACATCTAATAAACCATAATTTAATGTGAAAATGGTAGATATAAATAAATCCTAGCTTGATTATTTATTACCTATTTTATAAAAAATATGTCATGGATTATAGTCTTTTAACTTTGTTTTTTAGTGGGGAAAAACCTAAAACTTTGTGATGGAGTAGAAAAAGAAAATTTAGTAAAAATTTTAAATCTACTGTAGTTTATCATGTTTTTTGCATAGTGATAAAAAAAAGTAAAACTTTGCGAAGGTGAAGAAAAATATCTATTATTTTTATATATAATATACAATAAGTCAATGTGAATACGATGAATAGATACAATATGTAGCTTGATTATTTAATATTAATTGTTATGCATATGTATAAATTATGCGTCATTCATTTTTAGTATCTAAACTTAGTTTCTTAGAGGTTAACAAACCAAAATTTTGGTGACGGAGAAGAAGAAAAATATAGAAATTGTTTACATCTATTATGTTTTATAGTCTTTTAACTCCGTGGCTTCCTGATGAAGAAAGATGAAATTTGGTGACGGAGAAGAAACGTATTAAATATATTTACATCTAATTAACCATAATTTAATGTGAAAATGATAAATATAAATAAATTCTAGCTTGAATTATTATTACCTATTTTATAAAAAATATGTCATGGATTATAGTCTTTTAACTTTGTTTTTTAATGGGGAAAAACCTAAAATTTTGTTATGGAGTAGAAAAATAAAATATAATAAATTTTTTAAATCTACTATAGTCTATCATGTTTTTTGCATAGTGGTAAAAACACCTAAAACTTTGCAACGTTGAAGAAAAATATCTATTATTTTTAGATATAATATACAATAAGTCAATGTGAATACGATGAATAGAAACAATATTTAGCTTGATTATTTAATATTAATTGTTATGCATATGTATAATTTATGTGTCATTCATTTTTAGTGTCTTAACTTAGTTTCTTAGAGGTTAAGAAAACAAAAATTCGGTGACAGTGAAGAAGAAAAATATAGAAATTATTTACATCTATTATGTTTTATAGTCTTTTAAATACGTGGCATACTGATGAAAAAAGATGAAATTTGGTGACGGAGAAGAAACATATTAAATATATTTACATCTAATTAACCATAATTCAATGTGAAAATGGTAAATATAAATAAATCCTAGCTTGATTATTTATTACCTATTTTATAAAAAATATGTCATGGATTATAGTCTTTTAACTTTGTTTTTTAGTGGGGAGAAACCTAAAATTTTGGGATAGAGTAGAAAAAGAAAATATAGTAAAAATTTTAAATCTACTGTAGTCTATCATGTTTTTTGCATAGTGATAAAAAAAACTAAAATTTTGCGACGGTGAAGAAAAATATTTATTATTTTTATATATAATATAGAATAAGTCAATGTGAATACGATGAATAGAAACAATATTTAGCTTGAATATTTAATTTTAATTGTTATGCATATGAATAAATTATGGGTCATTCATTTGTAGTCTCTTAACTTAGTTTCTTAGAGGTTAAGAAAACAAAAATTTGGTGACGGTGAAGAAGAAAAATATAGAAATTGTTTACATCTATTATGTTTTATAGTCTTTTAAATCCGTGGCTTACTGATGAAAAAGATGAAATTTGGTGACGGGGAAGAAACATATTAAATATATTTACATCTAATTAACCATAATTCAATGTGAAAATGGTAAATAAAACTAAATCCTAGCTTGATTATTTATTACCTATTTTGTAAAAAATATGTCATGGATTATAGTCTTTAAACTTTGTTTTTTAGTGGGGAAAAACCTAAAACTTTGTGATAGAGTAGAAAAAGAAAATATAGTAAAAATTTTAAATCTACTGTAGTTTATCATGTTTTTTGCATAGTGATAAAAAAAACTAAAATTTTGCGACGGTGAAGAAAAATATCTATTATTTTTATATATAATATACAATAAGTCAATGTGAATACGATGAATAGAAACAATATTTAGCTTGAATATTTAATTTTAATTGTTATGCATATGAATAAATTATGGCTCATTCATTTGTAGTCTCTTAACTTAGTTTCTTAGAGGTTAACAAACCAAAATTTTGGTGACGGAGAAGAAGAAAAATATAGAAATTGTTTACATCTATTATGTTTTATAGTCTTTTAACTCCGTGGCTTCCTGATGAAGAAAGATGAAATTTGGTGACGGAGAAGAAACGTATTAAATATATTTACATCTAATTAACCATAATTTAATGTGAAAATGGTAAATATAAATAAAATCTAGCTTGAATTATTATTACCTATTTTATAAAAAATATGTCATGGATTATAGTCTTTTAACTTTGTTTTTTAGTGGGGAAAAACCTAAAATTTTGTGATGGAGTAGAAAAATAAAATATAATAAATTTTTTAAATCTACTATAGTCTATCATGTTTTTTGCATAGTGGTAAAAACACCTAAAACTTTGCGACGGTGAAGAAAAATATCTATTGTTTTTAGATATAATATACAATAAGTCAATGTGAATACGATGAATAGAAATAATATTTAGCTTGATTATTTAATATTAATTGTTATGCATATGTATAAATTATGGGTCATTCATTTGTAGTCTCTTAACTTAGTTTCTTAGAGGTTAAGAAAACAAAAATTTGGTGACAATGAAGAAGAAAAATATAGAAATTGTTTACATCTATTATGTTTTATAGTCTTTTAAATCCGTGGCTTACTGATGAAAAAAGATGAAATTTGGTGACGGAGAAGAAACATATTAAACATATTTACATCTAATTAACCAATATTCAATGTGAAAATGGTAAATATAAATAAATCCTAGCTTGATTATTTATTACCTATTTTATAAAAAATATGTCATGGATTATAGTCTTCTAACTTTGTTTTTTAGTGGGGAGAAACCTAAAATTTTGTGATAGAGTAGAAAAAGAAAATATAGTAAAAATTTTAAATCTACTGTAGTCTATCATGTTTTTTGCATAGTGATAAAAAAAACTAAAATTTTGCGACGGTGAAGAAAAATATCTATTATTTTTATATATAATATACAATAAGTCAATGTGAATACGATGAATAGAAACAATATTTAGCTTGAATATTTAATTTTAATTGTTATGCATATGAATAAATTATGGGTCATTCATTTGTAGTCTCTTAACTTAGTTTCTTAGAGGTTAAGAAAACAAAAATTTGGTGACGTCGAAGAAGAAAAATATAGAAATTTTTTACATCTATTATGTTTTATAGTCTTTTAAATTCGTGGCTTACTGATGAAAAAGATGAAATTTGGTGACGGAGAAGAAACATATTAAATATATTTACATCTAATTAACCATAATTCAATGTGAAAATGGTAAATATAACTAAATCCTAGCTTGATTATTTATTACCTATTTTATAAAAAATATGTCATGGATTATAGTCTTATAACTTTGTTTTTTAGTGGGGAAAAACCTAAAACTTTGTGATGAGTAGAAAAAGAAAATATAGTAAAAATTTTAAATCTACTGTAGTCTATCATGTTTTTTGCATAGTGATAAAAAAACTAAAATTTTGCGACGGTGAAGAAAAATATCTATTATTTTTATATATAATATACAATAAGTCAGTTTGAATACGATGAATAGAAACAATATTTAGCTTGAATATTTAATTTTAATTGTTATGCAAATGAATAAATTATGGGTCATTCATTTGTAGTCTCTTAACTTAGTTTCTTAGAGGTTAAGAAACCAAAATTTAGGTGACGGAGAAGAAGAAAAATACAGAAATTGTATACATCTATTATGTTTTATAGTCTTTTAACTCCGTGGATTACTGACAAAGAAAGATGAAATTTGGTGATGGAGAAGAAACATATTAAATATATTTACATCTAATTAACCATAATTTAATGTGAAAAATGTAAATATAAATCAAATCTAGCTAGAATAATTATTACCTATTTTATAAAAAATATGTCTTGGATTATAGTCTTTTAACTTTTTTTTAGTAGGGAAAAACCTAAAATTTTGTGATGGAGTAGAAAAATAAAATATAATAAATTTTTTAAATCTACTATAGTCTATCATGTTTTTTGCATAGTGGTAAAAACACCTAAAACTTTGCGACGGTGAAGAAAAATATCTATTATTTTTAGATATAATATACAATAGGTCAATGTGAATACGATGAATAGAAACAATATTTAGCTTGATTATTTAATATTAATTGTTATGCATATGTATAAATTATGGGTCATTCATTTGTAGTCTCTTAACTTAGTTTCTTAGAGGTTAAGAAACCAAAATTTTGGTGACAGAGAAGAATAAAAATATAGAAATTGTATTTATCTTTTATGTTTTATAGTCTTTTAACTCCGTGGCTTACTGAGAAAGAAAGATGAAATTTGGTGACAGAGACGAAACATATTAAATATATTTACATCTGATTAACCATAATTTAAGGTGTAATTGGTAAATATAAATAAATTATGGCTTGATTATTTATTACCTGTTTTATAAAAAATATGTCATGGATTATAGTCTTTTAACCTTTTTTTTAGTAGGGAAAAACCTAAAATTTTGTGATGGAGTAGAAAAATAAAATATAATAAATTTTTTAAATCTACTATAATCTATCATGTTTTTTGCATAGTGATAAAAAAACCTAAAACTTTGCGATGGCAAAGAAAATTATCTAATATTTTTAGATGTATTACACAATAAGTTAATGTGAATACGATGAATAGAAACAATATTTAACTTGATTATTTAATATTAATTGTTACGCATATGTATAAATTATGGGTCATTCATTTTTAGTATCTAAACTTAGTTTCTTAGAGGTTAACAAACCAAAATTTTGGTGACGGGGAAGAAGAAAAATATAGAAATTGTTTACATCTATTATGTTTTATAGTCTTTTAACTATGTGGCTTACTGATGAAGAAAGATGAAATTTGGTGACGGAGAAGAAACATCTTAAATATATTTACATCTGATTAACCATAATTAAAGGTGAAATTGGTAAATATAAATAAATTCAAGCTTGATTATTTATTACCTATTTTATAAAAAATATGTCATGGATTATAGTCTTTTAACTTTGTTTTTTAGTGGGGAAAAACCAAAAATTTTGTGATGGAGTAGAAAAATAAAATACAATAAATTTTTTAAATCTTCTATAGTCTATAATGTTTTTTGCATAGTGATAAAAAAACCTAAAACTTTGCGATCGTGAGGAAAAGTATCTAATATATTTAGATGTATTACACAATAAGTCAATGTGAATACGATGAATAAAAACAATATTTAGCTTGATTATTTAATATGAATTATTATGCATATGTATAAATTATTCGTCATTCATTTTTAGTATCTAAACTTAGTTTCTTAGAGCTTAAAAAACAAAAATTTTGGTGACGGAGAAGAAGAAAAATATAGAAATTGTTTACATCTATTATGTTTTATAGTCTTTTAACTTCGTGGCTTCCTGATGAAGAAAGATGAAATTTGGTGACGGAGAAGAAAGATATTAAATATATTTACATCCAATTAACAATAATTAAATGTAAAAATGGTAAATATAAATAAATTCTAGCTTGAATATTTATTACCTATTTTATAAAAAATATGTCATGGATTATAGTCTTTTAACTTTGTTTTTTAGTGGGGAAAAACCTAAAATTTTGTGATGGAGTAGAAAAATAAAATATAATAAATTTTTTAAATCTACTATAGTCTATCATGTTTTTTGCATAGTGGTAAAAACACCTAAAACTTTGCGACGGTGAAGAAAAATATCTATTATTTTTAGATATAATATACAATAGGTCAATGTGAATACGATGAATAGAAACAATATTTAGCTTGATTATTTAATATTAATTGTTATGCATATGTATAAATTATGGGTCATTCATTTGTAGTCTCTTAACTTAGTTTCTTTGAGGTTAAGAAACCAAAATTTGGTGACGGAGAAGAAGAAAAATATAGAAATTGTATTTATCTTTTATGTTTTATAGTCTTTTAACTCCGTGGCTTATTGAGAAAGAAAGATGAAATTTGGTGACAGAGACGAAACATATTAAATATATTTACATCTGATTAACCATAATTTAAGGTGAAATTGTTAAATATAAATAAATTATGGCTTGATTATTTATTACCTGTTTTATAAAAAATATGTCATGGATTATAGTCTTTTAACCTTTTTTTTAGTAGGGAAAAACCTAAAATTTTGTGATGGAGTAGAAAAATAAAATATAATAAATTTTTTAAATCTACTATAATCTATCATGTTTTTTGCATAGTGATAAAAAAACCTAAAACTTTGCGATGGCAAAGAAAATTATCTAATATTTTTAGATGTATTACACAATAAGTTAATGTGAATACGATGAATAGAAACAATATTTAGCTTGATTATTTAATATTAATTGTTACGCATATGTATAAATTATGCGTCATTCATTTTTAGTATCTAAACTTAGTTTCTTAGAGGTTAACAAACCAAAATTTTGGTGACGGGGAAGAAGAAAAATATAGAAATTGTTTACATCTATTATGTTTTATAGTCTTTTAACTACGTGGCTTACTGATGAAGAAAGATGAAATTTGGTGACGGAGAGGAAACATCTTAAATATATTTACATCTGATTAACCATAATTAAAGGTGAAATTGGTAAATATAAATAAATTCAAGCTTGATTATTTATTACCTATTTTACAAAAAATATGTCATGGATTATAGTCTTTTAACTTTGTTTTTTAGTGGGGAAAAACCAAAAATTTTGTGATGGAGTAGAAAAATAAAATACAATAAATTTTTTAAATCTTCTATAGTCTATAATGTTTTTTGCATAGTGATAAAAAAACCTAAAACTTTGCGATGGTGAGGAAAAGTATCTAATATATTTAGATGTATTACACAATAAGTCAATGTGAATACGATGAATAAAAACAATATTTAGCTTGATTATTTAATATGAATTATTATGCATATGTATAAATTATTCGTCATTCATTTTTAGTATCTAAACTTAGTTTCTTAGAGGTTAAAAAACCAAAATTTTGGTGACGGAGAAGAAGAAAAATATAGAAATTGGTTACATCTATTATGTTTTATAGTCTTTTAACTCCGTGGCTTACTGATGAAGAAAGATGAAATTTGGTGATGGAGAAGAAACATATTAAATACATATACATCTAGTTAACCATAATTCAATGTGAAAATGGTAAATATAAATAAATTCTAGCTTGATTGTTTATTACCTATTTTATAAAAAATATGTCATGGATTATAGTCTTTTAACTTTGTTTTTTAGTGGGGAAAAACCTAAAATTTTGTGATGGAGTAGAAAAATAAAATATAATAAATTTT
This sequence comes from Lathyrus sativus, assembly GCA_963859935.3. Classification (NCBI taxonomy): domain Eukaryota; kingdom Viridiplantae; phylum Streptophyta; class Magnoliopsida; order Fabales; family Fabaceae; genus Lathyrus; species Lathyrus sativus. Next base: position 6,665,867 of record OZ012740.1, read on the forward strand.
TTAAATCTACTATTGTCTATTATGTTTTTTGCGTAGTTATAAAAACACCTAAAACTTTGCGATGGTGAAGAAAAATATCTAATATTTTAGATGTAATATACAATAAGTTAATGTGAATACGATGAGTAGAAACAATATTTAGCTTGATTATTTAATATTAATTGTTACGCATATGTATAAATTATGCGTCATTCATTTTTAGTATCTAAACTTAGTTTCTTAGAGGTTAACAAACCAAAATTTTGGTGACGGAGAAGAAGAAAAATATAGAAATTGTATACATCTATTATGTTTTATAGTCTTTTAACTACGTGGCTTACTGATGAAGAAAGATGAAATTTGGTGACGGAGAAGAAACATCTTAAATATATTTACATCTGATTAACCATAATTAAAGGTGAAATTGGTAAATATAAATAAATTCAAGCTTGATTATTTATTACCTATTTTATAAAAAATATGTCATGGATTATAGTCTTTTAACTTTGTTTTTTAGTGGGGAAAAACCAAAAATTTTGTGATGGAGTAGAAAAATAAAATACAATAAATTTTTTAAATCTTCTATAGTCTATAATGTTTTTTGCATAGTGATAAAAAAACCTAAAACTTTGCGATGGTGAGGAAAAGTATCTAATATATTTAGATGTATTACACAATAAGTCAATGTGAATACGATGAATAAAAACAATATTTAGCTTGATTATTTAATATGAATTATTATGCATATGTATAAATTATTCGTCATTCATTTTTAGTATCTAAACTTAGTTTCTTAGAGGTTAAAAAACAAAAATTTTGGTGACGGAGAAGAAGAAAAATATAGAAATTGTTTACATCTATTATGTTTTATAGTCTTTTAACTTCGTGGCTTCCTGATGAAGAAAGATGAAATTTGGTGACGGAGAAGAAAGATATTAAATATATTTACATCCAATTAACAATAATTAAATGTAAAAATGGTAAATATAAATAAATTCTAGCTTGAATATTTATTACCTATTTTATAAAAAATATGTCATGGATTATAGTCTTTTAACTTTGTTTTTTAGTGGGGAAAAACCTAAAATTTTGTGATGGAGTAGAAAAATAAAATATAATAAATTTTTTAAATCTACTATAATCTATCATGTTTTTTGCATAGTGATAAAAAAAACCTAAAACTTTGCGATGGCGAAGAAAATTATCTAATATTTTTAGATGTATTACACAATAAGTCAATGTGAATACGATGAATAGAAACAATATTTAGCTTGATTATTTAATATTAATTGTTAAGCATATGTATAAATTATGCGTCATTCATTTTTAGTATTTAAACTTAGTTTCTTAGAGGTTAAGAAACCAAAATTTTGGTGACGGAGAAGAAGAAAAATATAGAAATTGGTTACATCTATTATGTTTTATAGTCTTTTAACTCCGTGGCTTACTGATGAAGAAAGATGAAATTTGGTGATGGAGAAGAAACATATTAAATACATATACATCTAGTTAACCATAATTCAATGTGAAAATGGTAAATATAAATAAATTCTAGCTTGATTGTTTATTACCTATTTTATAAAAAATATGTCATGGATTATAGTCTTTTAACTTTGTTTTTTAGTGGGGAAAAACCTAAAATTTTGTGATGGAGTAGAAAAATAAAATATAATAAATTTTTTAAATCTACTATTGTCTATTATGTTTTTTGCGTAGTTATAAAAACACCTAAAACTTTGCGATGGTGAAGAAAAATATCTAATATTTTAGACGTAATATACAATAAGTCAATGTAAATACTATGAATAGAAATAATATTTAGCTTGATCATTTAATTTTAATTGTTATGCATATGAATATATTATGGGTCATTCATTTTTAATATCTAAACTTAGTTTCTTAGAGGTTAACAAACCAAAATTTTGGTGACGGAGAAGAAGAAAAATATAGAAATTGTTTACATCTATTATGTTTTATAGACTTTTAACTCCGTGGCTTACTGATGAAGAAAGATGAAATTTGGTGATGGAGAAGAAACATATTAAATACATATACATCTAATTAACCATAATTCAATGAGAAAATGGTAAATATAAATCAATTCTACCTTGAATATTTATTACCTATTTTATAAAAAATATGTCATGTATTATAGTCTTTTAACTTTGTTTTTTAATGGGGAAAAACCTAAAATTTTGTGATCGAGTAGAAAAATAAAATATAATAAATTTTTTAAATCTACTATAATCTATCATGTTTTTTGCATAGTGATAAAAAAACCTAAAACTTTGCGATGGCGAAGAAAATTATCTAATATTTTTAGATGTATTACACAATAAGTCAATGTGAATACGATGAATAGAAACAATATTTAGCTTGATTATTTAATATTAATTGTTAAGCATATGTATAAATTATGCGTCATTCATTTTTAGTATCTAAACTTAGTTTCTTAGAGGTTAAGAAACCAAAATTTTGGTGACGGAGAAGAAGAAAAATATAGAAATTGGTTACATCTATTATGTTTTATAGTCTTTTAACTCCGTGGCTTACTGATGAAGAAAGATGAAATTTGGTGATGGAGAAGAAACATATTAAATACATATACATCTAGTTAACCATAATTCAATGTGAAAATAGTAAATATAAATAAATTCTAGCTTGATTGTTTATTACCTATTTTATAAAAAATATGTCATCGATTATAGTCTTTTAACTTTGTTTTTTAGTGGGGAAAAACCTAAAATTTTGTGATGGAGTAGAAAAATAAAATATAATAAATTTTTTAAATCTACTATTGTCTATTATGTTTTTTGCGTAGTTATAAAAACACCTAAAACTTTGCGATGGTGAAGAAAAATATCTAATATTTTAGATGTAATATACAATAAGTCAATGTAAATACGATGAGTAAAAACAATATTTAGCTTGATTATTTAATATTAATTGTTATGCATATGTATAAATTATGCGTCATTCATTTTTAGTATCTAAACTTAGTTTCTTAGAGGTTAACAAACCAAAATTTTGGTGACGGAGAAGAAGAAAAATATAGAAATTGTATACATCTATTATGTTTTATAGTCTTTTAACTACGTGGCTTACTGATGAAGAAAGATGAAATTTGGTGACGGAGAAGAAACATCTTAAATATATTTACATTTGATTAACCATAATTAAAGGTGAAATTGGTAAATATAAATAAATTCTAGCTTGATTATTTATTACCTATTTTATAAAAAATATGTCATGGATTATAGTCTTTTAACTTTGTTTTTTAGTGGGGAAAAACCAAAAATTTTGTGATGGAGTAGAAAAATAAAATACAATAAATTTTTTAAATCTTCTATAGTCTATAATGTTTTTTGCATAGTGATAAAAAAACCTAAAACTTTGCGATGGTGAGGAAAAGTATCTAATATTTTTAGATGTATTACACAATAAGTCAATGTGAATACGATGAATAGAAATAATATTTAGCTTGATTATTTAATATTAATTGTTATGCATATGTATAAATTATTCGTCATTCATTTTTAGTATCTAAACTTAGTTTCTTAGAGGTTAACAAACAAAAATTTTGGTGACGGAGAAGAAGAAAAATATAGAAATTGTTTACATCTATTATGTTTTATAGTCTTTTAACTCCGTGGCTTCCTGATGAAGAAAGATGAAATTTGGTGACGGAGAAGAAACATATTAAATATATTTACATCCAATTAACCATAATTAAATGTAAAAATGGTAAATATAAATAAATTCTAGCTTGAATATTTATTACCTATTTTATAAAAAATATGTCATGGATTATAGTCTTTTAACTTTGTTTTTTAGTGGGGAAAAACCTAAAATTTTGTGATGGAGTAGAAAAAGAAAATATAATAAATTTTTTAAATCTACTATAGTCTATCATGTTTTTTGCATAGTGGTAAAAACACCTAAAACTTCGCGACGGTGAAGAAAAATATCTATTATTTTTAGATATAATATACAATAAGTCAATGTGAATACTATGAATAGAAACAATATTTAGCTTGATCATTTAATTTTAATTGTTATTCATATGAATATATTATGGGTCATTCATTTGTAGTCTCTTAACTTAGTTTCTTTGAGGTTCAGAAACCAAAACTTTGGTGACGGAGAAGAAGAAAAATATAGAAATTGTTTACATCTATTATGTTTTATAGTCTTTTAACTCCGTGGCTTACAGATGAAGAAAGATGAAATTTGGTGATGGAGAAGAAACATATTAAATACATATACATCTAATTAACCATAATTCAATGAGAAAATGGTAAATATAAATAAATTCTACCTTGAATATTTATTACCAATTTTATAAAAAATATGTCATGGATTATAGTCTTTTAACTTTGTTTTTTAATGGGGAAAACCTAAAATTTTGTGATGGAGTAGAAAATGAAAATATAATAAATTTTTTAAATCTACTATAATCTGTCATGTTTTTGGCATAGTGATAAAAAAACCTAAAACTTTGCGATGGCGAAGAAAATTATCTAATATTTTTAGATATATTACATAGTAAGTCAATGTGAATACGATGAATAGAAATAATATTTAGCTTGATTATTTAATATTAATTGTTAAGCATATGTATAAATTATGCGTCATTCATTTTTAGTATCTAAACTTAGTTTCTTAGAGGTTAACAAACCAAAATTTTAGTGACGGAGAAGAAGAAAAATATAGAAATTGTTTACATCTATTATGTTTTATAGTCTTTTAACTCTGTGGCTTACTGATGAAGAAAGATGAAATTTGGTGATGGAGAAGACACATATTAAATACATATACATCTAATTAACGATAATTCAATGTGAAAATGGTAAATATAAATAAATTCTAGCTTGATTGTTTATTACCTATTTTATAAAAAATATGTCATGGATTATAGTCTTTTAACTTTGTTTTTTAGTGGGGAAAAACCTAAAATTTTGTGATGGAGTAGAAAAATAAAATATAATAAATTTTTTAAATCTACTATTGTCTATTATGTTTTTTGCGTAGTTATAAAAACACCTAAAACTTTGCGATGGTGAAGAAAAATATCTAATATTTTAGATGTAATATACAATAAGTTAATGTGAATACGATGAGTAGAAACAATATTTAGCTTGATTATTTAATATTAATTGTTACGCATATGTATAAATTATGCGTCATTCATTTTTAGTATCTAAACTTAGTTTCTTAGAGGTTAACAAACCAAAATTTTGGTGACGGAGAAGAAGAAAAATATAGAAATTGTATACATCTATTATGTTTTATAGTCTTTTAACTACGTGGCTTACTGATGAAGAAAGATGAAATTTGGTGACGGAGAAGAAACATCTTAAATATATTTACATCTGATTAACCATAATTAAAGGTGAAATTGGTAAATATAAATAAATTCAAGCTTGATTATTTATTACCTATTTTATAAAAAATATGTCATGGATTATAGTCTTTTAACTTTGTTTTTTAGTGGGGAAAAACCAAAAATTTTGTGATGGAGTAGAAAAATAAAATACAATAAATTTTTTAAATCTTCTATAGTCTATAATGTTTTTTGCATAGTGATAAAAAAACCTAAAACTTTGCGATGGTGAGGAAAAGTATCTAATATATTTAGATGTATTACACAATAAGTCAATGTGAATACGATGAATAAAAACAATATTTAGCTTGATTATTTAATATGAATTATTATGCATATGTATAAATTATTCGTCATTCATTTTTAGTATCTAAACTTAGTTTCTTAGAGGTTAAAAAACAAAAATTTTGGTGACGGAGAAGAAGAAAAATATAGAAATTGTTTACATCTATTATGTTTTATAGTCTTTTAACTTCGTGGCTTCCTGATGAAGAAAGATGAAATTTGGTGACGGAGAAGAAAGATATTAAATATATTTACATCCAATTAACAATAATTAAATGTAAAAATGGTAAATATAAATAAATTCTAGCTTGAATATTTATTACCTATTTTATAAAAAATATGTCATGGATTATAGTCTTTTAACTTTGTTTTTTAGTGGGGAAAAACCTAAAATTTTGTGATGGAGTAGAAAAATAAAATATAATAAATTTTTTAAATCTACTATAATCTATCATGTTTTTTGCATAGTGATAAAAAAAACCTAAAACTTTGCGATGGCGAAGAAAATTATCTAATATTTTTAGATGTATTACACAATAAGTCAATGTGAATACGATGAATAGAAACAATATTTAGCTTGATTATTTAATATTAATTGTTAAGCATATGTATAAATTATGCGTCATTCAT